>VXAZ01003155.1:77939-187823 GCA_013399875.1 Gymnorhina tibicen
GGCGCGGCGGCGGGAAGCGGGCGGTGTGAGCGGAGGGGGGGGCACTCACGCCTGCTGATTGGGCGCGTGCCTCGCGCCCCTGCCTCCTATTGGCCTAGTTAGGGGAGGGGGCGTCGCACCCCGTCTTCGGATTGGCTGTTGATGGCCGCGGAGAGTATATAAGTGGGTGGGGGGGCCCGCAGTGTGCTATGTGAGGGGCGGTGTGTTGAGGAGGTCCCACCCTTATGAGGTCCTCCTGCCCCAGGGGGGCCCATTGGGTACCAGTGTGGCCCCAGCAGGGCAAGGCTTCTGGCTGGGTGGCCCTGAGGCGTGGTGTGGAGGGAAGTTAGCCCCTTCCCCACTGCCCTGAGGTGGTTCCATCCATGAGGGTCCCTGTGTGAGTAGTAGCACTTGCTGCAGGTGAAAGCTGTGGGATTCACTACTCTCCTGACAGTGGTCTTGGTGCCAAAAACCCTGTTCCTGTGGTCTTGGGTATGGTTGTAACAAGTGGATGCTTGATCTTGGGGCTCTTTTGCTCTGTGGGTGTTGGTGTTGAGTTGTCCCATTTCCCCTCCTCTGCCCCGGTTCCATTAAAAGTGAGTCGATGTGAGGTCGTTAAATGGTTGAGTTAGAATGGAAGAACAAGGTCCTGGTGCTGTGCCTTTCAGAATTACTCACCCTAAAGGGATAACTCACCTTTTTAGGGTTATTCCGCTCTACAAGAGCTATGTGTGGTCACCTTTTATCTCTCAGCCGTATATTGCAGAGCCTCAGGAGAGCTTTTACAGGGTCCCTAAATTAGAATTTAAACTTGGTTTAGGCTACTGACAGTAGTCATAGTCCTGACAGTGAAATGAAGGGTCTGTATTTGTGATGCACTTTTTGGTACCTTGACATCAACCTGTCTAGTGTATCGCTATATGTTTGTATATTTATGGTTCTCACAGGCCTTTAAAGAATGATCAAGCGCAAAGCTGGGTGTGTAAAATGCCTATCAATGTTTCCCTGTGAGTTTCAGTGGGAAGAGAGACTACACTGAACTTTCGCTTTCTTCTGTTAGATTTTTAATAATTCGGTTATTTTTTTTTCTTGTAGTTCAGTTAGAAGATGAGATGCTAATGAATCACCAACTGATTTTACAAGAGGATTCTTTGCATCTTTTGTGGACACAATAAAATAATTGGCAGTCTTGAGCCTTCTAATGCCTTCATTTCTAGGAAAAGTAATACAAGAGCGTGTATTGCTCTAGCCTGTCCTTAAATGGAAAACTTCTCTCCAAAATTGTGATGGTTTTTAGCACTTTGCTATATGGATGCTTCTCTTGTGTGAAAAGAGATGGCTTTATTACCTTGTTTATAGGTTGAGCTATTGGTGTAATTGTTATTAATATTATCTGATAGAATAATTGACAATTTGATTTCAGAGAGAAACGGGTCTGTGGTGTCGTCTGCTCTCCTCTGGCACCCTTAGCCCTACCCTGCGCAGAAAATCCCTGGATGAGCTCTCCTGGGGTAAATTGCTCTGCAGTGAGCAGCCACTTTGAGTGTGTTCCTGACCACCTGCAGCTGCTGGCAGCTGTGTACACTGAATTCTAATGGACTTCTAAGTGTAGCTAATTAAGGGGGCTGGTTTTGTATGGTGAATTTTATTTGGATTTGAACATGAGATTGGGTCTATTCATCACTTTTATCTCCTGCTAGTAAAACATGCAGTTGTTGTATCGTAGCCGTGAAATGGCTCTATATGTCAGTCCCCACCTATTTGAAGGTGCAGGTAGTCCATTTGTTCTCTGGGGTAGTGCAAAGCAGCACCTATTCTGAAGGAGCCATCTTAGGTGTGTGTTTTTATGTGCAGAAACAAGTTTTATTTTTTCAAATTTTAAGACAGGTGATTTAATTCAGAGGAGAGGTACAGGGGAGTGAGAGAGAGAGGGAGGGAGGAAGCAGCACCACCTGCTTGTAGGAAGGGGAAGAATCCCCTCCAACTGACAGTTCTTTCGGGAAGAGTTTACTGGAGGAGGAGAAGGGATGGGAGACAAAAAAGTGGCAGGAGGAAGCTGGAGGGGAATGGTTTGTCTTCTTTCAGTAGCCTGCACGTGCCTTCTTGAAGGTTGTGTGGGCAGAACTGTAGCACACACTGATACAGACATTTATTTTCCTTTTGTGTCATCCTGTACTTCAAATGCATGGTTTTCCCCCTTCCTCGCTTTATCAGACTTCTCCCTCTGTGATTTATAAACCAAATCCTTTAGGAAGGCAGGGTCACTGCCTCGAGCAGCTGGAGCCCAAGAACTGCAGTGTGTGATTCAACAGCCCATGATATCACAGGGACCTCTGAGGATGAAACATTGGGAAGACAACAGCATGAAGAACGTGGCCATGGATTCAGGAAGCTGAGGGTGGGAGAAAGGAATCAGTTGCTGGAGTGGATATGTAGACGTTGAGCAAATGGGAAGAGAGGTGACTAAAGAAGAGATTTGCATATGTAGAAAGTAATGAAGTTGACTCTTTGCTCACTGAGAGAGAGGACAGATAGTGTGAGAAACACTTCATTATACAAGAATTAGGACTTAAGAGAGATGTCCTTGGAGCATCTCTGAGTAGGTGTCTAAACCCAGCCTAGGTAGTCCCCAGGAGGGTGTTAACCTGTGCTCAGGCTGGATTATCTCCTATATGCTGTGGCAGAAATGGATTTTCAGCTACTTAACTGATAAGTTGTGAGAGAATAGTTACATCAGACTGTTGGCTGTCACCTTCAGCGCCTGGGCACTGTCCCTTTAGGAAAAGGACTGTAACACGTGGTGGCCACAGCAGCAGAGGACTGGCCTTGGTCTAAGAGATCTCTTCCAGCTCACTGTTGCTTTGATGATGGATGTGCCATAACGATATGGATATAGAGAGATTCATTATGCACAATTGCAGTAAGGAGTGAGTTGGTGTTTGGCTGAGCTCTTCTATTTATTATATGACTAAATAAATTGAAGCCATTTTTCCTTCTGTGGAAATAAATAATCCTTGCTGTCCCAGCCCTAGTATGATTTCCATTTTTAACTCACCAGTAAAACATAAATATTGTGGTTTTACATTACCTGATAACATTCACGCAAAATGCACCAGGGCCAGAGTTCCTTGAAACAGTATGTGATGTGCCTGTGATGGATGGGAATGCAGAGGAGGTGACAGCAGTCCTGACTCAGTCCTCAATGAGGTTAGAAGCCTTCTTGCTGCAATGAAAGCATGTTCCTTCTAAAGGATCTCAGGAAATGCACTGGCTCTGCCTTCTAGGCAAACTGGGATAATTAAGTGTGGGATAAAGCTTTTTGCAGACACATGTGATGTTCCTTTTGAGCATAATAAATCATTTCCATGTTAAAAGCTGGAGGAAGACCCAGAGTCATAAAACCCCTTTTGTACCAATCTTGCTGCCCTTGCACATGGCTGGGGTGACACAGAGTTGTCAGTGAGCTCAGTCGTGGGAGGATTAAGCCAATAGTCCTTGCTGTTATTGCTGCAGGGAACCTCAGGCTATGGCAAGGCTCTTTTACACTGGGGAGTAAATCACATTAGCTGGTTTATGCACCATTATTGTAAAGTGGGTTCTCATTTGAGATACTGCAGTGGCTTTATGGCTCCCTGAGCATGGAGGTGGTCTTTTCCTCTTGCTGAGCTTTAATATTTCCCCTTTCTCATCCTGGAGAAGGGACAAAAATGAGCCTTTGGCAGCCACTGGCTTGGATTTTTCAGCAGAATGCCCTTAGTGAGCCTCGCAGAGGTTGCTGCAGATGAAGTCCCCAGAGATTTTGTGTCTGTATCTTCTTGTGTTGTCGAAGCATTGAAAGAAATTGTCATTCCTTAATAGCAGGTTTGCCAAGTAAATATGGTTATTGTTGATTTTTTTTTTGGTGGTGCTTTTTTTCTGACTTCCAGAGCTTTCCTTTGAAGCCCTAGCTGAGTTCACTGTGTTTGACTTGTGTTGGAAACACTTAGACACCAAACACAAACCAGCAGTGACTTTGCTGTTAGTGTTACAGCACCGTTCACTCCTGAGTGTTTGCAGGAGGGTCATGGATGCACCCTTGCAGGGCCACAGGTGCAGCTGTGGTGGCTCAGGGTGTCTAATGCTGAGGCAGCAAAGCTAACAAGGACATTGCTGTTGGATAGGGAATGAGGCACTTTGCCCCTCTGAGCAGTGCTTTCCCATCCTCTGGAGCTGCATGAAGTGCGCAGGGAAGCTGCTGATTTAGTAACACAGCTCCAGAGAAAACACCATCCTACACAGGAACAGGAGGGAGGGGTTGGAGAGTGTCGCAGAGGTCAAAAGGGGGTTTTAAGCAAGATTTCCAAAAATGTCAGACAGTGACACTGAAGTGCTTTCCAGGCATCAGGAGCAGCAGAGGAGAAGTTTTGTCATTAATGACATTTTCTGGATTGGATGTAAAATGCAAAAACTAAAGAGAAAGGTATGTAGGTCTGTGACAGCAACAGGTCCCAGAAGGTGTTGAGAAAAGGAAGGTAAATGTGAATGGTGTTCTGAGACAAACCTGTGTTGTCCTGAAGGGATGGTTAATTTACTTGCACAGCTCAGAATGAGCTAATGTCCCACCACAGGAGATATTTCAAAGTCACAGGAGCTGTGCTGGTTCTTGGATCACACTGTGCCATGATTTGCACAATATATAGTGACACACAGGACTGTCACTGCCTCACCACTGCCATACTGGAGTGGTACTGGGCTATATTTGTACTCTTTAGTTAAGCCTATTACTGTTTCAACTTCTCCATCACCCAGCACGGACAGGGTGAGGCATGCCTGTTATTTGGGGAGGAAAATGCTGTCTCTGCAGTTACTGTAAATGCTTTAAGATCTCACACTGG
The DNA here is from genome assembly GCA_013399875.1 of Gymnorhina tibicen. Lineage (NCBI taxonomy): Eukaryota > Metazoa > Chordata > Aves > Passeriformes > Artamidae > Gymnorhina > Gymnorhina tibicen. Next base: position 82,793 of record VXAZ01003155.1, read on the forward strand.
CATTGCTTCTTGCTCATGTTTGTGGTGCTCATTGGGTTGTATGAAAGCATTAGGGCGCTGGCAGAATTTTGGGTGACCCCTGGGTGATGTGTCTCGTAATTGACTAATCTTTCAATTACCAGAAAAGTAAAATTTCATCATCTTCAAGTTACTGAAGTACTTGCTATAAGCATACAAAAAAAAAAAGATGGTATATTGAATAATATTTGAGCCATATTTTATAATGGAGAGAATATATTTGTGACATACATAACACATAAATTTAACATGAGTTTAAGCAAGCTGCTTGGATTACTGTTTTACTAAGCCTCTACATGGATTTTCATAACAAAATGTAGCCTAATTTCTTTATACTGGGAAAAAACTGAGTATATCCTATCACAATGCCTTTCATCTTTAATTGTCTTTTTTTCTTTTAGGATTTCTGCAAATCAGTTTCAATTTCTGTTACACAGATTCGTATGGTAATCCCTTGGACATAGCAGAGCCTCCCGTTGAGGTGCATGTCTTGGTGTTTATTTAGCTTGTCTGAAAATGTCTGATGTGTTCGATACAGTGAGAAAAATCAACAATTGCAAAGGATAACCCGTGGGCAGTGTGGAGAGCAAGCAGAGAGTGCTCCCTGCATGCCAGTGGTTTGGCAGTGCTTATGTCCAAAGTTTCACATTTATTTCTGCTAAAAAACTACCAAAGCTGAGAGAAGACCACAGGGAAATGGTTAAAATTTCAAGATGCTGTGGCTGTCAGTGTCAGGGCTGTAATGGGTATTGAGAGCGGGATCTAGGGCAGGAAATAAGATGGTGCAGGATTAACGAGGAGGAGCGTCCTACGGAGGACCAGTGAGCAAAGTTAGTTTGGTCTTTCTGTCATCACTGTCAGAAAACTTGCTCAGAGTTGGTGTTTTGTGGCAGTTCTGTTGTCGGTGACTTTGGATCAGATTATGTTTTCCAGCTCCTGGCCTTGACTGCAGGGCTTGTTTCCCAGCTGAATTTCGACACTTGCTCCTGCCCCCTGCCCTCTTTATTGCCTATCCTTGGGACCTCTCTGGGACACGGCCCGTCTCCTCCTGCACTGTCTTCACTCTCAGCCCATCCATGTTTCCAGGGAAACATGCTTTTCAGGGTGTTTTCATGATTACAGATGTACTGAGGGAATGCATACCAGAGGCAGATCCTAGGATGAATTTGGAAGTTCAGAATTTGAAAGCATCAGCAAACCCTGCAGCTCCTACTATTGTCCCTTATTGCTGCACAATTGGCTGGGCTGAGCTGTGTATTATTTTCATTTCTGTCAAGAACAGCAATAACAGGACTGTTTATAGAATCTGCAGCACTGGGCCACTGAATTTGGCTCAGCCTTGCTTTTTTTTTCCCTCAAGATTTTAAATTAGTGCTAGCTTTCAGAACCATGAAATGACTATCTTCTGCTTTCCTTTCCTACTTTTTGGTACTTCTTTTTTCAGAGATGAATCTTAATACCCAGTTTTGTCTATTAAAGACCCTGCCTGAACCCTTCGGTCTCCTTTGTACTCAAGTTGTAAGTTATCTGTGCCAAAATGACTCTGCAGGAGTGAGTCAGCATCTCCCTTCAGACCTTCAGTGTCTGCTGGTGGGGAAAGTCAGCCAAAAATTCTGCTACTTGTTGCACCATGTGGAATTAGCCAGAACTGTGCCTTTCCCTTAATTCAGTTAGTAGTTATTTTAATTGCATTCTTTTTAACAGGGTAATTATATTTTTTTAAAAATCATACCACCCAAAATTGAAACCTCTAGTGTTTATTTTTATTCTTCTAAGCAGTTAGGTAATTGATTAAACTACTGGCTATTGTTAGTGCAATTACCTGAATTGGCTCTTGATTAATACTAGCAGTCTAGGAAAAGAGCTGTTCTGGATAAACCAGCCAAAGAATATCAACAGGATAGGTGTTAAATTTTGCAAAGAAGTTTTTCACAGTGTGTTACTGACATAAATGCTGTCATGTTTCACATGGGTAGAGGTGATCATATGCCTGATATATGTACATATTTATATATTCATACAGTGGTGATTGTATACCTGATAAAATGAGTGAAGGAGGTCAATGAATGAGGTAGGATTAGGTATGAGAAAATTCCAAATTTAATCCTTAGTAACATAACAAGCAGCTAGGTGAAAGGTTCTGTGTAGGGATGGATGGTACATATTTATAGATCAGAGCTTGTGTGTGCTTGGATATATAAATAAAGAATATCTATCTGTAAATTGCCCTGACTTTCCACACTTGGAGAGCAAGGCTGGTGTTTATCATTCCTAAATATTTGCTGCAGTAATTTGTTCATACTAAGGAGATCTGAGCTCAGGCATTGAATGCTGGTACATGGATTTTGTTTTAATTTTTCTCCTAAGTGCTTTTTGGGGATGTTTTGTATCAAGCAATATTAATGGAGATGAGATTTCTGTCCCTGTATCGCCATAACTGGAGACGTTTGGGTATAAGAGAAGGTCAGAACAGTTCCTCAGTGTCTCCTTTTGTGGGGCCCACATATGCTGGGTTGCTCAGTGTGAGACAGCAAGTGTTAACTCCAGTCACCAGTAACAGCATGACTTGGTGCCTAGCGATGCCCAGAAATATCTTTCCCACTGTTTTTCTTTGTGTATATTTAGGTAATACGATTTTTTTGCTCCACCACGCAGTTCAGTGACGTTAGCCCGAGACTTCCCTGCCCTAGTGATTTATCCATGCTGGCCAGGCCCGGTGGAACAGTCAGTGCTCGGGTCTGCACAGCTTAGTCCTTGCTGGCAAAATTAGGAGGCAACAGAAAGTGCCTGCTGCTTTTTTTACCTCTCCTTATCTATTTTTCAGTTTGTCAATGACAAGCCAAATGCTAGCATTTATAGGGATAAATTATGACTAAAATAATTTGCATTTAAAATGCAAATGAACGAAAGCATCAGCAAGGAGCCTTCTGCTTCCTTCCTGGTGCGCAGATGGGTACTGGCATTGGATCAGCCCAGCAAGGCACCAGATATAAAATAAAGTTAATTGGAGTAGCTGAGAAATGAAATGGGCTCAGCCTCATGCTAATTCCTGCCCTGTGATTTAATATGACATTAGAGACGAAGGATTGGAAAGGTGCTGAACCACCAACTAAACCAATCACCAGAGCTGTAAATTACCCTTCTGGGATCCCAACGGCAGATTGAGAGGCCCCAGTAAAATTGCAAGAGATGAATAAAACCAAGTTTGGAAGCAGTTTGTCAGGATCTTTGAGAGTTTAAGTTTCATTGTTCCTTTTTAGTACTTGGCTATTGTAACACTGCCTTGTACTAACCTGGGACCTGGGTTTTGTCCAAGGTCAAATCTGTCTGTACATGGAAAACCAGTTGGTGCTCAAACAAAACCTCGTTCAGGCAAACTGAGGAACTGGTGATGCATCTCTGAACATAGTGTTTTCTTGTTGGAAGCCTTAGGTCCATTTTTTGCATTATTTATTGATTTCTAGGCCTGTAGGTGCCAGAAGGACAATGAGGAGAAGGTGGTGTGGATGGCCTGTGGCCAAGGAAAGACATGCAGGAAGAATTCAATGTAATCTTTCAGTGCAATTGGTGCAATGGTTGATTTGTTTCTTCCTTAATGGGACATGGAAAGTGGTGTACAGCAGGACTTGACCATGCTCAGCAAGATAAGATTTCTGTTCTTTTATTCCCATAACTTAAGGTGTTTGGGTCTTGTAGGAAGTGTCTGTAAAGCCAAACCTGCTTTACTCCGTGTTAGTGAAGTGTGGTAGCTGATAATAATAAATCCCTCATAGCTCTGTGACATGTCTCATGCTAGTTTTTGTGTCTCTGTGCTCTGGTTTTTTTACAGCCATGTTGCTGAAGATCACCTTGTCTTCTGGAAGCAGAAACACAGTGAACAGATGAATCCCTTCAGCCAGACATTGCTCCAGTAGATCTCTTTCTCCTCACAGAGCACCCGGGCAGGGAGGAGATGGACTTGAAAGAGGAAAGTCCTCAGGTGTGGGCTGAGTCTGCAGCACAGGAACAGAACACTGCTCAGGTGATTAGTGCCTTCCAGAGCTCTGCCTCTGCTCGGGCTGGATTGGGATTGGTGGGGAGGGTTAGTTCCCGTTTGGCCCTGACTTGGAGTCTAGAAGCTCAGCTTTCATTTAAGCAGAAATACAAACATTTCTGTGGTGATTTTGGGTTAAAGCTTCAGAAACTGAGCTGTGCAAACCGCAGCAGTGAAGACGTAGAGCTCTGAAATGAGCTGAACAAAACCAGGCAGTGGCTGTAGAAGTTTCAGTGTCCAAATATATCTATAACCATGTGGAAGAGTGAAAGGTTGTTCAAAGTAAGGAACATGGAGAAAATCTGTGCTCTGTGGCAGCTCCTTTTGATGGCATCATTCGAATCAGTTGGAACTGTGGGTGGACCTTGGGGAAAGTAACATGAGTAATTTTTTGCAGCCAGACATCTGGGTAGTGAGGGAGAAATGTTAATTGTAAGTGACTAATGCAGTCAGGTTCTTCTGTATGAAGCTTGTCCCTTTGCCTCTGAGACAACACAGCTGGGAAATTCTAGAATTCTGTAAACTGATTTACTCTTTTAAGTATGGTAGGAAAAGAGTGCTGCATGGCATTTGACCCACAAGCTGAGAAATTCTGCCTCTCTTAGTAATTTCCAGCTTTGAAATTTGCCAAGAAAGGCAGTTTTCAATGGCCTGTGTTCTGTTCTCTCTACAATGGGATAACCATGCTGCTGTTTGCACATGGCAGTTTTAAGGCTTAATGAGTATTTGCAGAGTGCTCTCCAAATGTGAAACCGTAGTGTGTGTGAGAGGATTTATTGTACAGAATCAGCACTGAGCATCCACGGGGGAGTACCAGGTGTCTTCTGAAGCATAAGCTAAAAAGTGAAACGAAATAAACAAAATATGTAACTGTGGCATCATTTTATGTGAAAGAATTTTATGTGAATATGAGCACTTGTACTCAAACTAGGTTTCCTGCTAACTGTCCTGTTTTTCCCATACAATGAAAATGCTTTTCAGCATGTAAAGGATGGCAAAAGCTAAACATGTTCCTATTTTCAATGGAATTCAGTATTCTGGCTCATTTAATATAGGCCGCTGATCGTCAGTTATGATCATAATGTTCTGGTAAAATCGACTTGTTTAGATTTAAAGTGCTCCCCTAGACATAACTTGTTCCAGTAGTCCTTGGAATCAGTGCTTAATGCTTTCAGTTATGTTTGTCTGTTTAAATAGTTGAATTTTCTACTGATGCTGCACATACATACTGCAGAGAAGCAATCTAATACGCCCTACTGCTACCTCTGAGTGCTACAATACAATAACTTGAGGAGTATCAGAGTTAATAAGTTCTGTTAGCCTCTCATCACACAGCAAAAATTACCTCCAACTACAGAACTAGCTGAATGAAGTCATTATCATAAATCCTGAAAGGAATATGAGCATAAAGGGAAACAATAGCCCAATAAATTTAATAGATACATCAGTTCAAATATGAACTTGTTCCCTTAAAAATTTTCAAAGTATCGTGCAAGAACTAAGTATGGATGAGTGCCCTTTGTAGCAGTTATGTCTTGAGTTGCAATGCAGAGTAAAACCTGATGGGAGCTGTGTCCAGATGTCTATTGGTAGAATAATTGAGTGAGATTTGAAATGTGTGTTTTTCACTGCATTCAGATTAGTTGGGACACAAGTTCTCTCTGCTTTCCGAGGCACCCTGTGACTCTGGTGCTGTGTCCCACTGGCCTGTGTTGGTGCGAGTCCAGGATCTGTTTGTTCCCCAGGTGCACTTTGTCCCCGAGGGGGGGACAGTGGCCCAGATCGTGTACAGTGACGAGCAGGAGCGCGGGCCCGCGCAGCAGGTGGTTTACACGGCTGATGGCACCTCCTACACCTCTGTGGACACCTCGGAGCACACCCTCGTTTACATCCACCCCGTGGAAGCTACACAGGCACGTGTGGTTCTGAGCCCACCCTTGTTTTGGCACCTAGAAAACACAACAATCTTGTTTGGGATGAAAGCCAGTTACCAGCCAAGTGGTATGACTGGAAAATAGCAGGCAGTCGCTCCCAACAGTTTTCTCTGCCCACTGCTAAGCAGGGACTTCATGCTGTTCATTTGTTTGATGTGCAGATCTGCTCATCAAAGGATGGCAAGGCTATGAATTATGAAATGCTGGTTATTTCACTGATGGTGGACGAGATTATAATTTACTCAAAGGTGTTTTCCAGAACAAGGATAATCTCACCAGAAATTCTGCCTCTTGTATCCAGTAAAAAACTAAGAGCCATCTATGTTCCTTCTGGAAGAGCCCTTGTTTTGTGTAGTACAGTTGTCATAATTGATAGTTACAATAACAGTCATGTCTTTTTGCAGGGCATGTCTGTTTATTCAATGTAATTTTGTAGTCTCTGCAGAGTTGTTGATTTTATAGACCTTTTCTATTCTTTTTCTTCTGCATAATCGTATCAGATAGCCTTTATTCCCTTGCAGCACATGTTTATATGGGGTCAATATGCTATGCATCTCTGCCTCTGTGTGGACAGATTAAAAAGGAACAGGCTCGCTTTGTCGAGAGTGTTTTATAATGTCTTTGCTGACAAGGCAGATTAGCTGTACTGTAATGTGCACATACCTGACACCCCTGCCACGCTGGCAGGGCCTCGTGTGGCACAGTCTGTCTTGTGCAGCTCTCAGCTGTCCCAGAAAACCAGCTTCTGTGTGGAGGGATGTCCTGAGAGGATATTTTTGAGAGGTTATCTCCCAGGAAGTTACTGGCCAACTAACTCCGAAACTCTGAAATGCTGTCATTGTGTCAAAAGATGTGTAGTACTCAAGACACTCTTCTGCATCTAAGATGAAATTATCACAGTGCTAAAGGAATTTGTATTATACCGTGCTTCATTTTGTTGTAGCTAGCCTGCTACAAGCTCAGATATTTCAAATTTCGGCTAAGTAAGGCTTGCCTCAGTCAATCCTTAGTCTTGCTTTTCCTAGGCTTCTGTCAAGGCTGTTCTTGCAATATATTGAAGTTGGCATGGCTTCTATGAAATTAAACAGCATCCTGGCCATATCAAAGTTCCATGCAGGATGTGCCTGATAATTCCTCAAAAGAAAGCATGCAGGAGTCTTGTGAATTTTCAGGAAGAAAAAGCTCACAGTTACCTTCTATCCTGCCCTTAAGTGTTACACAGTTTTGATAGAGCTATTAAATTTCATCCTGTAGATTTTATCAAATCAACAATTGACAAAGTGATTTTGGTAATTCAAAAAAATAAACCCCATGAAACACTTTAGCTGTACAGATACAAAGTGCTACATAAATATGGTATTAACTTTTTATGGAGCACTACCTAATTTTTAATTTCTGTGTGTAGGTCCACTTGGGTAAGTTGAAGTAATTTCAACTGTGATAACAGGCATGTTAGAAGCTGACAAAGGCTCATATGATGGTTGTTTCATGGTGGCAGGGTAACTTTCGTGTGAGTTGGGAGTAAAAACCCCCAGGGCTGGTTTGATAAGCCTTTTTCACTTTGTCTAGACTCTGTTTACAGATCCGTCCCAAGTGGCTTACGTCCAACAGGATGCCACCACCCAGCAGGTAAGGAAGAGATATTATTCATCTTGGGCCTAAAACTATGAGGGAACAGTTAGGGAAGGTAAAGGGACATTGTTGTGGTGCAAGAGGGTAACGAGCTGTCTCTGAAGCTGTCCAGTGACAATCTGTCTTGTGCTGTCACCCTGATCAAATAGTGGCCAAAAAGCCATTAGACCATGACCAGCTTGTGCATGAATGGCAATAAAAGTTAAGAATGATTTTGGGTTTGTTCTCTTTAATTCATATTCAACAAGAATTCTAATTTACTGCCCCAGATAGCATGAAAAATCTTTCAACAGTGTCCCTGCAGCAGGTGTGGCTGATGTCATCTGAATGTGCCATTTTGGAAAGGCTGGTTTTGCAGTTGTCCACATACAGGTTCTGATCCAAATGCCTTTAAGTCCACAAAGGCTCTCGAGGGATAGAAAATTTGGATTAAATTCTAGGTTTACTAGAAACCTCTCAGGAAATTAAGTGCAAAATCTGAAGAAGTTCAGTGACTGGCTCCCTTATCAGGTGTGCTGGACTTGCCAGTGTGAGGTGGGCTGGGAAGAGAATAAAACTGCAGCCTGTGTTTATAAAGTTACGATGATCTTTCCTTACTCTTTTTACATCCATCATGGATAGTGAAGTTTTGTTGTTAACTTTTACTGGTATCTTTGGGGACACCACTGTGGTAATCAGCTGTAGAAAGGTGCTTTCAGATCTCTCTAGTTGGAATTCCCTGCTTGTCATAGATTTCAAATCGTTACTGCTTGATGGGTCTTTAATGACATGTGTGAATGGATGTGTTAGATCCAAATCATCACCAAAGCCATCATTAAAATTTGTGTTTATTGACAGTCTTGGGGCAGAGTGAGGGATTGAATGCGTACTGAAAACAAATTTTCTTGCTAAAAGGCCTTCTAAATGGTTGAGGCACAGACGGGAAGCAATGACTGACACAATAAAGGTGTTACCTGTATTCTCATTCTCTGGAGTGTTGTTATGGAGTTTTTTGCTCCATCAATTTCCCTGCATTAAGAAGCCAAAAATTCCTATTTAATTGTCTTAAAGCTCATTTAACAAATATATGATTAATTAAAAATAGAGATTACTTATGTGCAGTGCAGATGGCAGTGACAACAGAGGTGATCTGCTGTTATTATCCCAGAAGCACTTGTCTGTGTGTCCCCAGCCTGTCCTTCATTCCAACACTGCCTGACAGCAGTCCTAACACATATATTAATTTTTTGGTGAACAGTTAGTCCCTCATTATAGCAACTCCTGCCTTTGCAGCTGTTTTTATATCAGCATTTCATGTGGGACATCCCTGACCTGACAGCTAATGATAAAATAATAATTAAAGCTCCTCTTGTCTTTCAGAAGAAACTTTAGTGTAGAAAGAAAGTGAGAGGTTTATAAAAATAATGCCCATAATCCATGCAGTGCCTGACATGGAAGTGCAAGTAAGGGTATGTTTGATGTGATTAGTAGTAGGCAATGCTAATAGTGGGTACAAATAGATCCGAGCTTGTGTGACCCTCTCCTTGCTGGCACACTGGAGGAATAATGATACCTCTTCTGTTGCCATTTGGCATCAGGAATGTTGATTTCTGAAATGTCAACCCCCACACTGTCATGGTGGTTTCCTCCTCACCGTCACACCACTCCCTGAAGTATTTTTGCTGTTGTTTCTCAGGAGTTTCATAAATTACTCTTAATACCTCTTTAAACAAAGCAACTACTTTGGAGTTCTAAGACCGAGTGCTTACGTTACGGATTTTGTTGTCTGCTCCCTCACTACTGGCCCAATTCACTGTTCTCGGTTTTATCTGATACTTACTAAGCACTCTGCAGAGAGGCAAGAGCTTAGATTTTAGCATAAAAGCTGCTTAACTGTCAGAGGCACAAAGTAGAAGCCACATGATGTCAGCTGTAGAGAAGGATGAAAAATCATGCGGAATAATGGTGCAAAGAAAGGTGATTCTTAGGGTCTTAGTTGTGCTTTGTTTTATTGCTGAATGGATGAGAACAGTGTGATAATATGCATTAATTTGGTTGTGACTGCACAAAAAAAATGAGTACGTAAACAAAAATGTATAGTGTGACCAAATGAAAAATAGTTGTTGGGATCCTCTTGTTTGAGAGCTTGATCTTCTAACGATGTCAATACACCATCTTGTTTTTTTAATGGATCCTAGATCATAGAATCACAGAATGATTTTAATTGTATTGGAAGGGACCTTAAAGCTCATCTAGTTCCAACCCCTCAACCATGGCAGGGTTTGCTTGAGAAAAAGAAAGATAGTCATAAAAAGAGGAAGTGTTTCTTATTCCTTCTTCACCTTTTGCCTTGAAAACAAAAGTAAATTTAGGCATAAAAGAAAAGAGACTCCAGGTCATTGGTTTTACCAAGAGCTAAAGAGCTCCTAACATCTGTTTTTAGTGCAATTTGAACCCAGGCTGGGTAGGACCTTAATTTAAAGCCTTAATTTAAAAATGTGTAATAGGTAATTCAGAATTTGTGAAGTCTATAGATTTGAAGCCTTTGCCTTTGTCCCAAGAGCTGCAGGTTCTGTCCAAGCCCATCCTCCCTACTTGAACCCAAAAAATCTTGGGAATGCCGCAGTTTTTGAGTGAGTGCAGGGCTCAAGGGATGTGCATGCCGTGCCCTGCCCGTGTGTTAACTGACTGATGGAAATGCCGCAGTGCTAAAATGAGTGCCTGTGATTTTAGGTAACGGTGCTCTTGCCTGCTGCTGCTCAGAGCATGAATCCCACCAACCTGTCCGTGCTCGGCAGCGTTGCCGACCCCCCCCAGCCAGTGGCTCTGGAGCAGGGGCCACAAGCAGATAGAGTAAGTTGCCAGGCACCCTTTCCTTTTCCATGTACGAGTGCACTGATTCCATTGCTCCATCGTCTCTGGGGATGAAACGTGGCTGAGTAATCTGGGAGGAGATGTGAGAAAGCTGTAGTGTAGATCTGTACTGTCTTCCATAGTCTCACCATGGAATGTATGGGGGTTTAGGAGAGATCATGTGTTTAAATATACAGAGAAACCTGTTTTCGAGATGGTTCTGTCTTGAGCAGCCATCTTAAAATTCTCTCAATGCTGAAAAGTGAAGTTAAGAAGAAGGTGTAGTGCTGACTGTCAGAGCAACGTCCACTGGGTTTCCTCACCAGTGTTTTCAGGCAGCTCTGCTGGGTGTAATATTTCTTGTTCTCTACCTGAGAAACCTGTGACGGTGATGGAATGTGCACCACGCTTCAGCTGTTGCAGTTTTTTTAAGGGAGGAAAGGGCTAACCTTGAAAATTAGTGGAAGAATGCAATGCCCTCAACTGTCCTTCATGTCCCATAGTTTATATCTAGTCTCCATGTTACGTCACCCGTTATTGACCTCTGCCTTTGTACTCTGGGGATTGGTTTTGTTGGACTGTAAAGAAAAGATCATGTGCCAAAGTGCAGAATTCTCTCACTTGTACAAAAGAAGTTAAAATACAGCTTTAGGCTCTAGGTAATTTCCACAGAGCCTGGACTTCCAGACCTTCTGCGAGGGTCCAAAACTTTCTCTGATTTCAGCTTCTTCTGAGAACTGAGTCCTTGGCAGGGTGGAGCCAGGGAGTAATACAGGTGTCCTGAGTGAGGCCGTCAGCAGCAGCAGCAGCGAGCGATGCAAAGCATCCCTTGGCAGTCATTTATCACCTTCCCTTGTCCTCCTCTCCATTACCAGAGGCAGCAGGAAGGGTAAACTAGCAAGGACCTTCATTGCTTTGAAACCTTTTAATTTTCTTCATGAATCAGCTTGAATTGTTTGTGAATTCTCTCCTCAGGCATCATTACCGGTGCATAACCAGGTGTTACCTCCTATGGAGGCTGTGGATGGTTCTGACCCTTTAGCACCTCTGCAGAATCAAATGGAAAGGATAGAAACAAAAGAGGAAGATGATGAGGATGAAGATGAGGATGAAGATGGGGAAGACACTGACATGGATGAATGGGATCCAGATCCACCTCGACCCTTTGATCCCAATGATTTGTGTAAGCATGCGCAGTAATACGTAGTGTATTACCTGCCTCCCCTTTTTTCTTCCCTCTCCATTAGCCCTTTAGTAAAGAGGCAAAAAACATTCAGATTTTAGCAGTAATGAGTAAATGTGAGTCTTTATCCCCAGAAATGTGAATTCAGATTGGGCTGCTTTACTGAAAAGACAAAATTCTGTATTTAGTGAAGTCTCTGAGCTGCTTTGTTCTTATTTTGCTGGACACTGCCCTGTCTAATATTTTAAAATGTAGACAGACTATTGGCGTAAGTGTTCCCACAGCTGAGCCAAAGATGTTTAGAGAGAGATAAGGCTGTCCCTGAGCCGGTGTGTGTCTGCCTGAAAGTCACGTCCTCTCTACCTTTGTGTTGCAGGGTGTGAAGAGTGTAATAACGCACATCCCTCAGTGTGTCCGAAACATGGACCTTTGCATCCCATCCCAAACCGGCCTGTGCTGACCAGGGCGAGGGCCAGCCTTCCCCTGGTGCTCTATATAGACAGGTTTTTGGGAGGTGTGTTCTCCAAAAGGCGTATCCCAAAGCGTACACAGTTTGGGCCTGTGGAAGGACCCCTGGTCAGACAGACTGAGCTCAAAGACTGCTATATTCATTTAAAGGTAAGGGTGAGAAAAGGGGGGATCAGTTTGTGCCTACGCTTTGATTTTCATGAATCTGTCACTCTACCTTGATCAGTTCACTAGAGGTGTTTTGTTACCTCCATCTCTGAATGTAACTAAGAAATACCCAGATTGCTTTGGCTTCAAATCTGCTGTGTTATTCAGGGAGACACACTAATCCTGGTGAATGTCCTGGCACTATGGTGTTAGGATATATAGGGTGCATATCGTGTAAGATTGTGAATCACATTCACATGAGCTGAAACTGTATCTGGACATAAAAATAGCAGCCCCATCTGAGGATGTTCTGGAGCCATTCTTTTGTGTCATGTTGTAACCTCAGTTCAAAATATTTTTCTTACCTTTCTGTTCATAAGATGTAGGGGAGAGGAGATATTTTTTAATCCCTTCCTCTTGCCAAGTAATTGGCATAGGGGTAAAATGGATTTGAGTGACTTTTATCTATTTATTTACTGGTTTCACTATAAAAAATTGGTCCTTTATTTGTTGGAGTTTAGATCCCCAGTCTTAGGAGGGCTCTGATGGTCAGTGTCTGACAAGCAAGTTGTGACCATAGGCAGATTCAGCAACCCAAGAGAAGTTCAGCTAAATAAGTGCTGCTTTCCGCTTAAGGCAACATCATGAATCAAGAAACGAAAGGAAAAGTGGGTCTGCAAGTTAGAAACTTCTGACTGATGTTTCTGTAGCCTACTAAAGCTACAGCTACTTGTGTGTCATTTGTTAAAGCCACGTGTAAATCCTGTCTGACTCCTTTAATGAATGATTCTTGTCCCTGAAAGCCTTGGAAGGATCCATTGTGCCTCCTGAGTTAAATCTTTACCCATTGCTAAATATTTTTCTGCCTGTTTCTGGATCCATGTTAGTAAAGAGAGAAAATTAGCTAGGCCTTCGTTGCTCCCCTAATGTAAACAGTTGCACAGGCACAGTACTTTTCTTAGTATCTTTTGAATGTGGTGCCAGGCAGTTACAGTGACATGTAATTGGATTTTGCTACAGGTTTCTCTTGATAAGGGTGACAGAAAAGACAGAGACTTGCAAGAGGACCTGTGGTTTGAACTTTCCAGCGAGGCTCTGTGTAACTGGATGATGTTTGTGCGTCCAGCTCAAAACCACCTGGAGCAGAACCTGGTGGCCTATCAGTACGGCCACCACATTTATTATACCACCATTAAAAACGTGGAGCCCAAGCAGGAACTCAAGGTATGGCATTGCTTGCGTGTCAGGACTTTTTTTCTACTGATTAAATAGTACCTTAAAAGTTGCTGCCTAATAGGTGCCAGAAACTACTGCTATGAATAGTTTTAGGACTTTTTTTCTCTGATGGCCTGAATTGAATGTCACTGAAGTCAGTAAATAGTTAGTCACCAACATAGGTATTTCAATGAGCTTTGGCTCATTAAGAAGTTTAAGATAAAACTATGTAAATTATTTGTCTCTCCCTGTCATGCTTTACACAGTGTATATTTTGCTGATACAATCTAATTTTTATTGCAGCGTTCTTATTTTTTTAATTCTGGGTGCCCCTTCCAGTTAGCCCTGTGTGTTCCTGACTTGTTTTCCGGTGCCTTAAGTGAATATGGTCTCTCTCTTTACCTGGCTTTCCTGGAGCTGTTGAAACTTTGCATGTGAAAAATGATAAAGGATATTGTGACTACCCTGTGGTTTGCTTTCTGTTCCCTCTGAAAATTTATTGATTACATTGGCTGAGATGGCCTTAATTTTCAGCATTTTTTGGGGCATTGGGAGAGGACCAAAAGATTTTGATGTAATGAAATTTTGTTGTTCTTCAAATCTCTTCTTGCAGTTAGATTTCAACAATTGGTCTGGAAAAACAGTTGTTTAGTAAGCGCACTTACTAAATCAGGGCAAAAGCCTACTTATACCCTTTAAGAGTAGGACTATCTGAAATGGGTCCTTAATTTTTTTAAGCTGAATTAGAAATTCAGCTTAGAATTAGAATTACTAGAAATCTTACTAATCCATTTTAAGTGTATTCAAACATCATTTTCTCAACAGTTTTTAAAACAATTTGAAATCAGACTTTAGAATTGTACAGACCTCCCTATGGGAGCATCATTTCTTTTACTTTGTGTTAGTAGTGTCTTTTGGGGTAAAATGGTTTGCTAATTGAAAGGCTTGGTAACGTAATTTCCTCCCCAAGTGGATGTAGGGCATTCATGCAAATTTTGTCCAGAGACTGAACTAGGAGGATCAGGGGGTTGAAGCTAGAAAGTTCTGATTTGCCTGCCGGGTGTGTAGTCCAGGAGCTCCAGGCTTTCGTCTTTGTCCAGCTGGTGAGATTCCTGAGAGTAACACACCTGCTGGAGAGTCCTTGAAATCCCACTCACCACTGCCTGTGGCCCACTGCAAGTTCAAACTTGTTTGAATTCTTCATGCAGAAAATCTGTTGATGCTTTCTTTGAGAAATCTCTTCTAAAATCCACTCTTTTTCATCAAACATATGAAAGATGGAAGAATTCTCAGCTAAATGTGAGCATCTGCTTTTAGGCTTTAATAAACTTTGTCTTCCTGCCTCTTGGGGTTATCTTTGCTGAAGGCTTGAATTCCTTGTACGGTGAAAGTGGGTCCATCATGCTGGCGCCTGGCAGATCTTTGTTTTGGGAAGCAAGACCATATTGCTCCAATCCTTCAGAAGCTCAGAAACATTTTAAATGAGTCTATGTGGATGGTGCTGCCTATTGTCTATGTAAGGAGAGCAGGAAAGAAATGGGAAATCCCCCGAGTTAATAACACTTCAATTCTCTTGGTAAAAGTATCAGTACTCTGCTGACATCCTTCCTTTACAGTCATGCAGTTGGGTTTGAATAGATTAATCTTATTTCCTTTAGAGCTACTGGTAACCATGTGCAAGATTAACATTCGTGTTAGGAAGCTAGACCTTAAAATTAAATGGATGTGCTTCCTGAGCAAAGCTCTTTCATTTCTCAGTGGGGGTACATTGATCTTACCAGACTTTATTATGGAGGATGAAAGGAGCAGTAAGAGTTAGTGGTTGAGGCAAGTGAAGTAAATGTATTGCTTAAAACCCATTTTCAGATAAATTTCCTGTAGTTTTGGCTCCACCTAAATGTCCTGTTACCTTGTGCTCCTGCTGCAGGTGTGGTACGCTGCCTCCTACGCCGAGTTTGTGAACCAGAAGATCCATGACATAACTGAGGAGGAAAGGAAGGGTAACTTGGGATCTTCTGCTTTCAGTGTGGTGGTGGTTGCAGGTTGCACTCCTTACTTTCAAGTGTATGGCCTGTATAGTGCTCCCCAAATTTGTGCTAGGTTGGGGAAAGTTAAACCAGATCTAGATTGTGTTATTGGGACTTATTTCCAATAACTCTTCTCATGAGACTGTTACATTAATTTAACCCTTTGCCTCAGTTTCTGGGAAGCGTTTCGTTGCTGCTGGAGGAGGTATGTTTCTGTACTCAATGCCTGCTGTGTGTCATGAACTGAGGTGTGGTGGCTTTAGATTTAGAAATTTCCCTTGACCTCCCTTAACTTATGCCAGAGACACAATCCTGTAGGTGCTCTTCCATACAAGGGTGAATTTTAGAATCCCCCTGAATTTCTAACAGTGTTAATAGTCCGTGGGAATTGTCCCCAGTGATCTTTCTGTGTCTCTGTGATGAGCTATGGTCATGGCACAGTGCAGAGGGGATAAAAGCAAAGACCAGTGGAGCAGGGCTGGGTATTCTGCAGCCTGTCTAACCTTCAGGGGAGAAATATGGCCCACAGAGGACAGAGATGCTGGGGGCAAAAAAACGAGGTGTTTAATTGGTGGTGACTGAAATGGTGTTACTGACATTTCCAATAGTGCTCAGGGAGCAGGAAAAAAACTGGCCGTGTTACGAGTGCAATCGGCGTTTCACGAGCTCGGAGCAGCTCCAGCAGCACCTCAACTCCCATGACGAGAAGCTGGACTTCTTCAGCAGGTACTGACAGCCTTAGCTTCACTTGTGGATCACTGTGGTGCTTCCCCAAACATGCAGAAAGGAGGGGCTTTGTCCTACAAAACTTAGTCATGAGCTCAGGAGAGATCAGCTCAGCACCAGAAGGAAAAATCATGGCAGCAGGAGGCTGACTGGTATAAGAGACTCTGTGAAAGAAGTAGCTTGAGAGAAATAAATACTCTGTTGAAACTGGTGAGGTTTTTTTGCTTTGCTTTTTTTTTGCCAATGACTTAAAAATCTTGTAATGTTTCAGTAACACAGTGTTGAAATACTGATGTTTCTCAGAAATGTGGAAGAGCTTGGAAAACAAGGCTTCTTCTAGTGCCTCATTGGCCTGACAAGGTAGTTTATCCTGACCTATTAAAAACTGAATCTACAAACACCTATCACAGAGCAGAAGACATTGGTGCCTTCTTTCTTCTGAAATGTATCAAGTGACTCTGTTTTGTTTTGCTTTTCTGACACAAAATTGTTCCCTTCTGTCTAGTGCCTGACATCAATGGCTGAGTGCTTTTTGCGGAGGGATCTTATGGCTTCAGATTTTAAATGAGTTTCCTTGTGCACTTGTTCCATCATGCTGAAAAAGATTCCAGCACGCCATAAACTGGGGTTTTGGAAGTGGGAGACTTGCCATGGCAGAGGGCTGGATGGAAGCCAGTAGTCCTCTTGGTCCCATGATCACTGATAGAAATTTTAACGTGTTCTGGACTTTGGTTTCTCATAAAGCACAAAATAAAAACACATACCAGCCTGAAACCCATTGTTTTTGCTGTCAGAATTTCTTCAGTTTTTATTATTTACTGCAGGCCATTGTTGCTGAGTTGAATGGGAGAGTAGTGATGCTGAGACAGAAAGCATAAAATCAGTGGAGAATCCAAATCCATCTTTTTTTGTATCTAACCTGGAGCACTCTGTATTCTGCAGAGCCAGAGGCCGAGGTCGTGGGCGAGGAAAGAGGAGGTTTGGACCAGGCAGACGCCCCGGGCGCCCTCCCAAATTCATGCGCATGGAAGTAACCAGTGAAAATGGTGAAAAGTGTGAAGAAGGGACACAGGTATATTTTTGGAGATGGAGAGAAAAAGGTAGCACATGGAATGTAAACTCTTGACTAAAAGAATTTAGGGCATCAGTGCAAACTGAGGGTGTGCTTTGGACTTACTCATGAGTAATTCTTGGTTTCTAGCTGGAATTCTCTGCCAGGAGAGCATACTACTTCCCTTCTATAAAACCTGTAAAATCACTGGGATTTCTGCAGCAAGTTTCACTCCAAAGCACTTAGCAGTGAGGTGGGTTATTGTGGCAGTTTAGCAGCATCACAGAAGTAATTTAGACAGTAAAACTGTAATGGGAATTTAGGTTCCTGTTTGTCCTTTCTGAAATGTGAAGTCAGCCTGCTCTTACAACTGTTGCTGGTGGAATTAAAATGAGTTTGAGATATGATTCTCTATGATGTTTTAATATTACCAGAAGAGCCTCCTGTAGACAGGCTTATTGCAAAATGTTCTTTTGCTTGTGGCCTTTGGTTATATTCTGTAGGGACGTAATATGACGCATTTAAGTAAAAAGCTAAATTCTCTGATGCTGACCATGCTTAGGTTACCACTAAGTCCTTTTATGAGCAGTGACAGAAGGGATCAGTGCTCTGTTTTATGAGTTAGCTGAAAGCTGATATCTGGAGTGGTAGTTTTCCACTGGCACCTCACTGGGTCGTGGCTCTATGCCGACTCAGAGGGAGGAATGTATACTCTGCCTGTGAATTCCTGCTGGAATGCCCAAAATGCTGCATTAGGTGCAGGCAGTTGTGAGCTCACCCTCCCTGCAGACTTGACACATGGCAGCCTCATTTAGACAAATAAACCTAGTGCTGGTCCCAAACCCTTCACTCTGGAGAGATGGTGCTTGCTGGGCACAGTCTAGTGTGTGAGTGGCCTCTGGGCTGGAGGTGGCTTGTCCTGCCAGCTTGGAGCATGGCCCAGGGCTGGCTCACGTGTGTCGGTGCAGTGGGGCAGGGTGACGTCCCAAGCCATTGGAGGTCTGCTTGCCTCGCTAAAGCTGGGCACGAGTTCTGCCTGGGAACTGGAGACTCAGGATGCTGAGAGCACAACTGAGGGTCAGCAAGGTGGAAACTTGCCACCCAGACCTGGGCTGGGCACTGGGCTGGTGTATTGTTTACTAAGGGTCTCTCTCTGGTAAGCACTCATGGTCTGTAAGGGCCTCATTCCTTGGTTTTCTTCTCCCACACCCACTTTTGTGCTTTGACAGCACCAGCCTTCAGCTGACATAGTTCAAGATTAATTCTGGTGCTCTGTTTCCTAGCTTGTGCTTTTAAGTTTCTTCAGTTGCATTACATGGTGTCTAATAAGGATCTATGTGTGTTTTTTCATGTAATACAAGATGATTCCATCCCAGAGGAGTTAGTGGAACTTCCAGGGAAAGAATGTAGGTTTTTGGCATGTGCTTCCTGCTCAAAACACCCTCCCTTTTATGCTAATGCAAAAGGGCAGGAAAAACAGCTTTGTGTGATACATGGAAGTGATGTGTGCAGAGCTGGAAACTGGATAAAAACACCACATAGTATCCAGTTGTGATCACCTTGTTTGTCATTCTCCAGTTCAGCACTCCAGATAGTTTGTTAGAAAGAAGAAGACACTGCAAAACGACACACAATACCGTTTCAAAATGACAACAGTTTCCACGAGACAGAAATCCTCTCCTTTCCCGGGTCTGCACTAGTCACTTTGGTTAAAGCAGAAGTAGTCCTGAGTGCAGAAGAGCCTTCTTGGCTATTAACAGCTGGATAATGCTGATAGTCTGTGGCTGCTCAGACAAAGGGATGGCCCACGGAGAGTCACCCACCTGCAGCACTGCTTCCCTGGTGCTCTGGGTGATGCTGCTGTAGGTGAAGGTAATGTGCTGAAAACAGCAAGTGGACACAGTAGGAGACTTGTAAGAGTTAGTGTAGACACTACACTACACTGTTTTGTTTATAGCTTGTGATTAAATATGTAGAAATCTTGTTGTCTTCTGAGTATTATCAAAGTGTTTTTCAGTGGGTGGGGGGAATAATCACTGGTTGTATGATTTGCGATTTCAGGACTTGCTGCATTTTTCCAGCAAGGGGCAGTTTGATGAGGCCGGACAAGCCCCACTGAACGGGCTGGAGCAGCAGGAACAGACTCCGGTGCCACCAGAGCCGCAGGCAGCACTGGAGCAGCAGGAAAACCACGCACTCCATGTGCAGCCGCAGCACGAGGGGAGCACGGTGCCCACGCAGAGCACCATGACAGCAGATGACATGAGGCGAGCAAAGCGCATCAGGGTAAGCACAGAGGATGGGGGATCATATCCACTGTAATCCAGGGAATGCCAGACCTGCCTGCCGGGGCCAGCTGGTCCTCCTTTCACTGTCGTATCTGTTTCCAAATCCCAAATAAAGCATCTCATTCCTAGCAGTTTTCTTTGCACTGAGAGGCAGACAAATCTCACGTAAAGGACCAGTATCTCATAGGTGCTAGAGAGGACTGGTCAGGAGTTGGAGCTGATTGAAGTCCATCACAGTAATTCTTGCATGGAAGCACAGTCCATCCAATCTGGCAAGCCGGGGTGCTTCAGCCAGCAGAATCGTGGTGCTGTGGCACAGACTAACGACTTGCTCACCACACCATCTGTGTCTGTCAGAACTCTCTTGCAAATAGTTGCCAAAGAGGAACCACAACCTCAGTTTAGATCCACTTAGATGATGATGATATTTAGTGATAAAATCCTTCTTTGGGGCTGAAAACCCTGCCTTTGAGAGCAAAACCTGTGCTAAGAGCTTTGTGTACCAACAGCAAACACTTGGAGCCTGAGCTCTGTGTCAACTGGGTGAGCTGTTTTTTCTCTACCATGTGTGGGAGGGAAATTATTCAAGCAAATAATCCTTGAAGCTTTGTAACTGGGAGATCAGTTTATTTAGCTTAAAATCTTTTCCTTTTTCTTCCATGTGTTAACTTTGGATTAAGGAAAGAAACAGCTGCAATGGGGGTAACGTTCATTTTTAGGGGATGAGGAAGGATTAGAAAAGAGTTGAGTAACTGTTCTGTATAGGAAGATGTTGAGCCAAATTTTGCTTGCAGTTTACAGCAATGCATATGCAAGACCAGTGGTGGTGTTACCCCAAAAACGCAGTGGCATGTCCTGAAGGAAGAGTTTGGCTTGGGCACATTAAGACTGCACAGTTTTTAACCATACAAAATCCTTGCAGTCTTCAAATGACAAGTTTCTACCAGTGATTTCATTTTCATATGTTTAAAAGCTTGAGGGATTTTTTACTGAATGTATTGAAGGGTGTATAATAGAGTACAGAGGGAGATGCTGAAGTTTTGACAGAGCATGTACTGCTTACAGTGTGCTACAGCTTCCTCAGTAAGAAGAGAAAGTGTTGGCCATTTCCCTGAACTTCTGAACCCAAGATGAGAACTTAGGATCTTCTGAAGTAATGAATGTAGGAAGAAAGGGACAGAAATTCTGAAGTTACTTCTTTGTCTTGTGACTTAGCTTTTGTTCTCTGTAAATTCATCACAAATGGATGACAGCTCAGAGGAGTGCAGTGGTGGTTTAGTGACATGTTTGTATCTCAAGTCTTCCTAACTTTCCCTGTATCTGGCAGCCCGTGTTCAGCAGAGTCCTGGAGATGTTTCAAGCCAGGAGCACTGGCAGATTGGCAGATGGATGGTTGCACAGACCTTTCCATATTGCATCAGACTGTGAGCAATGAGCACTTGAGATAAGACTAAGCTAGCAAGCATCATTTTTTAAGCACTGAAAAATCACCCTCTAAACACTCAACTCAGCTATTCACAGCACCTGCCTACAATAACATGCACTTCCTAATAAAAGCAAGCAAACATTTGGTTTTTAGATATGTAGTACATTATTCACTTCCAAGGAACAGGTAGAAAGTCCTGACTCCTGGTTATGATGCTGAAACCTGTGTAGCTCTAGTTCTTCCTTATTACTTAGATAGGATTTAGTTTTCAAAACCAGTCGTTCTTTGTGAATTGCTTCAGCTTTTCTAAGGCTTAAGACAGTGGTGCTCTAAGACTGTTTTCATGCTAGCTGGAGCACTGATCTGTCCTGCCCCAGGGTTCAAGTCCTGATAGGACCAGTTCATTTTTCAGCCTCTGCTTTAGAGCCTGTGGGGTTTCCTTGGAGATCAGACCTTAACTATGGCAGTTGTGTCCCTAGTATTGAAAAGAGATACAGCTACCCTTCAAGAACTCTTGTAGAAAACTAGAGGAACATGGTGGTCCATAGCCAAAATGAATATTTCTTTTTAGTTCAGTTCTGGGCAGTCTGTAGGGTGTCTATGTGCTAATGCCAG
Source organism: Gymnorhina tibicen (assembly GCA_013399875.1). NCBI lineage: Eukaryota > Metazoa > Chordata > Aves > Passeriformes > Artamidae > Gymnorhina > Gymnorhina tibicen. The sequence goes on from VXAZ01003155.1 coordinate 104,388, forward strand.
AAACAGGAGGGATAGGAATATGATTTGGAAAGCACAGTCCCTTCATGGTGAAAGAAATGCAACTGGTTGTGTAACAAGGAGCACAGCCAGTAAAATGAGGTTAGAAAAAGTCCCTTCTCCTTAACTTTTTCACCCTCCTAATCCCTACCCTGTTGTCATCCTGCCCTAATTATTCCGTTCTGTGGAAAGCATTCCGTTCTCACCATGGTTCTGCAGTGCACATTGCATCCTTGTTAATCAGCCCTGAGAAAACAAGAAAGGTCACAAAACACCTTCAAGATTATCTGTGGTTTTTATCTTTGCCCTTTAACTCCCCTTGGGCAGTTCCTAACTACAGAGTAAACCTTGAAGATCTGTTTAGTGTTTCCTGAGGCAAAAACCTCAAAGCAGTAAACTCTAGTTGGAAGAGCCCTTGTAGTGACCTGCAGAAGTCAAGGCTTCTGTTTTCAAGTCCATTGCATAACATAAGTATTTCTCTCTCTCTCAATGCTGCCTGCTCAGCTGGAGCTGCAGGTAGGTTTGGGTTTTTGTTTCATTGGGTTTTTGCTGTATCTAATCCAATGGTACGTATCAACATCGCCTTCCATGTTGTTTTGTCCAGCTCCTGTTTAGTGTTTCCTGATTGGCCCCACACCATAAATTGTCACATTTGTTCTTCTTTAGGTAACCAATGTTCAGAACTAAGTGTTACCTGGATAACAATTTGCATTCTTCTACTTCTTTTCCTACCAGTTCTTTGTAAATTTAAGATGGATTTTATAGGAGTAAATTGCTTGGATGAAGAGCTGTAATATCAGCGTTAAAGTTTTGGAGGATTTGTTTGTGCAGTTGTTTGTGCTGGACCAATACTACAAGTTAATAAGACAACACTTAGTTCTTTTGTTCTGTTTTTATAGTTGATAGATTACCTAGGCAAAGAGCAGTAAAACAGTTCACCTTCTGTAGCCCTTGAGATAACAGGTCTATGTTGAGTCTGGCCTGCTGTATTAGCACTCAGCTCCCTGCTAAGGTACCAGTGATCAAAACTCAGATTAATAGTGTAGTTCAGGACTTGAAATACATCTTTTCACCTATGTTTTGTTAGCATATCCCTATGTTTAAGGGGGAAATTGTATCCTTTGGACTCCAAGCAGCACATCAGTTTTTGCACAGCACATGGCTGTCTTTCCAATTCCCAGCATGACTTACGGCAGATCCCTGTTTCCCATTGTCTCCACTTGTAAAATGGAGAATGGTGATGATGACAGCTCCTGGGAAGCCCTATTTGGAGCTCCTGTATTAAACTGTTAATGGGTTTTTTTGTAGCAAAACATTTGCTGTCCTGTTCTTTCCTGGAAGGAAAGTCTAGGTTTCCCTCTGCAGTTCGGATGGTGAAAAGGATTTTTCAGGTTCACAAATTTAATCCTTAGCACAGCATTTCACAGTATTCCCAAGCTGTTCCCTCATTCCAGCAGAAGAGCTCCTAACTTTACTTACAGTGTCAGCTGTTGGCATGCACTTAAGGGACACAGCAAATGTCAGCTGTGTCAGCTGCCACATTCCCACAAGGAAAGCAGACAGGAAACCAGGGAGATTTGTTTGCAGAAGTCTTGAATGTGTCTCTTGGAGAAGTGGGTCACATGGAACACATGTGAGCAGAAGTGTCAGCAATATTCTAGGGGAATCCAAGTGGTTTGGGTTGGGAGAGACCTTAAAACTCATCCAGTTCCACCCCCCTGCCATGGGCAGGGACACTTTCCACTACCCCAGGTTGCTCCAAGCCCCATCCAACCTGGCATTTCCAGGGATGGGGCAGCCACAGCTTCTCTGGGCAACCTGTGACAGGGCCTCGCCACCCTCACAGCTGAGAATTTCTTCCTAATATGCAATCTGAACTTATGCTCTTTCACATTATTTCTCCAACTATCAGGATATAGATTCTGTGTGTAACATGTGAAAAGAGAAGACATCAATCAGTAACAGTTTATAGAAGTATTTGAGAGAAGAGTGGATATTGCTTAGACTTCTTGCAGAGGAATGGAGCATTGCAGTGTACTTTGAGTGCAGTATGGGTGACAATGTGCTGTGGAATTTCATAGGACTCAGTTCCAGCTTTGCAACTATCCAACACAGAAGTTCTCATCCAATATTGAAAGGCAGGTGCAGGACACACTTCCCTCTTTCTACAGGCAGTGCATCCAGCAGCATCTGTTCCTCCAGCAGAGAGTGCTGGGTCAGGACTGGGATGGCTCTATAACATTTATCTGAAGGGTAAGGGGAAAAAAGGAAGAGAGAACATGCAATGTTACAGAAAAGGCAGAGTGAAGGCAAACACACACCGAAACAAAATAGGGGCTGAGAAGAGATATTGTGCACAGTAGGAGTGGAGAATTGCTCACAAGTTCTTACCTGCTGCTCATAAAGCTGCCATTCTGCCCTTGCTGTCATGTTTTGAAACCCTGTTCTTCTTTTTGGCAATAGTAAAAAAGTTTAGACCGGCATCTCTTGAATTTATGTTCCACTAGAAGTTCTCCAGGCAATGCCAAACCACTGCTGCACATCTCTGTGGTGTTCTTTGATGCAGAAGGTGATCTTGTAAAGGGCTGTGGAATTTCATAAGCCCTGCTCCTGAGGGAAACACAGGGTGCTGGCTCACTGTTCCTTTGTATGATGGCTGAATTTACGACCTGATGCCCAATAATCAGCTGGAATTGCAGCTTTTCTCAGGCCTGGGTCTGTGCTTCAGAGAGGACTTAGTTCTATTTTACAGAAAAATGGCATGCTAAAGACAAGTCAGCTAAATCAGAAGAAATCAGGGATGGAGAGGAAACTCCTGCACTGTGTTCTGCTAACTCAGGGTGTAGCTGCAGGTATGTCCCCTGACTTCTGCCTGTCACAGCCTCCCCTTCTGTAAATTGGAGGCAGCATATGATGGAAAATAACTTTTTGAAGTTTAGGTTCACTGATCATCCAGTATATTTAATCCTGAATATATCTAGATGTGGAATCTAGGTGTGGCAATGAAAGCTAATGGTCTCTTGGATGTTTCTTTCAGAATGCAGCTCTGCAGCACCTGTTCATCCGGAAATCCTTCCGCCCGTTCAAATGCCTGCAGTGCGGGAAGGCCTTCCGGGAGAAGGACAAGCTGGACCAGCACCTGCGGTTCCATGGGCGGGAAGGGAACTGCCCTTTGACCTGTGACATCTGCAACAAGGGCTTCATCAACAGCAGTGCCCTCGAGAGCCACATGAAGTTCCACATGGACCAGAAAACGTACTCCTGCATTTTCTGCCCCGAGTCCTTCGACCGCTTGGATCTGCTTAAGGATCACGTGGCCATCCATGTCAATGATGGCTATTTCACCTGCCCCACCTGCAAGAAACGCTTCCCAGATTTCATCCAGGTGAGATGCTGTACTGATTTGAAGCACTGCTTTGGGGGTCTCTCACAAGGCTGTGGGTTTCTCAGTGCTCTCCCTGTGTAACTGCACAGCAGTTCATTCTCGCAAGGTGCAGGGGTCCACCTCAGTCAGAAACTGAAAAGAAAGAGTGACCAAGCCCTGCTAGACATTGTCTTATGACACTGAAGTGCTCTGTCCACTAAATCATCAGATGTGGTGCTTCAATCTGGCATTAGAAGGCACTGTACTGCAGAAGGGTGGGTGCCTTACTCCCAGAAAATGCCTGAAGCAGAGGTCCTGACTACTACATCTCTGTGGCACAAAAAGGAATTGTCTTTTGCTGTACTCAGCTTGTGCTTGAACACACCTTGCCCTTTGTCATTAAAACCCTGAACAAAAAAACGAGTGGTTTTACATCTTTAATCCCTTGCCTGTTTTCTGTCAGGATAATTCATTTGAACAACTTGCAGAAATGCCAGAACAGATCAGGATACTCTGCTTCCTGACTTCCCCCCTGGGCTTCAGCTGGGCACTTTATTCTGCTTCCCTGCACACTGCACTGGAGCAGTGAGTAATGCAGCTACTCTGCACTATGCTGAGCACTTGGACAAGGTCATTAGTAGAATTTAAAGATTCTATTTCCATGTCCAGTAAGAAGAAACTGAGACGGACCACGCACATATTCATTATCCTTCCTAGGGACAAAGCAACGGATGTGTCTTACTGAGCTGCCCGACTGAAATTGAAATGTAGAAATCCAGTTTAGATCAGTAATAGGAACTGATAGACTATCCTCTAGGCTAAAGAGGAAGGGATGGGGGAAAGTGATTTACCAACATAATTCCATCCTGGCAGAAGTCCTTTATCTTCTGTAAATGTTCAACAAGGAAGAATGTTGATGATTCAGAAATGCTGTACTGCAACCTAATTCCCTGTAAACTTTCCCATGCAAATGATTGAAAGTCCCATGGCTTTTTTCCAGCTATTCAGTTCTATTTTTGACATTTAACAGATTTTTTTTCTCTTCTTGCTATGTGAATAATTAAGTTTAGTCACTGCTGCCTACTGAAATACTTCTGTGTGGAACAGGTAGAGATGCCAAGTTGTTCCGTGTATGATTAGTATTAGAAAATGGTAAGGATTTAATTAGAGATCAGATCCATTTCTTGAGTAGTGCTTCCATTTCAAATGTCAAACCTCATTAGTTCCTTTATTGGGGGGAAGAAAAAAAAAAAAGCCCTCTAGATGTTTGAAGAGGTCAAGGATAGTCCCAGAGTATGGAGAAGTAATTGTCATTCAGGAATGGTGTGCAAATGCCCTTCTGCTTAAGTTGTTGGTTTGGGGTTTTTTTGCCAATTTTAATTGCAAGCTCATTGTGTCTGATTGAAAGGAATTAGTCCCCCTGTTTTGATTTCTTATAAATGAAGGGAAGATAATGAACCTCAGATGAATGTGTTAACTCGAGGGTGATTCTGTGCAAATGGTACATTGTGGACTTTTGCTGCCCATTAAGTCCAACTGTGCAATAGCTGATGCCTTCAAGAATCAGTCTTGAGGAAATCAAATCACCCATGCAGATGAGTAATAAAGATGTTATGGCTTTATAGAAACTATTGCTGAGCTATCAGCTGTTCTGATCAAATAGTTTTTAAACCAAAGCAGTTGAGACAACTTCAAAACCTTTTCCCTTTCTTTCATATTGTGAAGAGTTTCCTAGACTGTTTTACCACTCACTTCTCTCTTGAATAAACTTTGTTTTTCTGTGATCTGCTATTTTAGGTCAAGAAACACGTGCGCAGTTTCCATTCTGAGAAGATTTACCAGTGTACAGAGTGTGACAAGGCTTTCTGCCGCCCCGACAAGCTGCGACTCCACATGCTGCGGCACTCGGACCGCAAAGACTTCCTGTGCTCCACCTGTGGCAAGCAGTTCAAGGTGAGGTGGCTCTTGGCTAGATCATCACTAGTACAAAAACCACCATTCCTTACCCTCCTTCAAGGAGATGAGCTCATGTTCTCAAAGGTGAAAGAAAATAACACGTGTAAATACGCTAGACTTGCCTGTTAGTTGCATGCACTGCTTGCTGTCCTGCATGAGCTATGACATCCATTTCTGAAGGACAAGGGGCAAGGTCACCTCAGCATCTTACTTCAAATAGGTCTTATTCCTAATAATTTACTAGCAAAGGAACTTTCTGTCTGCTCATTAAGAACTGGGACATCATACATCTCCGTTGCCAGGTGTTTGGGTTACATTGCTTATATCAGTTCGGTTAAGAAATTTCTTGCTGATGGCAGTGGCTTAATAATATTCCTGGCCAAGATGTCTGTGTCCATGGCATCCATCTTGTCAGCACATGTCACCCAGATGCCTTTCCAAATCCCACCAGAACAGATGGAGCAGACTGTGAGCCAGGTAAACTGCTCCCTGTCACTGAGTTTGTGATGGGACATGGAGGGACTGGATACTTCTGGGTGAAAGAATACATTTTTCTGAGAGGAAAAGCTGGAGAGAGATCCCTGAACAAGTCAAACGGTGGCTCTTAGGCATAACAGGTAGTGAGGCAGTTTCTGTGATGTTGGTGACATTTTTCTCCCCAATTGCTCCTTCCCAGAGGAAGGACAAGCTGCGAGAGCACATGCAGAGGATGCACAACCCAGAGAGGGAGGCCAAGAAGGCTGATCGGATCAGCCGCTCCAAAACCTTCAAGCCCCGGATTGCGTCCACTGACTATGAGAGCTTCATGTTCAAGTGCCGCCTCTGCATGATGGGTTTCCGCCGCAGGGGCATGTTGGTGAGTGCCTGGGTGCTCTTACAGCCTCTGTACTCTATTCTGATGAAAGGTAAAGATGGAATTCCAGCGTTGGCATGCAAGGATCGTGAAAGGGTTTGGACTGGAAGGGACCTTAAAGTTCATCTTGTTCCAGCCCCCTGCCATGGGCAGGGACGTTTTCCACTAGACCAGGTTGCTCCAAGCCCCGTTCAGTCCGGTCTTATCCAGCCAGGATGCTGTGAAACAAATTTTGGCAAATTTTGTAGCTGAGTTGAAGTGATACATCTTTTTTTAAACCTGTGTGTCTTGCCTCTTCAGCAAATTTGCACATTTCATTGCCTGCGCTGTATGTCTGGTTTTCAGTACCATATTTCAGTACTAAGTAATGCTGACTGATGTGTACTGTATTTAAGAGCTGAGACATGAGATGAAAATACTGCCTTGTTCAGCCTTACTTGCCTCAGTTTTCCTGACCGTCTTTACTGGTTTTTGTATCCCCCCCTTCTTGAGGGCCTCTCCTGGCCATGTCTTGTCACTGCCTCTGGGTAAAGGCTGTTCTGCAGCAACAGATTGTTTGCAAAGGTTTCATGGGGGTTGTTATCTGGGCAGAGGCCCTTTGCACTACCTCACTCTCAGATATCAGCTGCAAGACAGTTCTGGCAAACTATTCTACCCCTTCCTATCTAATTTTCGTTAGGGAAACTGGAAATGAGATCTAGCAAGACCACATTTACCTTCAGCAGTTAAATGTGAGTGCACAATAACCCTTGCAGCAGCAAATGCTTCCAGTGCTGCTGGCTTGCATAGTTCAGTTTTGGTTTGGCTGTTACGTCTGGGAGAAGCACCAGTTGTTTGGCTTCCAGCTGTAATATGTTCTTGTTCTCTGTTTCTTTCTCCTAAGGTGAATCATTTATCAAAGAGACATCCAGACATGAAAATAGAAGAGGTGCCAGAGCTCACGTTGCCCATCATAAAACCCAACAGAGATTACTTCTGTCAATATTGCGATAAGGTGTGTGGGAAGTCACCTCTCAGAGGATAGCTCAGTCCCAGTCCTGGATGCAACCAATTTGTCTCTGCATAGAAGTCTCTGGCAGGGTTTGTAGCTTTTCTGAGCTGCTTGCCAGCAACATTCCTGCAGTACTGTCCAAAAAAAAAGGAAGACAAAATGCACTTAGGCCAAGGCAGTGGAATGCTAATTGAAAACTGCAGTTTTCCCCTTTCTGCTGTGTTTGGCAGTGGAAAACTTGAATACTGTGATCCAACAGACAGTCACTGGCCTTTAGTCTTGTGTTAGCCTAGGACTAAGTATCCTGTCTGTGTATAATTCCTGGCCACTAAGTTCTTTTGGTTTCTGTATCACTTCTAAAAGTTGGTCTCTAACCCCTTTTATTGTTAAGCTGCTTACTAGGTCGTGTGCCAGTAATTCCCAGTGTTCAGCGGAGCCTGAAGCTGCTTCTGCAGTGCCTTTGGGTTCTTGCTCTTATTCTCCTTTGCCTTTTATACCTGGGGACACTTATTTACTAGGGAGTGTATTTTGACTGTCCTTATCCTCAGTATGTCTTTCTGTGATGCCTCCTTCCTTTTGCTTGAGGGGAGAAAAAATAGTTTTAATTATTAGATAGTATTTGTTTGTTGATGTGCCTAAAAAGAACTAAAAGATACACTGATCACTGAACTAAAAGAGTTTGATGCTTTGTGTCAAGTAGAGATATCAACCCTCGTGACAAATTAACATAGGGCATTTGATCTTCAAATATGCAAAAAGGTTTTCCTCTCACCTCCTTATCCTGCTTTGGTGTTTGGTTGTGGCGTACAATATGTTCTCAAAAGGCCTCTCTGTGCTACACAAGGAGTCAGTTGCTTTTACAGGTTGATGAAACACTGGAAGGTGTATGTTCATGCCTTTTGTTGTAATTGTTCGGGGATTTAACTAAATGTATTCTCTAAAGCAACATGCAGACCTTCCAGATCAAGATACTGGTAGCTGTTTCCTGTGCAGACACCACGATGGCACCATTTTAATTCCAAATCTTTGCCCTGCAGGTGTATAAGAGTGCCAGCAAACGCAAAGCACACATCCTGAAAAACCATCCTGGTGCTGAGCTACCTCCAAGCATCCGGAAACTGCGTCCTGCAGGCCCAGGAGAGCCAGATCCCATGCTGAGCACCCACACCCAGCTGACAGGCACCATCGCCACCCCTCCAGTGTGCTGCCCTCACTGCTCCAAGCAGTACAGCAGTAAGGTATGGGGGGTTCTGGCCTCAGACAGCCTCTCCCTGGGGATGCTCTTTCACCATGGCCTCTGTCAGCTGTCCGTCCACAAGCAGAGCTCTCTTCTTCTCAGTCACAGTGCTGTTTTCATGCTGTGTGCTGACAGTGCAGGCACAGCCTGGTGGTTTTAGGGCCAAAAGATTCCCTGAACAGGTGGTTTGTGCTGAAAAGTTATCAGAGCATGATCATGAATGGAAGGGCTTGGAAACTGCTCCCTGATAGTCACAGGGGAGATGAGTGGGGAAACAAAACACAGAAAAGATGACCTTTGGAAAAAGTCATTAAACACTTGGCTGTGTTGGGGTAAAAAGCTGTTGAGGACAATACTTCAGTGTCAGCTCTAAGCAGCAGCAGCTTTGTGATCCTTGTTTTCATCTTGTGGACCATATGTGAATCTTGATGCCGCTTTACTGAGGGAAACCTAAAAGCTGTGTTGGGCCAGGCTGTTGGATTTCAAGTAGCCCTGAGCAGAGTTACTGACCCTCCTTCCAATGCTCCTTTGCTTCTCTCTGCAGACAAAGATGGTGCAGCACATCCGCAAGAAGCACCCAGAGTTTGCTCAGCTCCCAAACACGATCCATGCGCCGCTGGCGACAGCCGTTATCAGTTCCACACCGGCTGTTCTCGCCACCGACAGCACAACCGGAGAAACTGTTGTGGTAAGGGCTGGAGGCACACAAGGGCAGTGCAGGGCAACGCACAGAACAGGAGCCTTCTGGTATTAGTAACCCTGGTTTATTTGGCAGACATCACTTTAAAGCTTGTGTTAGGACATTATTTGAGATCACTTCTGGTTTTGAGTCTGTGTGGTCCAGTTTTGCACTGCCAGGAGCTGTTTCTTTCTTTCTGGAGCTTTAACGATTTGTCTTTTATATCCAAATCCATTTCCTTCTTTCATTCAGACCTACTGACTCCACGTAATGTACTTAATGAACTCAGGGATACGCATCTCATGGGTTTTGACTGGGACTGTTCTCCTGAAGTGAGAGATGCAGTTCCTGGCATCAAGAGGACAAGTTTAACAGTGACTGGGGACTGGATCAAACTGTGTTCTGGAAGTCAGATGTTTTTGTAATCCTTTGGACAGCGCAGCACTGAGCAATACGAATCTCCAGTGGCTGATCTCTCTACCGTTAATACATCAGCTGCCACAGAAGTGAAAGCTGAGACTAGAAAATGTCGTTCAGTGTTCTGGGATACTGTGTAGTTTTAAAAGTCCTATTTAACACAGTTTAAAACTTCCTGTCTAAAGACTAACTGGATAAAAGACTGTTTTGCTTGAAAATGGAGAAGTTTAATCAGGATGCTGTTGGCTTCATACACCTGATTAAGTTACGTACTAAATGTCTTTACATATTAGAAATACAGTTGTCATTCTGACAGGGGAGGAAGAAAGGTGGAATATGTACATGAACCACTTTTTGACTTGGAAACCAAGTCAACTCTTCACAAATACAGGACTTCCATTGTTTAATAGAATACTGGTATGTCGCAAGATGAAAATAATTATTTTTATTATGATACGTTAAGTTAGCCCTTAATGGTCCTGACTAGGATTTGGACAGAAGAGAACTATTCTAGTGGATGATCCCTGGTGATTACTTATGACCCCAACCTCTGTACGCATTAAGCTCTTGTAAATAAATGACCAGACCCACTGTAAGTGTAGACAAAAGAACTGTAGCCCTGAAGAAGTACATCAATATGATGATGATGATGATGATCTGTATCTCTCTTTCTCCCTGCTCAGACAACGGATTTACTGACCCAAGCAATGACAGAGATATCCCAGACCCTGACCACAGACTACCGGACTCCCCAGGGAGATTACCAGCGCATCCAGTACATCCCTGTGTCTCAATCCACAACTGGCTTGCAGCAGCCTCAGCACATACAGCTGCAGGTTGTTCAAGTGGCCCAGGTGAGTAACCTAGTGGGGATCTTGCTGTGCTTTTGACCCCTTCCCTACCAAGCCTGTGTGTTCTTGGGGCTCTAGCATGCAAAAGTGTGGTAAGGAGTAGTTACAAAAAGTGCTGCAGCTACTTTTTACAGAAAAATCAACTGATAAGGCATAGGGTTCCCTTCATAAGCACTTGTAACTGGGCATAAATAGTCCTGCCAGCCTTGGTCAGCTTGCTGGAGACACATCAACACAATCCTGACTTAGTTCTACCCATCTGGGCACCCTTGCTCAAGTCTGCTCTAGGAATGTTTTCCAGCAACTGGAAAAGTGGGTCAGTGGGTGACCCATTTTCTGCAGTTCAAGACTGATTTGTGCTTCCTTGTCCTCGGTGAGTCAGAGCCAAAATTTGGGAGTACAGAGAGTGATTGCTTGTTCCCTTCATAGCATCTATTAGAATATTCATTCTCTTGATGCTTAACAGCCTCCTAAAAATGAAACCAGAGTATGTAACTAGAGTAACTGGTCTGAGGAAAATACCTCAGGCAGCACTAAGAAACCACTGTAGTCTTTAAATCTGTTACCCACTGGAGGAAGCTGAAACTACCATGTTTATTTATATTTTAATCCAAAATTCCATGTTCTCTCTGGCCCCTCATAACAAATCAGGTTATGAATTTGATTAATAAAGGCCTAAACAATGGCCCCAGTTGATAGTAACTGTGGCTGTTGTAACTATACAAGAGCATGAACACTGATTCGTGCAGGTAATATTAGGAAGGTCTTAATTTTATAAATATCGAAGACTTGTAATTCAATTACTCCAATTGATATCATTAGCAAGTGTTGCTGAAAAAAACCTTTAAATACCTCTGAGCACTTGTCTTGATGCAGAGCTGTGTCAAACTACAGAATTGGATATGCAGGTCTCGAGTATGTATATGTTGATTGATGCTTACAGAGGAGTGGTAAACACTAACCCTGGCTTTTGTACCCTTTGGTTTAGTCCAGCCACTGCCACAAACAACTTGTATGATGTTAGGCAAGTCCTTTCCATTGGTATCACTGAGATAGAACCATCCGTGCCATTACGTCTGTTAAATGTACCTTATCTCCCAGGATGCAAAGAAACTCAACAAGGTTCAACAGGTGTGCTCCACTAAGGCTCCTACCTCATTATTCCAGACCTTGTGTCCAAGAAGAAGTTTAGCATGGCTGCTTTTGTAAAGAATTTGAGGTATAGACCTCTGCTTAATTTTTTTCCCCAGGCTACCTCACCTCACCAGTCCCAGCACTCCACAGTGGATGTTGGGCAGCTCCATGACCCCCAGACATACACCCAACATGCCATCCAGGTGCAGCACATCCAGGTCACAGAGCCATCACCAGCAACTCAGTCATCATCACAGGTATTTCCCTCTTCTCTTCAGGAAATGCTTTCCGTACCAGCCTGCTCAGCTGGCATATTGCATGTGCTGATGCAGGGGACAGCGTTTTCTTTGTCATTTGAAGGACCACATGTGAAATGAGTCTGACATTGAGATCATCAAGCAGTTGCCCAGATGTCTCAGGGTGTATGGGGGTGTTTTGTTGCGGGTTTGTTTGGGTATTTGTTTTGTGGGGTTTTTTCCTCCTGACAGTATGTACAAAGGAGAGAGAAATGACTGGAAACAGACACATTTGCAGCTGAAATGAAGTTTGTCAGTTGCAAGATGTAAATGGAAACTGGCATTCCTCAAATATTTGAAGTGCAGCTCTTCATGCTGTTGGGTAGAATTTAGCCTCTAATCTCAGGTCTCTGCCATAGACTCACTTTGGCAAGCAACTATATCTCTATTTCAGTTTCCTGGTCAGAGTGAAGCAAGTTGGAGGAGAGAGAGGAGAGTTCTTGTGCTCAATATGCTCTGGAACCTGCCCTGTGTTTTCCCATAATTAGAAGGTTGTATTTGTGACAGCACAGAGCTGTGCAATCCTTACTATAGCAAGAACACTTGCACCTTTTTTTCTGTAGGTTGGGGGTCAGCCTTTGAGTCCCTCCTCGCAACAACCTCAGCAGGAACTCAGCCCCTCACAGATGCAGACAGCTACATCGACACCAAACCAAGCCCTCCAGCAGCAGCAAGGCTCCTCAGTCCAGCACACATATCTCCCCAGCAACTGGAACTCATTTCGGAGCTACTGTAAGTGTCAGCAGTAGTTCTAACTACTTGTCTGGCAAGTGTGTGTGACTAACATGTGCCCCATGTCTCCAGATATCAAATGGGACATTGTTTTCAGAGCTCATTCAGCTTTGTGGTTAATATTCATAGATAACAAGGAGATAAAGTTTCAGACAAATGCAAATGGTTGTACCAGCTCATCCACTGTCATCCATACTGATCCGGTACATGGTTTGTGCAGGCACACTGGGCTCCTTTATTCCAAGGAACTTGCATTCAGCAAGAATCCATATGCTGGATAGATACTTGTTCAAATTTGGATGCATGCTTGAAAGAATTGTATGGAAAAGGAGCGTGACATGAAGATGTTTTCTCAAGGCCATGCAGTTCTGGATGGTAATTCTGTGATGATTTGAGTGAGAATAGTATGTGTTTTCTCTGCATGAATTGCCAAATATCCAGCTGGTGTTAACTGGCATAATTCTGCAGAGGCCTGTAGGGTTCTACAAGGCCTTCTATCACCTGAATTTCTATTCAGCACCCACTGTTTCAGACTTTATATCTTATTAACATAAGACATGATCTCTGAAGGTTGTCTTTGAGTTTGACTGGAGGTCTTGATTATCCAATTTGCACTTTTTTAGCATCAGAGATTCAGATGATGACCATTCCCCAAGGGCAGTACGTGATCACAGAGACTGCTGTGGGTACCCCGGTCACCACTGTCAGCACAGGGCAAGTGAAAGCAGTTACTCAGGTAAGGAAAACCATCATGGCCTTTTTTTCATCCAGAATATCAGGCATAAAGCTCTTCAGCTTGAAGGTTTAAGGAATGCCAAAATCATGACTGGGGCACAGAGTGGAGGTACCTAAAGAGTTGCAGACTGCACAGTATAGTCTGCATGTAACCATTGACAAGGCTCATGCTGTTTGGCCCTTGTATGTATGACTCCTTCCAGTTTAAACTCTTCACTTAAATCACATTTGCAGGACTAAGTATTACTTAGTGGTACTCCTTAGTCTTAAAAATATCTATGATTAAGCAGTATGCATTAAACCAAATTTCAGAACAGCTTCTGGAAACATTTCAGTAGCTTTCTGTTATCTGTAAGATTAGAAAATAAGAAGAGTTCCTGCTATTCCTTGTAAGCAATCCAGCATAAGGAGGCAGGTCATTAGCCTGTGTTGGTATTGGTCACTGGGAGTGCAACTTCTGCTAGAACATGTGAAATACAGGAAAAAACCTTTCAGAATAGTTGAATTAAAAATTGCTATTTTAATTTGTAGTGATGGTCTAATTGTGTAATGAGTTTAACCATTTGTAAATTAACCAAATGCCAAGTAAGTCCAGTGTCCTTCAAATCAAAAGACAGGTGTTATGTTGCTCTCAAATACACTTAAATGAAATAGAGCTTAGTTTAAAAGTTCCTTGTTTACACCAAAATGTCTGCCAGCAGACTACTAGAACAGAGAAGTTACAGAAGATACAGTGGTTATTAATTATTTTCTGTATTCCCCTTGCAGACTCACTACGTGATATCTGAAGGTCAGCCTGATCTGGATGGCAAACAAAACTCTTCACTCTCCAGCGAGGTTCAGGTGGGCGTTTCCCAGCCCGCAGCCCACACGGATCCCTTGGAATCCCAGACGAGCAGCCAGCAGCAAACCACCCAGTACATCATCACCACCACCACCAACGGGAGTGGCGGGAGCGAAGTGCACATCTCCAAACCTAGGACTTTCTCAGCAGAGCATGAGTGAAGGAGCCTCATGGTCCCATTTGCTTGTCCTTGTCACCTCCCCGACAGCTCAGATGTGGGGGTACCCTGGGGCTCTGTATGTTTTAATGTATATGCTCACTTACCTTCCACTAAAATCTTGGAGCTCTTGTTAATGCTTTAAGAGGGTTTAATTCCCAGTGACCATGAAGTACCCTCAAAATCCTTCTGGGATGCTTTTTATGCAGCTTTTAAGAAAAAGGACAAGAGAAGTGAAACCTCTGCTTGCCTGGACTTTATTTTTGGCATGTCTGCTGACCCTTATTTTTCCTTTTCGGAAGTCTGTCCAGCAAACAATTTTATTTGAACTGTATGGGAAAAAGCTTGCCTAACTGAAGGCTTCCTGGCAGATTGTTGTATGTATATTTTTAACAGGAGCCGTTAAGCAGGAGAACATCATATAAATTGCCAGAATATGGCAGAACTGCTTCCTGTGGCTTGTAGCAGCCAAGGTGAAGGGGAATGTCCCTCCTCCCTGTGAGCACACTGCCTGGAGAAAGGAGCAGCAGCAGCCAAGCAGTGGCTCCTGGTGTCCCTCTATGGGGATGGATTGAACAATGAAGCTGTGAAGATGTGCCGAAGCAGTCCATTAAATTATTATTTTTCCAGCCCTCCAGAACTGTTTACATGCTGTCTGTCCTGCCCCATTTTACCCAGCAGTTCCAGAAAGCAGGAAAAGCACAGTCTTAAACCCATGTTGTTTGGAAAAAACTGATTGATTGAAATCCTAGGAGCACCTAAGGGTAGTACAGAGCCACTGTTACCTCTTTTCCCTCCAATGTTTGCAGGGAAAATTGCTTTTTTGCCTGTAAACAAAAAAACAAAGGTTCATCTAAACCTTCACAGCAGCTTCTGCTGTGATTTAAGATAGTTGTGCCAGGAGAAAATGAAGGATACAGAGCACTCCTCTGAAGGGACAGGGTCGTTATCTCTGTGGCCACCTCAAAGTAAACATATTTCTCCTCTTCAAGAGTGGATGGAGAGTAGGTTACTTTGTTTTTTCCAAATAACCTTGTTAACAATGCACTGTAATTCCTTTGGACAGTTCCATAAAACAACCAGCCCTGGACTCAGGAAACACACAAGAAACATGCTAGTGGACCACTATTTATGGGACACAGAAAGCTATCTGTGAGGGTTGCCTGATGTGATGGACCTGGTCTATGTACAGAGTTCACGTTGCATTTAGGGACCAGGAGAAAGGGAAAGAGAAGGTTTGTCTTTTAAGGCTGTGTAATATGTTTTTCCTTACATAGTTCTCCTTAACAGGTTGTCTTGGTTGGTTGTTTAAGGCATTCTGGTGGTTGCAAGAATATGACTAGAACTCCATTGACTCCTGATGGGATATACCATGTATGTCTGAATTTCCATTCACTGCTGGAAAACTCATCCCAGAATGTCTGTGCATAACAGGATACATTTATTTATAAAACAAAAGCAAAGAAGGGTGTTGTGTCTTAGAGGCCCTTGAGACAGAAGAACTTGGGAGGTTTTTTTTGTTTTCTCTTGTACTGCACAGCGTGTGAATGTAGCACTCTTCCATAGGTATTCCCATGGATTCAGGTGTGGATTACCTACCTGAGTAAGCACTACACATTGTGGTATCAGGTTTTATTGAGTTAAGGCTCTTTGACAGGAGAGAACTCCACACTCAGGCTGCACAAGAGCAAATCTGGTTCCTTGTGGGCAAAGCCTTGTAGCAGGTATTGCCTTGGTAATTAACGTATCTGTTAATGTGGCGTGGAAATAGGATTGAGATAAATCAGTTGGCAAATACTGGCCAACTCAGAACTGTTCTGAGGTAGCTCTGAAGTGGCTTGCCAAAATGTGGATTACTTTGTTCCTGGGATTTCTCTTCTCTTGCTGTACCACCATACCGGGGCATTAATGAGCCAGGTAGAATTAATGTGGACCAGAGCTCCCATTTGGTCAAGTGCAATGATGAGTGACTTTAAATTCTGTGGATTTGGCAGCCCAGCCACTCTGGCAGCATGGGCAAGCAATCACAATGCCCAATAAGAAATTCATGTTGCTGAGGACTTTGGAATTACAGTGTTGGGCCTTGCAGTGTTGTTGGTGTGGGAAGAGAGTAGGGAGAATTTTGTCCTGGCTTTCTTCAGGCTGCTGCTGATTTAATAACAAGCCACAAATGCTACAAGTAGTAGGAAAATAGCAGACTTGGAAATGGGAGACTGGGAATACTGGGATACTGCCCTGCAGAAGCAATTTAAAAAGTCTTAAAAGTTTGACAGTAGATGAACATCAAATATGTTCCTATTAATGATGTTGCAGACACGGGGTTTAAAAACTATTTTGCTCTATTCACCTTTGTTAGAATGGTTCATGAACAAAGAGAGTTGTACCAGTTATTTAAAAGTGAAAACTATTTGAAACATAAAACCATTTCAAAACAGCCTTTTTGAACTCAAATCTTCCTCATCAAAGTTTCTCTGCCCCACAGCAGCAGCATGCTTGGGCTATCGGCCTGTCTCCAGGTGAAGTAATTCCATGTGTCCCAAGTTGAATGAAAAGTTGTGAAAGAAGCATGCTTGGAAATGGAAGTACCGCAGATTTTCCTTCCAAAATAAGGAACTACAGTGATTGCATAAATGGCAAAGATTGCATGGATTTTTGTCTCCATTTCTGCATTGCAGAAGGTATAGGATTGTATTCTTTTTAAACCAGAGCAACCCAAAGATCTCTCTAAGACTTGTCCCACAGAAGTGTAAATCCAGAGTCCTCTCAGTTGCCTGCAAGGTCCATGTTTTGTTTGGAGATGCTGTCCCTTGGACGCGTTTTGGGTCAGATTCTGTATTTTCCTGGAGGTAAAAGAAAACAACCCCAGCCCACGCACCCTGATCTTGCACCTCTTGGACTGCTCGGGCCCCATCTCTTATTTAACTGTGTATGTTTATTGTACATTTGGTGACTGTTGTTGTGTTCAGAGTCTCGTGCAACCTGGCAGGTGTAAAAAAAACAACAAACAAACCTGAAAAAAATAAATCTTTTTCTCTTTTTTTTTTTTTTAATCACTTGCGATGACCAATCTGTTCCTTGGAGTAAAGTGTTCACTGGAGGGTGAGTGAAGTGGGGTGTGGATAAATGGGATGATAACAGTATAGAAGTTACAGGGAAAAATATATTTGCTACTCTCTGGATGGAACACAGGATTTCTGACCTCCCACAACAGTCCAAGGGAGGGTAAATGGAGAGTGGGGTAGATGTCCTGTGTCTCTGTTGAAACCCTTGCAGAGTAGGGAATTTTTAAAATTATTTTTAAATGTAAAAGGTAGTGCTTTTTAGTTGATCAGCTGCACGGCATCTGAAAACTGAGAGAGATAACGGATGATGTCCGTTCGATCAGCAACCATGACAAAATCCCTCCAGGAGTGACTCATGTCGCCATCCCAGGGTCATCTCAGGTACTACCCTGAAATACTCACTCCCAAGCTATGACCATCACTCACTAAAATGTGTGACTCAAGTCACTCAAGCTCTACCTAAATGTAAAGAAATAGTATAAAAATGAGTTAAGAACAGGGAGAAGTTAGGGAAGAGTCCATCGTCACTACTGCGATGAATGTGTCTCTTGCTCATGGGGTAAGCCATGCGCTCTGTGATTTATCGTGAGCCAGGTTCTGTCAGGGATTAGAGTTTGTCTGTCCGCTGCTTTGAACACATCTTTGCTGTCAGGTACTGTCACCAGCAATCCTGAACCTCAACCTGTCAGGATTTTATTAGAGGAGTGTTATTCTGTAAACTGTAAATGTGACTCCTTGCAGGGCGCTGGCAGTGGGTAAAGGCGTGGAGACCCAGCAGGAGCCTCTGTTTGCTGTATGAAAATTTGCTGCATTAAGATTTAAAATATTCAGCCTTTCAACACTTTAACAGTAATATTAGCACAGCACCCTGATGACTAATTCACCGAACAGGACTGCAGTCAAGCCCTGTAAATTTACGACTGATACGTGGCTTCAGCATCCCACAAATACCGCATTTTTAGGGGCACTTACAAACCTTCCTCTCGCAGGCCCCTGTGCGAGCGTGGCCTGTCGCGGCTCGGGGCCGCGCGCATGCGCGGTGGGGCGGGGCGTTCGCGCAGGCGCGGCAGCGCCGCTGCCTTCCGCCTTCGGCCGGGCCGCGTGAGGGGTATGAAATAAACCTGTTTTCTCTGTTTTCTTTGCTGTCCCACCCGGTTCTTAGCGGGTTTGTATTGCGCTGTTCTTTATTTCGCGTGTTTCATGCGCTTCCTCGCAGCCCAGAGCGGCCCGGCTGTGCCGCGCCGGAAGGGACGGGGCTCCTGGCCCTGTCACACGTTCAACCTGAGACAAACCCCACCTTAGATCTGACCTTCGGTTCTGCACCTTAAAACCACCTTCAGGATTTAAATGTAGTCTTTCCTGGTGTTTAGCAGTGCTGAAAACAGTTCCTGCAGGTGGGAAGCAAAGTGAGATGGGTCAGCTGTACTTCCCAGTCTACCTGTCTGGAAAAGCATTTCTTCATTGGCATGACCTGTGTTGTAATTGAAGAGTAACTGTTTCTATGTACGTGTTTTATATGTGTGTGTATGTGTGTATGGGTTTTATATATATATATGTATGTGTGTATACGTGTGTATATACATATATCTATATCTATATATGTGTGTATATACATATAAAACTAACTTTGCTATATATGTGTATAGGTATTGTAGGCCAACTCCATAGCTTCCATTTAAACAACCACTCATCAAAGGTGGCTCCTCTGTCACTCCTCATATCAGGATGGATGTATCTGGGTTTGGGATTTTCGTTTGTTGAGGGTTTTGCTGTCCTTGTCCAGGAGCAGGACAGGGGTGGAGGATGGATTCCCTGGATCACATGCTCACAGACCCCCTGGAGCTGGAGGGTAATTGCATACGGATCATGGAGGACTGCATGCTGGGCACCACCAGGGTCAGTCTGCCTGAGGACCTCCTGGAGGATGTGAGTGGTGCTGAGACACTTCACCTTGTCATAACCTCTGTGTAAATGACATGTTTAACTCCCTTTTTGGGGCTTACAGAGCAAACTGAAAAGGGGAGGTGTTTGTGACTGCCTTGGAAAAGGTTTCAAGGTGGTCTTTGATTAATCTCAGGATGATATCTTTTAAATCAATTCTGTTACATTCTTATTATTTTAAAATTGCTTTTCCGAAGATTGTTTCAAGCTTTGAATGTATTTTGTTGTTGTTAGTAGTATCAACGTCCTCACCTTTCCTTTTTATGCTCTGCTGTTTCCTGTGTTTCATGAAACACTATCTCATAACTGGTGTTATTTTAAAAGCATCAAGGGCTAGAAAACGGTCAAGGACCTGGCTGCATTTTCTTCACTGTTGTTTCTTGCTTTCTTTAGCCTGAGATCTTCTTTGAGGTTGTCAGCTTGTCAACGTGGCAGGAGGTCCTGACAGATGAGCAGCAAGAGCACCTAAAAAAATTCCTGCCTCACTTCCCTGAGAACAACCGAGAGCACCAGAACAAGCTCATCTTGGCACTGTTCAGTGGGGAGAACTTTCGGTTTGGGAACCCACTGCACATTGCCCAGAAACTCTTCCGGGGTCAGTCAGCCTCGTGAGCTTCCGTGCGGGTTTGGGGCAAGTTCTCAGCTAGCAGCTGAAAACCCAGGTGTGTGTTATGTCTTTGTTACAGATGGACACTTCAATCCTGAGGTGGTGAAGTACCGGCAGCTCTGTTACAAGTCGCAGTACAAGCGCTACCTGAGTGCTCAGCAGCAGTACTTCTACAGGCTGCTCAAGCAGATCCTCGCTTCCCGCAATGTGAGTGTGCTCTGGGATGAACAGCTTGTCTTTATAAAAAGTGTCTTGGTGCAGTCACAGTTCTCTGAGGCCTTTCCTTTAATGAACTGAACGAGTAATGTTTCTAGTTTTTCCAGTGGCCTGGAGAGAACACCAGACCCGTTGTTATATTTGCAGATTTCAGGTTGTGTAACACTCATAGCTCTCACTTGTGTGTACTGTCTTTTTTTCATGTCCACCTTGTCCCCACTTCCTGCATTTGCCCCTTTACAACTTGCTATTTTGTTAACAAGTTGTTCTGCCTTTGTTTGTTTACCATTTCTGAAACAAGTACAGTTGCTAAATGCAGATACAGAATATGTGTATCCAAACCTCTGATTCTCATGCCTGCAAATCCCTGGTAAAGTCTTCCTCTATGGATACTTCTATGAGCAAATTGTTGCCAACTAAAATGTGTTTGTTGCTCATTTATCTTTCATTACACTTAGACATTGAAACATATGGCAAGTAGGGATGAAGAAGAAAGTCTGTCTTTATAAAATGTCCTACAGTGGTATGGGAAATAGAGAATCCCAGAATGGTTTGGGTTGGAAGAAACCTTAAAGCTCATCTCATTCCAATCTTCTGCCATGGGCAAGGACACGTTTCACTAGACTAGGTTGTTCCTGGCCTTGAACACTTCCAGGGATGGGGCATCCACAACTTCACTGGACAACAGTATGGAATACATAGGAAGTTATTTCCTCTGTAGCCATGAGAGGTAAAGTGTTTTTTTCAAAAAGAGACAGTATTCCATGTCGTTGTTACATGTTTGCGTGGAAGCTACATCTCACACCAATGATTTAAGTTCTTCTCCACAGTCCACATAAAATGACAGATACTATTATTATGTGTGCGGACGAAGGTGCAGAAATTTCACCTGGGTTTTTTTCTCCTCTTTAAATGATGGTCTAAAATGCTAGGTTTAAAATCTTGTGTGTGGCAGATACTGATCCTTCCTAAGGTGTCTCTTGTACAGATCTGAGGTGCTGATGGCACCGCATGGTAACCTTGCTGGAAGTATCTGAGCTGGGCTTACCTGTCCTGGCTTACAGCACTGTAGCTGACATAGCTAATGTCACATGAATCTCTCCTTTCAGCACTTGCTGGAATTAGCCAGGAAAGGAGGCCCTGACATGACCCTAAGGAGAAAGCATTTCCCACCATCATATGACTCAGAAGAACGAGACAGACGGACACATCGGCGCTACTTGAAGATCCTGAGGGAAGTGAAAGAGGAGTGTGGAGACACTACCTTGTCTTCTGACGAAGAAGGTAATGCCCTGGACTGAACTAAAGACTCCAGGTGTGAAAGGAAGAAGGCATATTTTTGATGTGGGGACAGAGCCTTCGATGAAAGATTGGATTCTGGGCTCTACTTCCACTGGCTGGGATCTAATGCACACAGGATAATAGTTACACAGATTGGTGATGGGTCTTGCAGAAGTAAATTTATATCTCTGTTTTAGATCTAATCTCTTGGCCTCCAAGTTCTCCAGCACGTTGTTCAAGTCCACCAGTTCCCTTGAGAGTGATCCCCACGTTGTCAACCTTGGACATGAAAACTGCAGGTGAGAACCAAATGAGGGGTCAGTATGGATAGAGGGGGGAAAATTACCTTGAGACCCTGCAAGAAGTTACCTTGAATATCTGTTGTTTGATGGGAAATCTTGTCATGCTTCATTTTTGCAGTCTCCACAATAGTGGGCTCTTTTCCCAGTTTATTTAATTTTTTTCTTCTCCCAAGACCAACAAGAGTCATAGTTTCTGTAATACTACTGAATTCTCTGTTGTATTTTACCTTTAGTGGTTGAAGCATTAGCATAGTCCAGTTCAAAATATGTGAGAATCCCTCCTAAAGTGACTGTAATCAAGTCTGCAAACCCTTCAAGCTGGTTCTGGCTTCTTTTCTCTTCCATGCTTGCATCAGCAGTGAAATCTGATGACCCAATGAAGCACTGAAATGAATGAATGAATGAATGAATGAATGAATGAATGAATGAAATTCATATATGGAGAAACTAGTTATTGAAATTTGGAGATTGCTGGAAGTGTAAATGGATAGAAAATGGCATTCTAAGAAGTGTGGAAGGTAACAATAGTGCAAAACTCTGCAAATAATTCTTTTCATTGCAGACAAGATAGAACTTGGGGAAAGCGATTTGAAGATGATGTTGAAGAAGCACCATGAGAAACGAAAACGTCAGCCTGTAAGATGTCAAAAATCTTGGGGGGTGGGACCACGTTTTATCTTTGATGTTTTTATCTCTTTGCCATAAAGATCAGGGTATTTCTGGGTGACAACATGATTGCTATTTTTTGTGTGCACCCACCCATCAGCCCTTTATTGTAACCTGGGTTCAATTGTCAGTATATAGATGCAGCTCCTGGCCACGTTTATCTGAATAGAAGGATTTTGTAATTTTAGTTATGTGTTTTGGGGAGATGAAATTTTAGATTTCAAGGTTAGAAGACTTCCCAACTTTTATTGCAGTAAATAATTTAATAAGCTGATCCAGGTTGAGTTTGGTACATTTTAGTTCTTGGGTACTTCTTCACCTTGTTGCTGTCTTAACACTTCGTCCTTTCTCAATTTAATTTCTGTCCGATTGTCCTGTGTAGGATCACCCTGATCTAGTCACGACAGACCTGACCCTTGAGGACATCATGACTCGAGTGAATGCTGGCAGGAAAGGTTCCTTATCAGGTCAGTGGATCCTTTGCCTTTTTCGTTTCATATATGTTGGTTTAAAAACTAGAGGTTTTCTGTTGAGGGGAAAAATAGATTTGTGTCAGCAGCGGGAAGGTGGAATGATTGAGGTGTGAACGAGTGCACACAACATACATTTCTAGATATATACTTAAATAGTTTATGACTCATTAAAGTACAGTAAGAAGCTGTCTAATTATTCTTTGTAACTTTTATCATATCTAAAGCCTTATTTGACCTCGCAACCCTCAAGAAAAAGGTGAAGGAAAAGGAAGATAAGAAAAAAAAGAAGCTGAAGATTATTAAATCCGAGGTGGAAGATTTGTCTGACTCTGTTGGCAATGCAGATGGACTCCCATCAATGTCTCAGGATCTCTCCCCCCTCCCTCTGTCATCTATCAAAGAGGAGTAAGTGCTTCAGAGGGCCCTGAACACCTTGCATGGATGGAAAAAGCAACATGTTTCAGCTCACATTTTTGTGGGGACTGTTGCAGGATGTGTTTTTGTGCAGTTTGGGATGTGTGAAATGTGTGGTGTTCATCTTTGTACATGGAGGTGAATATTTACTCAGGAAAGTTACTCTGCTTGTGTTCTCTTTCATCTGAAGACCTCTTGAAGATATAAAGCCATGCCTTGAAATAAATGAAATATCATCCAGCTTCTTTTTCCTTCTTTTGGAGATACTGTTTCTGGAAGGACCTGCTACTCTCTCTGTGGTAAGGAATCACCCACTTATCTGGGAATCTTTGCAGGAAGCAAAATTAAAGAATAGAGGTGCTTCTTATAGCTCTGTAATAGTGATTTTTCTTCAGACTTATTCTGCTGTAAATTATAATAAGACTTAGATTACATATTAAAGAAATTACACCTTGTGGGAGTGCTGCCACATTCTGGTTTTAACATGTTTTCATGAGTTTAGTCAGTTGAATTTGTAAATCTTTCCATACCCATTCTATAGATCATGGTTAGATACATTTTATATATTAAGGACAGAGATGGGGAAGTGTTTTCCCCTTCTTTGGTGCTGTTGTCTGAAATACCATATTGTGGTTACTTGAAAAAGTCAGGTGATGATTTTACACACATAAAGACCTTTTTGTCCCCTGCATATGTTTAGCTGGTTTGTTTTCTGTGAAGACAGTCATAGTTTGAAGTGTGAGATCATTAATGAAATAATTGTTTTTCCTCTGCAGCTTGAAGATAAAGTTCTCGATTGGCAATCTTCTCATGCCAGTGCACTAAATAACTGGTTCTCCTTTGCCCCTAACTGGTCTGAATTGGTTTTACCTGCCTTGCAGTACTTGGCAGGCGACAGCAGAGGTAAGAAGAGATGTTAAAAATACTAATGGTGCTTGTTCCTCTGTTCTAGTCAGTGCTGGTTTATATTATACTCAAATCAACTTTTCATTCATCACCACAATAAATCCTTGTATTGCTGGCAGTGTTTCTGTGATAGGCTGTTTGGCTGACATGTCTTGGTTGTGGTCGACTTGTTTTGCATGTGGATAGTAGATAAGACCCAGCACGATTCCCAAGTATGTGAAAATGTCTGTGAAATTGCCTCTAGACAGACAGTTTCTCGTGTTCAGATCATGGCTTTGGGCAGGGTGTCTGAAGCAGGAAGGGATTAGTCTCTTCCCCCACAGTGTGAAGTCGTTGTAGTTGTCTTTGGAGATAATAAAAAGATAAACTAGATGATGCTGTGAGCAATCCGCTGAAACATGAGGTTGGCCCAGCTTGGACCTTGGGCTTGGGCCAACTGAGTTTCAGCCATTCTTTTCAAACTATTCTGTGGTTCCAATTTGCTTAGTGGGAAGTTTTAAAGGCAGAGACAGAGTAGATTGTGGTGGCCGTGCAGCATATTGTCCATAATGCTGGTGAATACTGTAAATCCCAAGTTCTCTTCCCATGAGCCCATGAATATTCACTGTACAATAACAGTCCCTGGGGCCTCATATTTCTTTTTCCTCTTCAGCTTGAAGATAAAGTTCTCAACTGGCAATTTTCTCATCCCAGTGCACTAAATAAATGGTCTGAACATGGTGAACAGCAGGAACAGGCTCTCAGCTGACAGCCTGTTGTTGGAAGGCTCATTATCCTGTTCTGTTCTTTCCTTGTGCTTGCCCTTATACTCTGAGATGCTCACCTTCCCTTTGGGCAAGGATAAATTTAGAGATGCACTTACAGAATCATTTTAAATGCTCTGTCTCTGTGAGTCTTTTAACTTGACAGTTTGCATTACCACAGTAGGCTTTTGAGGTTGGACAATTGTATAATGTCCCTGACGTGCACATTTGTCATTGTAGATGCTCCTTCCAGCTTCTCACCTTTTGTTGAATTCAAGGAAAAAACTCAGCAGTGGAAATTGCTTGGTGAGTACCTTGTGTTCTTCTATTACATGTATTCTAGTAAAGGTTTGTTGTTTTCTCCAGGACTTTACTTTTCATCTTGCTGCAGCCTGGAGAGAAACACAAACAGAGCTGTTAATTCCATGGTTAGGCATGTTCTTTTCTTTTTGCTCAGGTAATAATGTGTTTTGGATTTGAGGTGTTCACAAGACGTCAGTATCAGCAGCAGACAGCATAAATGAGCAAAGGCACTGGGCTGTATTTCTTTCTGTTGCTGACTTAACCATGTTTGTCAGTCTTCAAAGTTCTCTGAACACCTTCATATTTTCCCTTCTGTAGAGCATACCTTCTGATGATTCAGAGTAATTAGTGATTATTACAATTGCAAATGAATTAAGCTTCTCTGTAGAGCAAACTGATACTATTCTCATTTTTAAAAGTGGGAACCAAAGAGCAAATTGATTATCAGTATGCTCAGGCTCATATGACTGAATTACATATGTTTTGTGTTTATGTTCATTACTTTAGTTACTACACAGAATTTTTCATAACTATGGTGATTCTAGTGATCATATTTGCAGGCCTAAACAGCACAGATTTGGAGTCAGGAAGCTTTTCCTCTGATCCCTTTCACAGTTTTTGGTGGAAGTTATGCAGGCATGTGTTTCTCCTCATGGATTCAGTAACTGGGATTACTTTGGAGAGTGGGAACAGGTGACTGTGTCCCAAACAGCATCTTGCCTTCTGTGCTAGGAGTTGAAGCACCCTCCTTTGTACCAGTACAGGGGAATCACTGGGATTTAGTATTTCCTAAGCCTGGAGGTATTCAAATATTGCAGTTTGAGCATCTGTGACTGGTGATGCACTGAGGAGGGAAGGGGACAGGAGAGGACTGGGAATTACAAGCAGCTGGCTTCCTAACAATTAAAAGACTTCTATTTTTACATTCTCCTGATTTCCTACTAGGTAGTTACCAAGATCATGAGAAGGAATTGGCAGCACTGTTTCATCTCTGGTTGGAGACCAAAGACCAGACTTTTTTCAAAGTGAGTCAGAGAGAAATCACCTTCTAGGAGCACAAATCCTGACTGTGTTCTACCCAACGCTGACATTTCTCTCTTTCTCAATAGGAGAATGAAGACAGCTCGGATGCCATGCCACTGCCCAGAGTGTAAGTGTGTAGCACTGCTTGAAAGCCTTTGTAGTGCTGCTGAAGGTGTGAGGTTTGGGCCTTGTGCATCTGGATCTTAAAATAAAACAATTTTACATCACAGGGCAGGAGAAAATTTGACAGTCAGATTTTATAAATGCAGTAACTGGACTTCATAAGGTCAACTGATTTTATCCAAGTTTGCATGTATTATCAGAGCAAAGCTGCAGTCTGACTTAGGTTCTGATAATGAGATTATTTACAGTCCTTGCTTGCCTTCAGGTAGTGCACAGAGCATATTTTAAGATCTCTGTAGGGCTTACTTTTGCTACCGTAAATGCTTTCAGAATTTGTTTAGAAGAATTTGCAGAAGGATGAGGGGATGAATCCTTCAGGACTGTTGTGGGCTTGCTGTGCTCAGAACTGATGGTGCCCTTTGTTTCAGAAGGACTGACTATGTAGTCCGGCCTAGCACTGGAGAGGAGAAACGGGTGTTTCAAGAGCAGGTAAGAAGAGAATCTGAATTTTAAAGGCACATGCTGAAACAGTTGGCCACCAAACCAGGAGAATTTGTGTGGGATGGCAGTTTTATACTCTACACAAATGTAGTCAATGTGAAGAACTGAAGTCAGTATCTTGGCCTTGCATAAAACTTGCTAATGACATAGCCTAGCTGCTTGTTTCAAAACCATCAGTATTTCCAGTGGGTAAAATTAATTTGGTAAAAATTAATTGGATGAAATAACGAAATTGATAGTGTCAGTTGGTAGTGCCAACCCCACTGGCTCCTTTGCCATCCCCCACCATCGGAGCATGACTTGTCTCTTTATTTTTTGGGCATGTATGTGTGCAAGCAGAAAAATAAGTGTCCATAAGTGCACCCATCCACTTAGTTATCTTGTCTGTAGTAGATGTATGTGGGAATTAGAGGGAAAACACACGATGGAGATTCTTCTCCCTTCTCTCCATGTGCTGTCTGCAGGACAGAATATATAAATTAAGTTTTGGAAATCTCTCTTTAGCCAGATAAAGGGAGGAAGGGGACGGGGACAGAAGATGTATCTCTGTCGTATTTCTGGCACTTCTCTAGTCTGTGCAGCTGCTTGACAGTGAATGCATTGCACCTGCACACCTCACTTAGGTGGAGCGTTGTATTTTGCATGAAGTAGTTTGTGATTTTCTTGATCCAAAATAAGTTTATACAGCGGTATTTGAGCCTTTAGTTTAAAAAGACTTTCTTTAGAGAATGAAAACAACTTACCTTGTAATATTGCATAAGGCTTTGCTGTTTCCTGGTAAAGTTAGTACTCTTGTGTCCACCTCCAGGAGCGTTACCGTTACAGCCAGCCCCACAAAGCCTTCACCTTCCGGATGCACGGCTTCGAGTCGGTTGTTGGTCCTGTGAAGGGGGTGTTTGACAAGGAAACCTCCTTAAACAAAGCCCGGGAACATTCTCTCCTGCGCTCAGACAGACCAGCATATGTCACCATTTTGTCCCTCGGTAAGATCATGGCCAAAAAAACTTCTTTAAAGAAGAAAATCATTTCTCTGACCCCTCAAACAACAACTTTAGGAATCTACATTGGGGGGATGAATGCTGTTCCCCAAGTTCATCACTCTTAGCACAAAGTTGGCATAGTTGATGTACTTTAAAATGATCCTTTAGAACCTCTCCTCATATTTTTGGGGATTTTAGGGGCTAGATTTTAGTGAGGAAGTAGGCACCGTGAGAGCAGGGGTAATAGAGCAGTCCCAAAATGTATCTGCTGGAGTACCTGAGTACAGCTGCCCAGTTACAGCTGGAGGTTTAAGCTCTGGTTTTGTGTTTCAGTTCGTGATGCTGCTGCTCGCCTTCCTAATGGAGAGGGAACTCGAGCTGAAATCTGTGAATTGCTCAAAGATTCCCAGTTCCTAGCTCCAGATGTCACCAGTGCTCAGGTAAGTTGGATGTCATGTCTGGCCTCAGATTCTTGTAAAAATACACTGCATAGACCCAGGCAGTATTCAGTGGCAAAGGCCCAATAGTTTTTATGCTGCTGTGATGAGCAAAAGGGAGCTGTGTACTACTGTGATGAGCTGCTGCAAACCTGCACCAACTTTGGATGATGAAAAGCCACAAAAGTAATACTGTCGTAGAGCTGCTCACATTTTAGATTGAGAAACAGTCAATTTTCAGAACTTTGGTGGGAGCTCCATTTATTCCAAGGTGGCAAACAGCATCCTGTGCTGCAACATCTGCTCTCAGTCAGTTCTCACTCAGATGGAATTGCTCGCAGCTTACTCAGATTTTATACCAAATAGGATCACTTTTCTATTCATCAATTTTGGCTAGTCCAGCGAGGGATATCTTGTAATCTGTGAATTCTGAACTTCAGGTTAACACTGTTGTTAGTGGTGCTCTGGACCGACTGCATTATGAGAAAGATCCCTGCGTGAAATACGATATTGGGCGGAAGCTGTGGATCTACCTGCACCGGGACAGGAGCGAGGAAGAGTTCGGTAAGCCCGGGTTGGTGGTATCTTAAGAATTAAAAAGGTTTATAAAGATGGATAATGAACATTGATTTGTCAGTCTAGCTTTTTTTTCTAGTCAGTTTGCTCATGTTAGTCCTTCAGCACTTAAACCCAGTCTTAGAGAGCAGTGTATCACTTTGAAGCATTTGTTTGAAAAATACCATCCCATGTGCAAGAACTGCAGGTGTATGTTCTTATGTGTCTTATTTTCAGCCTTTTTGGCTACTTTCAGTAGATGTTTTTCTTTGCACTGTTACATGACTGTGTGTATTTAATTCCTTGTCTGAAGAAGGAACTGCAGCTCTTACTTAGCCTCTTCCTTAAATCAGTTTGCTTGCGTTCAGGAGCTCTAACCACTAATTTGTCCTTGCAGAACGGATCCATCACGCTCAAGCTGCTGCAGCAAAGGCCAAGAAAGCTCTTCAGAAGCCAAAACCTCCAGCTAAAATGGTAGATTTCTTTGCTCAGGGTTGCACAGCTGCTTTTGGGATTGAGAAGGACATTAGTCTTAATTTAATCCATAAATTCTGCATCCATGGCAAGTGATGAAAATTACCACGTTTGAGTTAGCAATTCACGATGTATATGAATGTCAGTGCACAAAAGGAAGAGGGAGAGAGGGAACTTTTCCTCCACCCAGCTTCCACTGCTGTCCTCTCAGCAGAAAGATCAATGGAATTTGTGTGTGCTCCCTATCAAAGGGATAGTCCTTCAGATTTAGTTTTGAGGTTAATTTGTAACAGAGTGTGTGGAACATCTGTTTTCCCCCTTGCTGTGCTGAAACCGTCAGGATGTCTGACATTAAATACGTCCTGAAGTACTTGGCTGTTGGCACATTAACCAAGGTGGAAATCTGCATGTTCTGAATGTTTGTCACAACTGAGGTGCACTTTCCCCTGAGAGCAGGAGCAGCCAAACACACCAATTCATCCATGGCTGCAGCTGGGGAAAGGCAGACAGTCAGTCATGTTTGATTTCAGGGTTTAGCACCGGGCCTTCATTCACCACTATACAGAACTCAGGTTAAAGTGCTCAGCCTACTGCAGGGTGCAGCAATCAACCCCCGTTTTTGTGATGCTGGATGTGGTTTCTTTGTAGAAGTCGAGTAGCAAGGAGGGTGCTGTGAAAGCCCTCCCCACCAGCACAGCAGAGCCTAGTCAGCTGAGCCTCAGTGACTCCAGCATGCCACCAACTCCTGTGACTCCCGTGACACCAACTGCACCCGCATTGCCAGCAACACCCATCTCACCCCCACCAGTGTCTGCGGTCAGCAAGAGTGTGTCTGGTGCTGGGTCAGAGCCAGCAAAACCCAGCCAGAGGTACTGCTTCTGTCCCCTATGTCACTTGGGAAAGCTGCTGGCTGTTTTTCAGTAATTTGTATCATTCAGTAATGAGGGAGTTGGGGTTATTTAGCCTGGAGAACAGGAGGCTCAGGGGTGACCTCATCACTCTCTACAACTCCCTGAAACGAGGTTGGAGGCTGGTGGGAGTTGGACTCTTCACCCAGGAAACAGCAACAGGACAAGAGGGCATAGTCTCAAGCTGTGCCAGGGGAGGTTCAGGTTGGGCATCAGGAGGAATTTCTTCACAGAAAGCGTGATTAGACATTAAAAGAGGTTGCCCAGGGAGGTGGTGGAGTCCCCATCCCCCAGAGGTGTCCAAGGAACTACTGGACATGGCACTCAGTGCTCTGGGCTGGGTGACAAGGTGGGGATCGGTCACAGGTTGGACTCGACCTCAGAGGTCTTTTCCAACCTCAATGATTCTGTGATTGTGTGAATTTCCTACATCTTTGCTGACCTACTGGCTCTGTCTTTTCCGTAGTGTTCTCCTGGTGTCCTCCCCCACCATGACCCAGCTGGGGACATTGCTGTCCCCAACTCAGAGCTCGCAGGTGCAGCCGGGGCCAGCGCCCACCCCACGTGTGGTCAGTCACAGTGGCTCCTCGGGCCTGCCACAGGTCCGCGTGGTCACTGCCCAGTCCAGCCTGCCAGCCGTGTCCCAGCAAGCCCCGGTGGTCACGCAGCAGCAGCAGCAGCAGCAGCCCACAACAGTGCCTCAAATCCGTGTTCCAGCTACAGCCACACAAACCAAAGTGCTCCCTCAGGTGAGTTGCATAGCTCTGATGTCTGATCTGATTGTGGTGTTTTGGTGTGATGCACAGGCATTCTGTGCTCATTTGGAGCATGCACGAACTGCAGGCAAGAGCACAGAAAGAGTTTTACATACGCAATACTGTTCAGTGCTCTGTTTTTCATCATTAAAATGTGCATTACATAAAAAGTCCATAGAACTTAGAATCACAGAATCGTTAAGCTTGGAAAAGACTGTCAAGATCATCAAGTCTAGCCATGAACGCAGCAGCACCACCATGTTCACTACTAAACCATATCCTCAAGTGCATCATCCGCACATTTTTTTGAACACTTCCAGGGATGGTGACTCCACCACTGCCCTGGGCAGTCTGTTTCAGTGCATTACAACCCTTTCTGTGAAAAAAATTTTCCTAATATCCAAGTTAACCTCCCTGGTGCAACTTGAGGCCAATTCCTCTTGTCTTGTCTGGAAGAAGAGACTGACACCCACCTCACTGCAATTCCAAGCATTTGGAATCCTTGCAAGGGACTTCTTGTGAACTCCTCTGAACTTGCAAGCTGAGGCACAATACAAAGAAGAATCACTAAACTGTTCCTGCTATGGTAGTCTGCTCATAGTCTTCCTCCTCTGTTCTGTAGGCTGTGATGACTCTGCCTGTAAAAGCTCAAAGTAGCCCTGTGCAGGTGCCCAGAGCAGGAAGCTCCATGGCCAGCCAGGCGAGTATCACTGTGACGGGGCTGCCTGCAGTGCCCAGCCCTGCTGTGAAGCCAGTGACCAGCTCTCCAGGCTGTTCTGCTGCCAGCACCTCCTCCACCACTGTCATTCAGAACGTGGCTGGCCAAAACATCATCAAGCAGGTGAGAGGGAGGGAGAGACAAGGAATTGGGCTCCATGACCTGGTTGTTTCCTGTTTGTTGTGCAGATGTGAACACTTGTGAGCTGTAATGCTGTGTGAGTTGATGGACTGTGCAGATTGAAGCAGTGCTGGTTTTGTGTGTTTGAGCCCTGTTTTCACGTACAGGCGAAAGATGTGTTGTTGCAGGTTCTTTACGAGTGATCTCTCCTTCATTTTGTTTGGAAAAGAAACCAGCCCCACAGTATTTCCTGTTTCAGATGGGATTGGGAATGCCATCTGATACACAACCAGAACGATTTTCAGTAGTGTACTGAGTGCTAGTCTCATTCTGCTTCCAT
The DNA here is from genome assembly GCA_013399875.1 of Gymnorhina tibicen. Taxonomy (NCBI): domain Eukaryota; kingdom Metazoa; phylum Chordata; class Aves; order Passeriformes; family Artamidae; genus Gymnorhina; species Gymnorhina tibicen. The sequence goes on from VXAZ01003155.1 coordinate 136,479, forward strand.
TCTAGTGGGAGCAAACATCATGCTGTAGGGAAGTTCTGCTTTGAGTGTGCCTTGGACCTTGTCCTGGTTTGACAGAACCATTTCTCTGATCTCTCCCAGGTGGCTATTACAGGACAACTTGGTGTGAAGACCCAGGCTGGAAGTGGCATCCCACTCACAGCGACCAATTTTCGGATCCAAGGGAAGGACGTGTTGCGCCTGCCCCCATCCTCTATCACCACGGATGCGAAGGGACAGACGGTGCTGCGCATCACCCCGGACATGATGGCCACCCTGGCCAAGTCTCAAGTCACTACTGTCAAACTGACTCAGGACCTCTTCACAGCAGCTGCAGGAAGCAGTGCTGGTGGGAAAGGCATCTCCGCGACTTTGCACGTGACATCCAACCCTGTCCAGACTGCTGAGTCTCCAGCCAAGACCAGCACAGCTTCTCCTGCCTCTTCCAGCCCAGCTGGAGGCACCGTGGTTAAAGTGACTCCCGACTTAAAGACTGCAGAGCCAACAAGCTCCGCTTTCCGCCTGATGCCTGCCCTGGGCATGACCGTGGCAGATCAGAAGAGCAAAGCCATAACCACGGTGGCATCCACGGAGGCCAAGCCAGCCGCCACAATCAGAATTGTGCAGGGGCTGGGGATGATACCCCCCAAAGCCGGGCAGACGATCACTGTAGCCACTCACGCTAAGCAGGTGCCGTCATCCTCGGCGGTGAGCGTTGCTGGCACAGCCCACACCTCCTTACCCACCGTGAGTGCCACAGTGTCCAAAGCAGTTGCTGTGGCCTCGGGAGCTGCGGGGACCCCCATAACCATTGGCACAGGAGCCACGGCTGTGCGGCAGGTGCCCGTCAGCACCACAGTGGTATCTACGTCCCAGGCAGTGAGTAATGCTGAGCTCTCACTGGGGGTGGGGAAGGAAGGGGGTGCCAAAAGAAACCACTGATGTTTTATGGCTGAAAACTGCTCTTTGCATCCACAGAGACTCAAATTAATGTGGCCGAGTCATACAATGATTTAGGTGTGCAGGACATTAAAGCTCATTCAGTCCCACCTCCTGCCACGGGCAGTGCAGAGAGAAACAAGGGACGCTACACGATTCAATGTGAATCAAGCAGAAGCCATTTTATTGATGAACTACTGTCCCTAATATACAGTTCTTGCTTTCCCTATACGCAATTGTGCATATTTATTATTGGTTAAGGCCTATTTTCACACGCTACTTTATGCTTTATGATTGGCTCTTGTACGTGTGTCACATCGTCCGTCGTGTATGTCACAACTGTCCTTCAGTTTGCATTTTCTTACCCTTATGCTTAGTTGCTTGTTCCTCGTTCACATCCTCCCCAGTGCTGCTTGTTCCTTTCTCACAACCTCCTGTCATCTCTTCCCCTTGTATATGTGCTGAAGTCCTTCTGTCTTACATGCTCTGGTTCTTCTGTCTTGTGGCTGGTTCACGATATGTCCATTTTTTAGTAAAAGCATGGTTTCCACAGGGCAGGGACACCTTCCACTAGATCAGGTTGCTCCAAGCCTCATCCAGCGTGGCCTTGAACACTTCCACGGATGGGGCAGCCACAACTTGTATTCTGGATGTGGGTCTGCAAATTGCAGCTAAATGGTGTTCGAATTGCAGCTAAATGCCCCCAAAAAGCCAGATACTTCTCCTCTTGCAAATGAATGAAATAAACTTTGCATATCTGAAGTCCTGCCTCATGCAGCTCTGTGTCTTGCCCCACACCTTGGGAATAATTTCCCTTGGAATGGTGTCATAGAAAATTCAGAACTAGAAGTGCTTGTTACTCGTATTAACTTTTTTACTGATTTTCCCCTTTAATGCTATTTTAATGCCCAAATCTGAAGGCACCCTAGACTCTATTGTGGTTACATAAGCTAACTGACACTATGGTAGTTTCCTAAGGATAAAAGTCATGGATCCTGTGGTGCAAAGATGATGTGGATTTTCAGGGTTCAGGTAGCTGTGTAGTGAATGAGAGGGAGGTGAATTTTAAGGAGCCTGAACGGGAGCACAGATTTCATCAGCAAAGCTGCTGCTGGTTTCTGCTCCCAGGACTCCAACAAAGCAGCCGATGTTGTCGTGCAGTTTCTCTTCTGAGCTCCCCACGGCTCCTCACGTGTTCTTCCTGTTCCCCAGGGCAAACTTCCAGCACGGATCACGGTGCCCCTGTCAGTGATCAGCCAGCCAGTGAAGGGCAAGAGCGTGGTCACTGCCCCCATCATCAAGGGCAACCTCGGCGCCAAGTGAGTGCTTTGCATCTTGTAGTTCTGCTTTAGAAATTGGCTGAGGAAGGTCTGTGTTCAGTGAGTTCCTGGGGAGCAAGCAAGCAGAGGCTGGAATAGGATTACAGTCTGTTAACAGGTCCATCAGCTGCAAGAAACTGAGTGGATATGCTGTCTGCAATGAGATTGTAATATTTATTTATTTATTTTGAGATGCAGGTTTTAGCAGATACACTGAAAAAAAACATTCTGTGCCTTAAAACCAGATGTTCAATTAGTTCTGTGTGTTTGAGCAAGAATTAACACACTGAAAAATATCTGTAATCTGAAGCCATCTCTCCATTCAAGAGAAGTTAACGACCTTAGTGAGAATTCCTCTGGCATTCAGATAGTGAAGTATTTTTGTTTATTCTTCCAGAAATTCTGATAGTGTCTCCCTTAGTTAGTATTTCAAGTGCTTAGCTGTTTTCTGCATTGAGAAGTATGCAGGTCTGATCAGGCTAACCCAGTGATGTGCACGGTCCAGAGTAAATGGGTGTGGTTTGTGTGCTAAATTAATTCTCTATCAGTTATAAATAATGACATAAATTTGTCACTAGTGTATTTGCCAGTTATATGGGGGAAAAAACCCCACAACTTAAAATGGTTAGTACACGTGGTAGAACTATAATCTACTAGCAATTGAAGAATGCCTTAGAGTTGGAAAGATCGAGCCTGCTGTGCTGTTTACTAACCTTTCAACAATTATTTTTCCTTAGCATCAGTGGATTAGGCAGAAATATCATCCTGACTACAATGCCAGCAGGGACTAAACTGATCGCTGGGAACAAGCCCGTGAGTTTTCTGACTGCACAGCAACTACAGCAGCTGCAGCAGCAAGGCCAAGCCACGCAGGTAAGAGCACCTAGAATGATCATTCCATTTTCTTTTTTATGACTTAACATCTCCATGAGGACTTTACACTGGATACATGGGGTTGCAGAAAAAGAACAGGCACACAGCTTGGTTGTAATGTCTGCATTAAGCACATGGAATCCATCATCACCTTTACCTTCTCTCCATCCAAATAAAGTTTTTAAATGTTTTTGAAGCACTGCCAGTATAATGAATGTAAAACCTAAAGTCCTGTCAGGATTTTTCTATACACTCAGCTGTCTTTGTAGTGCTTTGTACTTTGGCTTCTGTGGGTCACTTTTTCTTGAAGAAATCACATAACTGCTTTGCATATCCATCTTTCTGTCTGGAAACTTAGTGTTCCATAATTCCAAATAGTTAATCTGCATTGAAGCTGATAGTAACAAATCTGGAGAAGTGAGAATGGATCCAAGTCCTTCTTCTGAAAATGTGTAAAAGCAGCTGACATACAGGTTTTTATTCAAACTAGTTTTCAGGCCTTCCTCTCTAACCTGGAAATCTCCTGTCACCATCTTACATGAGCAATGGATGGAATGATCTTCTTGTGACAGATTCTGTTCTGGGAGTGGTTTTGGTGCTTGGTCTTGTTCCTATAACTGAGTTTTTGGTGGCAGCAGAAGCAGGTACTTTACCAGAGCACAATGCAGGTGCAGTCATTTTGTCACCAGCTTGTTCTTGAGACAAGTTTTTTCTGTCCATTTCACACAGGTGCGAATTCAAACAGTTCCAGCCTCCCATCTCCAGCAGGGAACAGTCTCTGGCTCTACTAAAGCAGTGTCCACTGTGGTTGTGACAACAGCTCCGTCTCCAAAACAGACCCAGGATCAGCTGTGAACACTGGTTTGAACATGGATCACTTTCTAAGAACTTCCCTGAGCCCGCTGTCATCCTCTATCCAGCCAGCCACCTGAGGCTGCCTAACCCCAGCCATGGCTTGGGATTGGACTGAGTTCTGCCCTTGCTTCTCCAGGGTCAGCACTGCGATGTCTGGGTAGAAATTCCACAGAAAAAGACATGCTGTACCTGCAAAACGAAATGTTTCAATCCAGATGTGTAAATCCAGGTTCTGTGGAATTGGTAATTTAAGAAATGTCTTCCTGTTCTTTGTTCTCTTTCCATCCAAAGGACTTTTGGCGAATACAGTTTCTGTGCATTTCGAGTTGTAGACAAAGCAGTTATCCTGGATCTTCATTAAACAGGGAAAGTTGCTTGGAAGGGGTTATTCAGTGGCTTTTCAAAGTCACGGAGAAGATGTCTCCTTTTACTGGAGTCTAACTGTCACTACTGTTATCTAGTGACTCAGGATGGTGTCCTTGACCCCGGAGTTATTGTAACTCACATCCATGTCAGGTTGCTGTCAAAGACAGGGCGAGAGTCAAGGTGTTTTTTTGCTGTAACAGAGTGAGTGACCATGGGGGAGAGGGAGAGGAGATGCAGAAGGTCATTGTGTGAACAAGTCTGTCAGCACATGGGACTGTAGTGGGAAGGAAAAAGTTGGTGTTCACCAGAAAGATCCTCTTTTAGTTTTCCTCAACAAATAAACCTTCTTATCCACGGAAACAAACTGTACCTTGGTTTAAAAGGTCAGAGTATGTTTTCAAATACATTCAAACTCTTGTCTCTTGGGTTCTGAAGAAATACTTTAACCCGTGACCCTGGCCGTTAGTTTTGTTTTTACTTTTGCAGTTTTATCTGTCTATGTAAATATTTTTGAATTTTGCACATACTGGAGATGAATCTGTGACTGTTCTGACATGACGTTGAAGCTCTTTTGAATGAGATCAAAAGATGTGTTGGACCAGGAGAAGAATAAAAGTATAGGAAGCCTTACAGATCTCTACCATCTCCTTTCAGTTCTCTACAGCGTGTTTTGTGTACAATCATTGTCCAGCTTGCCAAGGGCTAATAGCCTGTCCTTACCTTCTTGGTAAGATGGTTCTTTTTAACCTGGTCTTCTTTTGTAGGCTTTTTTTTTAAAGATGTGGTTTGCTCCAAGTTATGTATTCTAGAATATAATACATTTAAAGAACCAAATTGTACAGTTCAGGACTGTTGTGGTTGGAGCTCTGTGTGTTATTTTTTTGCTGGGCTTCAGGCTGGGGTTGTGGATCATTCTGTACTGTATCTAACCCCCTTCAGAGCAGCTTTGAAGGAAAACAGGTATTTCAATAAGAAAAGAAGACACTGGTTGTAACTACTGAGCAGGACACATCAGTTCAGCATTTGAAAGCAAGTGCTTGAATCAAGGTTTATATGCTTCAGGAACAGTTTGGAGTGATAAAGGTTTCCTGTCCTGCTTTGTCACGTTTTGTACGTGTTTTGTACATTTATCAATCGGGAGCCAGCAGAAAGGTTGTGGTTTGGGAGGGAGGGGAGGACATTCCGAAGTCCTTTTAGTTGTGAAGTTAAAAGATGAAATTAAGGAGGCTACAAGCAACTTCTTGCTATTGTTATGTGAAAGAGCCTCTAAATTCAAAACATAATCAAGATAATCCTATGTTCTCTTCATAACTAATAAATTAATAATTAACCTACAATCAAGTGCTGAAAGATGGTTACATTGTGATGCCCCTTGAATTTCTGTCAATCCTTGTGAATTTCTTGCTGGACACAGGAGGCTTTGGCAGTCTTAAGCTTAACAAAACAAGAAACCTGCATCTAATCCTGCGTCAGGTGGTTGCTGCTGATTTCAAGAGTCTTGCTGTTGATCACCATCCTGCTTTTAAGCAACCTTTGCATCCTGGCTGCTTCTCTTAGGTCCCTTCTCTTTTATTTTGAAGTCTGATTTTTGGGGAAAAGAGCATCAGGCACTGGATGGGCTTCTGATTTTGAATGGCCATGTGCTGGCTTGGGTAGGACGTGTTTACTCCCAGCTTTCAAGAACAAAGTACAGCCTGTTATGGTTCAGCTGTCACCTGTCTGATGAGCTGCTCCACTCTGGTTGAAAAATAACCCCAAAGCTACTGTGAGTCAAGAGTCCTTGTTTTTAATAAGTAACTTTCAACTTCTACACACAAGGCAGAAGGGCAAAGAGGGGCTCCAGTGGTTTTGTGGGATGTGCTGAGACTGGGGGAGGGTATCTATAAACTAGACTGTGCTCCAGGTGCTCCCACATCCTCTCACTGCAGCCTGAAAGCTGTTCTGGATGAGTCCTGCAGTAAGAGCTGCAAGGGCAGCATGCAGGGGAAGAGAGCCTAGAGAAAGTATCATACTGACATTACCCATTTTCCACCTGTCCTGCCTGAAACTAAAGGGGCATTCAGCCTGATGAATTTTGCCATTACCTTTTTTAATCAAAAAATTACATACAGCCTGTTTTTGTCACAGTGAGATGCTCACTAGTTATCAAAGAGCCTTGTTTATCTCCTAAAAACTCTGTATTAGGAGTTTATTTCCACCAGGAGAATATTGTGTAAAACCTGCTTACAAAAACTGAGCATACTACACAAACAGCCACAGGCCATTTAAAACCTTTCCAACCTTTATTTTAACAACTGCTTTGTTTTATTTAAATCATGGGGGAAATCTGTACTTATATACCTCAGTGGGATGCGCTCATAATCCAGTGAACTCACCTTGAGGTTACCTCAGGTGTTCCTTTCAAAAGAATCATTAATTGGACATGTTTTAACAGTTGATCTTCATTTTCCAAATATCTTTGAAAACACTGGCATTGTTTTTTAGTAAATGCAAAAACCGTGTTACTTGTTTGTCACGTGGCAAACCTGAACCACATCACAATAGACCCGATTCTTGTGCCTGCCACAAGTTGGGTACGTGGTGCCTGAGCTCAGGACCCTTCTGGCTGGGTGCTGTTCATCCTGTAGGATGGCAGTCTGGAATTTAGACTTTGCCCCACAGCCTAAACACTAAACACAGCAGTTTGTTGCAGAGCTGTGGGGAAGGGAGAATGTGCTGCTGGGTCCATGCTGGAAACTGGCTCCAGTAGAAAAATGGTTTAATTCTGTAGTTACCCCCTTTGCAACTGACTCATCTCAATCTGAGCTTTACTGGATCCTAGTTATGTGGATAGACCAGATGTGTGTAGATCCAAAGGTGGTAGGCTGGAATCATCTTTCTTAACTTGTGCTTTGAATTTCCCAGTAGATAAATCTGAATTTCTCACCCCAGGACTGCATTTGCAGCTGCTGATCCCTCCAGAGGGCAATTCATTTGACCTCCCTCCTGTTCCTGTAGGGTGAGTCAGCCTCTGGATAGAGCCATTTGGTCTTGTGCACTATTAAAGGAATTCTGCATGAGTAGTGCAAATTTGGGCTATTAATGACTTAATTTAGGGATGACGCAGATTATGTCAAGTGACCCATTCAATGTGGATTAGTTCATTTGGGCCTGGATTAATCTTGTACATGGCATCCTGCATTGAGGCCTGAAAACTGAAACTCAGTCAGAGGTCAGTATTTTAAGAACCAATTTGTTTCTTTATGTCTGGAAGTGTTCACCAAACCAATTTGGTGAGCCTTGCACCCATATCTCCTAACGTTACTTTTTCTCACTGTCCTCCAGTTTGCAACACCTGGAGCAAAATAAGTCACCAAGATCCTTGAAGCAGAAACGTGCTGGTCCTTCAGAGTTCCAGGACCAGGTGGTTTTGCAATGACACTTAGAGAAGGTGCCAGCCAAATCCCAGAGGAGCATCAATAAGTGACTGTGAAGGCCATCACGGGCTGGAAAATAGAAGAGCAAACCTGCTGGAGGTCACAGTGTTCTCCCTGTGTGCTGATACTGCCTGAATAGTTCACAGGGACCTGCAAAGGTGCTGGCATTGTTTGGAACTTGGTAAGTGGTTTTAACGTTATTATTTGTCATTCTGAAGCAATTTATGGCAACAACGGAAAATTTTTCAGTTTGTGCTTGGGGAAGCAATGGCTGCTTGGTATTTACAAGACATGCATACAGAAATATGCTTCTATATATAGAAAAATATGCTTGATTACTCAAAAAAAAAAAGGAATTTGCACTGAGGACTTTTAAACTGCTTAAGCAAAGTGCTTGTAAGTCAGCCTGTGGTGAGAATTGTTCTTGTGTACTCAGTTATACTCAGTGAAATTATGGCTATGAGACAGTCACAAGCCCTCGAGTCACTGCAGTTTATGAATTACTGACCTCCCTTTGCATTGCTTTGTTTGTGTAAGGAAGTTCTGCTTCATGGCTGGGATGTCCTGAGTACCTTAATGACAATCAGCAACTCGGTAAGCTGAGCTTTTGCTTCTGTCAGTGTTCCTGTACTGAGAGTGACTTCGAGCTTAGGATGGCCCCTGAAATGGCTGCGAAAGGGTTTTAAAGCTGGTGCTGGTGCAAAGGCTGTTGTCTGTCCTGTCACTTTTATCATTGCAATGTCATATGCAGCCTCTGTACTTTACCGAAAATCCTAAAATTAGCTGGGCTGTTGTTCCAACCTGTGCTAGGGCAGCTGGGAGGAAGGAAGGTGCTATGTGCAAAGCTGAGTATTTCCCAAAAAGCCCTAAGTACTTCCTTGGCAGAAAATTAGCACCCCATTCCTTTGAAGGGCAACAGGAAAGTTTAGTCTTTGTTTTCAGACAGTTGTGACCAGGAGAACCCCAGTCAGGGGGATAAGTCCTTTGTAATTATAGTTACAAAGCTGAGTTAGGCTGGTTGATAGGATTTATTGTATTCTCTTTTTTTCAACTTGTGTTGTGGAGGTGAATCAAAGAGATGTGGGGAGGGTGAAAGAGCACAGTTTTCTGCTTAGTTAGCAAACCCAGGCAGTCCTTCCGGTGAGAACACTGACTGTGTCCATGCACCTGGATTTTAACAGTTTTGTCAAGAATTACACAGTTTGCATTAGGACTGGATTTAATCCCTGCTTATGTTTTTCCTGCTTTTTTATGCTCTAAGTCAAGCATCATAGAGCCCAACCAATGGGTGGGAACAGTGGTTCCAGTTCATAGATTCTCCAAGGGAAGTGCTCTCTTCTCTCAGGAGATGATATGGGTCGCAAGGTGAGGCAGGTTTCCCAACGTCTCCCTGCCATCTGGTGGAAGGAATCCAAGGGCTGTCCTTCAGCCCTTGGGAGTCAGCAACAAATATTTGAACTTCAGAGAATTGCTCGGTTCACCAATTTTTCATGCAGTGAGAGAGATGTAGTTTGGATGTTACAAAAACTCAAAAGACACCTTAATGCTACAGTAGATTGTTGTGAGAGGAAGGGAGTTTCCAGACAAATATTATACCCTGAGTTGCTGCTGTTGGTGTGGAAGATGGACTAGAGCAGGTCTGCAAGCATGATCCAGCCAGCAGGGAGTTCTAGCACCACCCAGGAGAGCACGGATTCTCACCTCTGCCAGACTGAGATCTGGGGTCGGGCGGGAGTTCACACCCTGCTTTCCTGCTTTAGGTGGGCACATCAACAGCATGTGCAATGTCACCATACCCTGGGACAGCTGGAACGTCAGGCAGTTCGTTGTCTGAAAGACAGCAGGAGCTGGACGATGAAACAGCAAAAACCCTCCCTATGTACCACATTCCTGGTCCTATGTACCAACAAAGTGAGGGAAACAAGGGGAATTAGTGTTAAGTCCAAGCTGCATGCTTTGTCTTTGGTTGCAAACACCGACACAAAGTCTGAACTTGTGGAAAATAAGGATGCAAGGCAGGTGAGCTGGGGCAGCTCTGCCTGTTTGTAATAAACCAAAAAGAAATGGGGAATTCCAGCGCATTGTCTGCATCTCTCTGCCCTAAGCTATGTCAAGGCCTCAGTTTACACATTCGCAGCTCGTTAGAAGACATACCTTCCCTGACTTGGAGCCTTGGGCGTGCCCGGTGGTTTCAAAACACACGGTGCCAGAAACCAGGCGGTCAGGCCTGTCCACTCTTGCACTTACAATTTGGCTGGCAAACGCTGCTGCTGCTGCTGATTCAGAGCTCACAAAAGAGGTTCTCTGCTTTCACGAGCCATTGAAGAGCTCAAGAAAGAGACCTGGCTGTCTTTTTAGTCCTGGCAGAAAACTTACATCCTAGTGTTTCCTAGTGCTTTGTATTCCTTTGGGAGCCCCGTGACTGCCAGGTGGCCGGCACCAGAGGCAGAGACGTGGGAAATGACCCCCCTGGATTTTGGAAGCGAGTCTCGGAGCTGTCTGGGGTGTGTTGGAGGGCTTGTTGTGCACTGCCACATCCTTTGCCTGCTCTCACGCCCATGTCATCCCTGGGATGGAGCAGGGCACTAGAGCCCTTGGTTCCGTCCAGCTTTTATTATCTCAGGAGGGCAAAGCTACTTCTGATCTCTGCCAAAACCATGTTTTGGGAGCAGGGCTCTCATTCCCGAGCTCGCGAGAGAAGCCTTTGAGATCAAAGGAGAAGTTCCCATCCAAATGACCCAGTAATCCTTGAACAGCTTTGGGAAGGGGAGTGCCACCTCCCTGTTCTGCCCCAAAGCAGCGTGTGGCAAATTGAGGGCAACTCACTACACTTTTACAGCTCCCATTCTCCAGTCAGTAATTATTCCCTTGCATTGCAGATGGAGAGGCTGGATCAGCCCGAGATGACTGTGCCCATCCCCAGCGGTACCAGCCTTTGCTCTGGGGGCTGCCTGTTCAGCTGGAAAGCACAGCGCTGCTGGATGACGTTTTCCTCTCCTCCCACTGAATCAGCCTTTTATTTACTCTTTGGAATGCAAAGTAACAGGACACCCTGTGAGTTTTATCTCTCTCCCAATCTTTTGTAATGCTTTGGAAGTTGCCGGACCGGATTGAGCGTTTGAGATGGGGTGGTTTCGGGGTTGCCTGGCAGGAATCTGGGTGGGAGGGCACTGTCGGTGAAATTTGAATTTGGGAGTCGCGCTGAGAGCGAAACCCTTGAGCCACACTACGGGAGGGAACGGCCTTTGTCCCTGACTGAATCCGGCCCGTCGCTGGTGTGGATGGATGGTGCTCCTTTGCTAGAATTCCTGGGAACTGCCTCCACCAGAAGACTTTTCCCCGCAGGCAGCCGGTCTTCATTCCTTATGTAAGCAGTTCTTCTCTTCTTTCGAGTGCATGGCATTCCCAGGGCTGGGAGCTGATGCGGAAGGATCCCGCCTGCCCAGACGGTGTTTGCTGCTCCTGCAGCTGATCCTTGGCTGGGGTTCGAGCTCAGGGCCATTTAGCTCTTGCAACTCGCGCAGATTCTGACCAAGCCGGACTTGGTTCTCAGACTTCAGGGCTCTCCTTCCTCCCAAACCTCGGCTCTGCTCTCAGGATGCTGTTGAGGCTACACTGAGACAACTGGAGGAGGAGGACGTGACAGCTTTTATTGGATAAACTGGTCCCAGCGGGAACAAGCAGAGGCTTTGCGGCTGACTGCTGCCATTGCATGTGGGTGAGTGCCTTGAACTTTATGCTTTATTGCGTTTTCACAGTGCCTCGGCTGGGCTCAGCATCCTTCAGTCAGACTGGAGGGGCACATGGAAGTCTCTCACCGAAAAAAGCACGTGGCAGACAGGTTGGGAATTGTTATTGGATGTTTTGGGGCTGTGCAGTGCCCAGGACGGGGCCTGCTTCCCTCACGGTGACTCGGTAATGGCTGCAGCACAGACACGAAGGAAATCCCTGGATTCCAGCAACAGAGAAACGGGAATCCTGGTATTGAGGCCTCAAACCAACTGCCTCCTAGCTATATAATATTTACATTTAGCACGTGTATTGCTTGCTGGTTTTCCCCACGGTGATTGTGTCCTCTTGTTCAAAGAGGGCTCATGAATTAGTTTGTAAAATGTCAGTGGCTTGAATGGCAGGAAGCAATGAGCATTCACAGCCCTGTGTCGAACCAGGGGTTGTGGCTTTTCGCCTTTTGCCCTCATCATCCACATCCCTGAGCGCGGGTGTTTGCCTGGCACCAGCCTGGAGGAGATCAGTGGATGCGCCAAACAGGAAAAACGTGGAGAATGCAGGAGTAGTGGTTCAGCTGGGACCAGCTGCTTTGTACCCAAAATATGCTGTTTCATGGGGGTGTTAAGACAGGCTGCAGCCAGGCAGGTAAGGGAGTGGCTGTAAAAACAGCGCTGGGCAGGGCCCAGGCATCAGCGGGATGGCTGAGAGCTCCTGACATCAGCAGCCTGACTAACACTGTACTTTTTCAAGGCAAGTACCTTAAATCCAGGGGTGCTTCCTGCTGTGCCATGTTCCGCGGTGGGTGGAATTCTGGCAGCTGCTGAGGGGGCAGGGAAGGTGGTGGCTGATGTGTTTCTACAAGAATACAGAAGTTATGTTGTGTTTTTCACGGCAGCAGGATCAGAGACCTCATCCCATCTCTATTTTTTCCCCCAAAAAACACCTGCAAAAAGCCTGCAAAACTTCTGCGCCGCAGGAGACAATTTAGAGCAAGGGAAAACAAAGGAGACTCAGCAAGGGATTTCCTGCATGTGATCAGCAACTCAGGTTGCACCAGAACCAGAGTTCTGGGAAATTTTAAGTGTTCAGGTGTTAAAAAAATTCAGTTTCAGAGCTAGATGCAATTGGCGTAAAAAGGTTTGGATCGGCGGTGGGGTGCCAGTGCAACTTTTGATGGGCATATCACCTGTTAATATGGACTGTCACATGTAAGATGGAGAACGGAAGAACCTTTCCATGAAAAATTGAGTTTGATCCAGCTATTTTAATCCTGACTTGCTCTTGAATGTGAGAAACCTAAATATTGGAGTGTGTGTGTCTGAATCATCTTTTCAAGAAGGGGTAAATGGTGAAGTAAGACTGAATGCAGCTTTCAGTGTTACGAATTCTTGCAAACCTGTGTTAGAGTGTTCTCAGTACCCCAGTCCCTCCTTTCCCTCTCTGTTTAATATTAAACCACGCAGTCCACAGGGGCTGTTGCTCTGTGAGCATCCCCCGAGTGCCACATTTGGGTGCCCGTGCAGTTTCTGCAGCACTGCTGTGTTGTTCACTTTGCATCCGGTCTCTGTTAGCCAAGAAAAAGCTCATTCCTACGGTGCTGTAGCCCGGCTGAGGGCAGGTTTCAGGCTGGGAAAAGGGAGTATTTTGCTTCTGAGTGTACCAAATGTTTTTGGGAGCATGAGGCTTGTCCCTGGGGTAAACTATGTGCACGCTGAGAGTGCCCTCTTTGCCGCAGGGTTTCGTAGCATGATAATGTTGTCACCCGAGGAGGGATGGGACCGTGGATACACAAAGCTTTTCCTTAGGAACTGTGCATCTCTGCATGCCAGCCAGCCCTCCTACTGACTGCGAGGCGGCTTCTCTTGGTAAAAGACAGATTTTTCTGGTTTCATTTCCTAAAGCAAAGCTTGTGGCTGAAGGGTCTCTTGGATGATGCAGAGCTCACGCGGGGCTTTTGGGCGCAGCTTTTCGGGCACGGCGTTTTCCCTTATTTCTGTGGAGCAGGAGAGGCGGGAGCCGCAGCTGGACACGGGAGCGGCGCAGCACCCGCGGGGTGTTTCCGGCTGCCCGCACCTGCCAGGAGCACAGGAAGGAGGAGCTGGGCACGGTGCCCAGGCCGGAGCCACCGCGCCATGGCGGCCTGAGCCGCAGCACTGCCCCGGCCATGGAGCGCGGCCCCCCGGCCAACGGGGCCGGCGTGCGGTACAGCGCCCAGCTGCAGGTGAGAGCACACCTGGGCCCGGGGAGCTCCCAGAACTCCTGCCAGCCTTTTGCCGGGCTGCCTCGTCCTCTGCTTGCTCTGGTTCCTTCGAGCCTGGTGGGTTCAAGGCGGCTCTGGATCCTGCAGGAAGTGGGGGGGTTCCAGCTCACGCTTGGGTAAGGTCAGGAGAACCTGTTTGGGGGACGTTTCTGAGCTCAGCAGAGCAGGAAAAAACCCCAGCTTTGGGGAAGTGGAAATCTCCACCTGTGTGTGCCGGCTTTGAATCCCCTTGGTGTCGGTGCTGCCGTTGCTCCGGGGGTTTTGGTTTCAGCTTAAGCCGAGGGCACTGGGGTTGTGAGTAAAGGTAAACTCCGTGCAGGTGAGCTGTGTACAGAGCCTGGCTCTGGGTTGTTTAGCAATAGATCCAACTAAACCTGTTCAAGCGTCGGTAGGGCCAATTTTAACTGAGGGCTGTGGGGCTTCATTAATTAACCGCTGCATTATCAGTGTGCTCTGAGACCTGAGCGAGCTTCTTGTGTAGATCTTCCTGGCTGAGGGTTGGGCAGGGATTGCTGAGTTTGGGTTGCACCTACAGAGCCTGTTCCATGACACAGAGCTGTTCCAAACACAGGGGTTTGGGTTAAAGCAGGACAGCAGCATTTCCCACCCCACTTGCAGGCTGTGTGGTGTCTGTCTCCGCGGCCTGGCTTTAGTAATTATTATCTGGCAGCAACAAAGGAGCTGCTGGTTCTGGCACTGATCAAAAAGCTGGCCTGCAGCAAGAAAAGTTTCCCTTGCCTCCAGCCCCTCTGTCCAGTGTGCGCCAGGGCTGGGAGTGGGAAGGAGATGCTCTCACTGAGGCAGTTCAGGTCACGCTACTTGTTCCTGGCCAGGTTGGGGTGACACTTGTGTGACATGATCCTCCCTGCCTGGCTTGTTCTCCTGGCGGAAGGTAGCTTTGGTTTTGATTTGTCTTCACGCAGGACTGAGGGCTCGAGCAGGTCCCTTCCCTGGTTCTGGATCAGTTTTCCCCCTGTGTCAGTTCAAGAGGGGCTGATCTGATCCAGAACAGCTTCCCTGAAGACAGTACCTGCCCTTCTGGCAGGAAACAGCCCAAGGAGTTTGTCCCCGTGGACTGTTGTTGGACTTGGCCCCTTATAAACACGACAGTGGAGGAAATGAGTGGTTTTGCAATGTCTTGTGTCTCCTCCTGTACCCGCAAAGGAGCCGCGGCAGTTCTTGGGCTGAGAAGAAACTGCTGCTCTTCCTTGGAAAGGTGCTGAGCATTTCCCTGGGGTAGTGGCTGGCAGGTGAGCTGCTGCTCAGGCCAGTTTGGCTGCTGTTGGTGCCAAAAGCAAACAGGGATAAGGAAGACACAATGAGAAAAGGGCTGAGGCCAGACCTTTGCTCAGCAAACGAAAGATCACTCTGTAAAACCCTTGAGGGAGCAGCGAGAGTGTTTTGAGGGCCTGGCTGTGGGGAAGGTATCGGAGCAAAGGTTCTCCCCTTGCCCGGGGTAGAATGTATCATTTCCATCCAAAGGCCGCTGGGACAGACTGGGAAATAATTCCCTGCGATATCCGGGCCATGGGCTGGGGCGGGGAGGGAGCAGCCAGCAGGGATGGGTTTGGCAGACAGAGGCTTTCCTGGTTAGAGGTGCTGGTGTTTTCCTTGCTGTTGGCTTCAAACATGGGAGACTCGTGGTCCAGATCCACCTCAGAACTGTAGGTATGAGTGAAATGTCACAAGGATTGTGGAGGTCAAGGTCTGGTGCTCAGCTGCTTTGGTTAAGCTGCTGGAGGCAGTTTTGTTTTCCAGACAGTGCTGTCTGTACCAGGAAAGACATACAAGTGATTTAAAGGAGCTGTTTGCATCTGTGGCATGTTTCTCTGCTGCTCTTGGGACATCAGTGTGTTGTAAGGAGGAATTTCATGGCTCATAGCTACACAGATCAGGACTGCAGGGTACCTTTATTCCCAGCTTCTCCCCAAGAGTTGCTAAGACTTAAGTGTAAAGTTCTCTGCTACCACAGACACACAGAAGCGTGGTGGCTTTTTCTGAGCTGCTGTGATACAGGACAGAGCTGCACTGATCAGCCTGGATGGGGCAGCAAGCCAAGCCTGTGCTATGTCTGCAAACATTAACATGAGTTTCTTCTGTAATAAACCTAAAGGAATTTGGTTTCTCGTATGACTCAGGGTGGTCACAAGACAATCAAATGCTGTAGAGAGTTAAGCTCAAACTTGGTGCGTGAAATAGGTATTGTGTGACCTGCCCTCTGTGCCTGGAAGATACACACTCTGGAGGACTCTGTCCTTGAGCTTTTGCCCCATATTCCCTTTTTAGTTTTGATGTCATCATTTTATAGCTTCATTGCCCTTAATACAGAACTGAAGATGAAAAATAGTGCGCTGGCAAAGTTTGTTCAGCGCTTCACTGCCCGTGGTAGGGCACCACAGCACGAATACGCCTCATGTAAGCTTCGCTCCCATGCATGCTGTTTCCATGTATTGCTTATCAAGCATAAGAAGAGAAGTGAGGAGATGCTTCTTATCAGATCTTTTTCCAGAGGAGTTGTTGGGGTTTGCAGCAAGAGTTGGTGCAGGAGTTGATTTAAAGGTGGTGTAGCTGTACTTGAGCTACTTGGGTGAAGTGAGTTGCACACGCTGTTCACATTTGTTTGCTTTTTCTGGTGGGAAACAGGCTGTTTCCCCTCATGCCAGCACCGCAAAGCTGGTGTTGGCTTTCAGTGTGATCCAGGAATTCTGGATTTGAAAATATTACTTTTCTGGCTCTTTTTGCCACACAAGCCCACCCTGTTGGTCTCCTGAGCTCTGAGCTGGCTTGCTGGCCATGTCCTGAGCTGCCGGATGAGTCGACAGGTTTCATTCCTCTCATTTCTCATGTGGTATTTGTTTTCGTTTTTATTGAACACCACCCGAGGCAGGTGTGGCTGGAAAAGAGGAGGTGGGAATTGCCTCTTGGATACACAGGCTGGGATCTGTAAGGTGTCATTACCCTCAAGAGTCTCTAACCATGCAGTCCAATGACTCTGCTTCATCTCCAAACTCCCCAGGCCTCCTCCAGCCTGGAATTTTATGGGTTCCTTTTCTTGGTCATGCATTGGTATCAGACAGTGGCATTTTTTTGCTGTGAGATTTGATTTGGTTGCACACATGCTCTTACCTTGTATGATCTGGGCAGCTTTGGCCCTGAGCAGTCCTGTGGCAGACCAGCAGAGTCTGGAGTTGGGAAAGTCAAGGGAAGTAGGTGAATCTCATGTCTGGTGCTGGATGAAAAAATTACCTGGTGGTCATAAGGGACAGGTGAAACTAATGGTCGGGAGCCCAGTTCTTCTGTGGGTCGGGGTCCTGTGAACAGATGCAGACACCAAGGGAGAGATGGAGCAGCTGTTTTGGAGGAGAGGGGAACAGTGAGGGGTTTGGTGCCTGGGACACATCACCATCTTGGTGGGATCTCCAAACAAGGCAGAAACCAGCCTCTATGGGGGATGCCAATCCCAGAGCGACCCTGCTTTGCACACTTTATGCTGGAGAGCCATACTCCATGGCATATCCCAGCCTTTCCATGATCCCCCACTGCAGGAGGATTTCTGCTTTCCTGTAAGATCTCCAGTGCAGAGCTGGTTCCCACCACCCCCGTGTGCCAGCTGCATTTCCTGCTGACAGAATTAGTCACTTCTGCATCTGGTTTGTCCAGTTGGACAGAGCACAGTCGCTGTCTAAAAATACATCGTGTGGCTTACAGAGGAGGAATGGGAGGTCTGCTCTTCCCAGGACTGAGCTCAGACTCTGCACGGAGGAGCAGGAGCCCTCCAAGCGCTCTATGAATCCATCTGCATGCACTTCTTTTCCAAGTTTCCTCATGGAGTCGGTACTCCAGGGGAAACTGAGGCATGGGAGAACTGGGGTAGTGCCTGTCTGAACCTTTCCCTGGATTGGTTTTGCTGCCACAGCTGATGCTGTGACCAGATCCCTCGGACCCTGCATGGGGAGCCTGGCTGTACCGCCAAGGGCTGAGTGAGGAGGAGCAGGAGGAAGTAACTGCTCCAGTGACTAAGCCAGAGAGAATATCAAGGGAGGTTTTCTGTTAATAATGTTTATTGGAGCAGTTTCCTTGAGAAGAGACAGTCAGACCTTGAGTCACTTCGGGCTAGAGACGGTTTCTGGAGGAGCCATGGACAAGGTGAGAGTAGGACATGTTCAGCTCCGCTCTAGTTTACAGCTGCCGCTGTTCAGAGCACACAAGGGAAGTGTGCAGCAGCCATCAGCTAAAGGAGATTAACAGTGCAGTTGTCTTTTTCTTGATTTAACTGTGATCTTTGAGCCTGTCTTGCATGTGGTTTTGTCTGGTTTCCGTCTAGCTCAGAGGATGGTGACAGGGTATTTTTCCTCCCGAGTGTTGGGAGCGAAGGGGATGTGGAGCACAGGAAGTGAGAGGGGCAGAGGCTGAGCTGCGCTCGTGGGGCACAGGCAAGTCTGGTCCTACGGTCAAACGGGTGATTTTTGTGCTGAATGTGGGCAGGGAGGTTTCAGCCTCTTCGAGTTCAGGACACGGGGCCTCATCTGAGACCTTCCTCACGGCCTGATTCATCATTCCAGCAGTGCTTGGGGGATGCTTCAGATCCTTCCCTGGGCATTGGGAAGAGAGTTTGCAGGAATGGCTGTTGCTTACCCAGGCTGTGATGGGTGAGGGCTCTTCACACAAGTGTCGGTGTTGGCTGAGGAACATAATGGCATCCATAAGGTATGGGAATGGGAGAGGACGAGAGCTGGAATACAACACAGAGGGCGGGGAGGGAGGGAAACCTCTTTGGATCATGTCTCCTATCTGCCTGTAGTCACAGGGTGACTTCTGGCAAGTAACAGTGTCAGTGGCTGCTTGTGCACTTTGTACCAGAGGAAAAACAAAAGTAACCTTCCCAGAAGTCTCCGCACTCCTGTCATTTCTCCTATGCTGCTGCTGGCTCAGCTTTGGAGCAAGAACAAACTGACAAAGGCATGGTGTAAACTCTCACCGGTTTAACATTTTTCATCCTTTTTTTTTTTTTTTTCCCAAGAAAAGCAGACAAATTGCCTAAAGAAAGATCAGATAGCGAGTTTTCCTGCCTTATTTCCTTGCTCCCAGGAGCAGTGCGTGTGCCTGTGTGTGCTGGAGGTAGAGGGGAGCTCTGTTTGCCTTCTGATTTAATCACAGTGACGATCTTCTCCCTGGAAGAGTTTTGTCTCTGCAGAGACACAATCTGTAGCTCAGAGGGGATGTTACAATGCATCAGCCACATTGTTGTGCAGTGTTGTACAGCAGGAGCTCCTGCTTGCTGCTGAGCCTTTTTTTTTCTGGCAGTTTGGTGAAACTGAAGTGTAGGAATTCTGCAGAGGGCTGAAGGTCCCCTCATTTTTCTTATGGAAAATTGGTTTTCTTTGCAGTTCTTCCTCGCTGGCTCCAGGAAGTCTGGAGAAACTGATAGATCATTTAAGCCCCTGAAACTGTCTTCTTGCCACAGGCTCCTGCAGATGTTAACAGAGAATTAAATACTTTGCTTTCTGCCAACAGCAGCAATGTCTTGGAAGTCCTGAGAAGGCTCAGCATTGTGAGCAGCCCTGTGGAGGGAGAGAGAATGTGTTTACAAGTTTTGTGGCCAGTTTCTTCTCTTTACCAGGTTTGGGAGGGGTTTATTACATGATTGGAGAACTGGTGGGAGCCAGATGGACGTTTGGAAGACAGTGTGTCAAACTCCAGGTAGTCTTGACTTTGATTGCAGAGTTTCTTGATTTAGGATGTCTCTATGTATTGAAGCTTTATTTTGTGTGTTGTCTGTTTCAAAGTTTCCTTGGGTTATATTTTCAAGCTTTTCCCGTATGATCAGAAGCCAAACAGGATTCAGAGCATTCCCTGTGGGATTGTCCTCTGCAGCCCTGCTAGGTCCGTTTATTTTGGAGGTGCCTGGATTTTGGGCATGGAAACGGTTCTTTCTGCCTAGCCTTAGCCAGTAAAACTCAAAAATGAATGAAGTCCCCTTCCCTGAACTGCCAAATGATAAACTGGGAGGATTCTGAGAGCAGCTGGTGTGAAAACTGGTGGGTTGCTCTGGTCTTGGTGGTCTTCTGGTGTTTGCAGAGGATTAAACTTACAGAGTCCTTGACAAAAACTCGGAGTAAGGTGCCTGGCACTTCTCTTTCCATTGTGAAGGGCTCCAGGCAAATACCGCAAGGAGGAGAGGCTGCAGTGGGGTGTGGAGGGTGGGAGGAGAGCACAGGCATTGGGTGAAGAAAAGGGCAAAAGAAGTGGGGGAATGGTTCAAGTGGGGGCTGGGCTTTCCCGCCAGGCAAGGCTGAGGAAAGATAAGATGAAGCACCTACTGGAAGTGCAGTGAGGAAATGCAGTGAGGATGGCTCGTTCCTTATGTCTGCACAGCAGGCTCAGAGGTGCCTCTGTTAGCAGGATCCCCTTTGCTAGTTGTTTTTCATAGAATCCCGGAATGGTTTGGGTTGGAAGGGACCTTAAAGCCCATCCAGTCCCACCCCCTGCCATGGCAGGGACACCTTCCACTGTCCCAGGCTGCTCCAAGCCCCGTCCAACCTGGCCTTGAACACTGCCAAGGATAGGGCAGCCACAGCTTTTTTGGACAACCTGTGCCAAGGCCTCACCACCCTCACAGGGAAGAATTTCTTTCCACTATCCCATCTAACCCTGCTATCTTTCATTTCAAAGCCATTCCCCCGTGTCCTGTCAAGCCATATACCCCTTGTCCATATTTTTCCTGACTTTTAGGGGGTTGTGGCATTTGCATCAAATTAACCTGAGCTGTTGGAGTAGGTTTGTGTGAGCCCTGTGCTGGGAGAGGACAAGGCAGAGTCTGACCCAGTGTTTGTGGGGACAGCGTTACCCTTCTGGAGTGCGGGGCACGTGGAAATGCCACGGATTTGTGCAAGTCGGCACTTTGTGCCACGGTGTCCGTGCTGTCATCCAGAGCACAGGGAACTGCTGAATGCCTGCTAAGGAGAAAATGGGACGGTGGTGAGCAGAAAGGTGAGGGACCTTCCTGTTCTGGGCCTTTGCAGCAGGCACAGAGCCCTTCCTGCCCAAGGGAGGCACAGATCAGAAGCAGAAGATGTGGTGAGCTCTGCCCACACCGCTGCCGGTGCTGGGAGGAGAGGAAGTGCCGGGGTAGATGCAGATCCGGGCCCCCACAATGTCCAGCAGTACCAAGGATGCTGCGTGGGATCCTCTGAAAACATCTGGGTCTGCAGCTGTTCCAATCTCCCCCGGGCCAGAGGTGCAGATACGTGAGCAGGGCAAGGATGGAGGAACGGAACAGAAGGTGGGAGAAAGTGAAACCCTGGGGCACCAATGGTTTTACAGCTGATACAGAGCTCGATGCTTCAACAGATTTTCTGTTTTCTCACCCAGCCCATTATGGGGTGGTGATGACAGCAGGAGCTGTGTCATTCCTCGTTCCTTTCGTATCTATTCTTCCACATCTTGTCCCAAGAGCATGGCTGCTCATGGGCTGTGGGGATGTCTTGTGTGTTCATCTTAGTTTTTTGGTTTATTTCTTTTAACCGGTGTTTGTGCTGGATGGGAGATTCCAAGCAGAAACACAGGAGTGCTGGTGGCCCAGGAGGCATGACAGAGAGCTGTGAAAATGTAAAGGGAAGAAGCAGCTTGATCTCTTCTTTTAGAGAAGTGCTATTTATAGTGTACTGTGTCCCGCCAGCTGTGGGTGACACACCTGCACACAGCAAGCGCTTTGTGGGGGGGAATTTTCTCTGCAGTTTCATCTGCTGAGGCAGATCCTAGAGCTTGTGGGCTTGTGACCTGCCGTGGTCACAGGAGGGTGTGTGGACTTGCCCCTGGAGTTTGCTTGAGCTTGTGACCTTATATTAGGCCCAAAAAGGAACTAGGCATGTGCAGAGAAGCAAAGAAGAAGCCTTCAGGGTTTGTCCTGCCTTGGCTGTGGAGCTGTCAACGCTGCGGTTTGCCCTCAGTGCTGCTGCATTCCTTGTCCCCAAACCTGCTTCAGGCTGCTCTGTGGCTGGACCTCCCCAAGCCAGGCTTTGGGAACAGCCTTCCCACTGTTCTGCCTTCCCTCCTCTCCCAGGACATGAACAACCTGGACAAAAGAGTGGAGTTCCTCCCTGCCATGAACTCCAAGAAGATGGAGAAGCGCGGCCCAAAGCGGCGGGTGGTCGTCACCGTCCTGATCATTGTTTTTCTGCTTGTCTCCCTCACCACTGGCCTCCTGTTTTGGCACTTCAAATGTGAGTGTGACGTCTGGTGGGTGGTAATGTTTAGGGTGACACCCTGGGAATGTATCCATCCACATGGAAAAGCTTTGTTACCTGGTGTTGCTCACAGGTGCCCTCTCAAGCTCTATAGACACCATTTCCACCCCCCTGCCCCGATTGCTGTTACTGGGGATCTGCTGTGACACGGTCCCAGCCCTGACTGCCCTTCCTGACCCTGAACTGTTCCCTTCCAGACAGGAACGCACCCGTCCAGAAGGTTTTCAATGGCCACTTGCGGGTTCTGAACTGGGAGTTCCTGGATGCCTATGAGAACTCCAGCTCTCCAGAGTTCAGTATGCTGGCCAAGAAGGTGAAGAGCACGGTAAGAGGTTTCTTGCCTCCCTCCTTCTGCAAGCAGGGAATTTTCCTCTTGCCCCATGGCCATGTAGGATTCCTTGGAGCTTTCCCTGCTCACTGTGACACACTGGCTGGGAGCAGGGACCTTCCTTGGAGCTGGATCTTGACATCCCAGCTCCAGCCCAGTGCCACGGCATCTCCCTGTGCCATAGGAGCTGCCAGGGCACGTCCCAGGATTGCTGGATGAGTCAGGGCTGGGAACTGAGGCAGAAGGGTGTCTGAAGGAGGCTGAAGCTGTGGCTGGTCTTGCCTCTTCCCTCAGACTTGGAGATTCACTTCCCCCAGGGAAGAGTGGGGTGAGCTGAGTCTGAGCTGGCTGTGATGGGCAGCTCTGGGCTCTTCTGGGGCTCTCAACTCTCCTTCTTCCTTTCTTTGGCTCTGCAGATTCCTGCACCCAGTGATGCCAGGTATGTGCCCTGGTTTTCTTTAGCAGGCTTGAAGCTCTGTCTGTCTTTAGCCTTTCCCTTTTCCTCACTTCTAGACATGCTGAACACTCCTTTTCAACCCTTTCAGGTGGAGGAGATCTACAGGAATCATGCTGATATTGGTCCTTACCACAAAGAGACAGTGATCACTGCCTTCAGGTGAGTGTTAGGCACTGCCTGAGCCCCATCTGGGACGCTGGGATATCACACAGCCATTTACTCTCATTCCTGGGAGGCTGGGATGGAAGCACCCCAGTAATCACCCTGAGTGACACAGGAAAGGGTGAGCAGTAAAAAGTGACCTGAAAATGTGTTTTGTTTTCTGCCAGATGTCTTGGGGAAATCAGTGTGTGGTGCAGTCAACTGCAGTGGCTGGTGCCTGGCAGCATTGAGAGGGACTCCCTGGGCTGGCAGGGGCCTTTGCTGTTTGCTTAACTTGTCATTGAAACTCTCCCTTCCCCGTGGCCAGGCTCCAAAAATGGCTCATCAAGTAGTCTGGCCCCTTCTTCTAGTGGTACTTGAGTCCTCCCATGTCTGTCCTTGCCCTCACGCCACAATTGCCCTTCCCACAGCGAAGGCAGTGTCATTGCCTACTACTGGTCAGAATTCCTTGTGCCCAAGTACCGGGAGGAGAGCCTGGACAGGGCGATGGCTGACAAGCAGAGCCTGGTGCAGAGGTGGAACCCCCGCCTGAGAAACCCCATGCTGAAGGTGGAGTCGGTCATCGCTTTCCGTGAGTATTGGCTCCGCTGTCCCTGGGCCTCGGTGTGGGACTGGGTGGGATATTTCTGTGGAGGGAGAAGGTGCTGGTCACAGCCCTCCCTTGGGAAAGCCAGCCCTGAGGGTGGTGTAAGGACCTGGATGTCACAGCACAGCTTAATGGGATGTACAGCCTGAAGGAGGCTGCACGGACCTGCTCCCCGCTGCTGGAACGCTCTGTGTTCTCCTCTGAGCCCAGGGAAGAGGGACAGGGATGAGTTCTCCCTCTGCAGAGGGAAAGTTTGATCCCTCAGTTCCCAGAGGCCAGGCAGGAGCAGCCTCCCCTGCCAGCTGGCAGGGAGAGACTCCACAAGCAAGGCCGGATCAGTGACAGTCCAAGGGACCACCTTGACTTTGTGCCCAGGGATTTTCCATAGCCCAAAGGGTGATGTCAGCTCTGTTTTCTCCTACAGCTGTGGACCCCAGCATAGCTCACTCTGCCCGGGACCGTAAGTACAGTTTTTCTTCCATCTCAGTGGCCTCTTTAGGGTGGTGTTTCTCTTGCAGGAGGGGGAAGGGTCTGGAGAGAGGTGCTCTGCATGCACCAGTGTGCTCCTTGGAGCTGGTTTGGGGTTGGACAGACTGTGACACAGGCCTTGCTGTTATCCAGGAAGAGCCATCTGCCCTGGGATAGCCTGCAGGAATTAGTCTCTGCATCCCAGGGAAAGGCAGGGCAAGGCTTGTTTGCCTTGTTGACTGTTCCTTACTCTCCAGGCAGACAGCTGCATGTTCTCCCTCCACGCCAAGGAAGGGGAGGTCACCAGTTTCACCACGCCGGGCTTCCCCAACAGCCCGTACCCCAACAATGCCCTCCGCTACTGGGCATTGAGGGCAAATGCCAGCTCCAGCATCAGCCTCACCTTCAAGACCCTGGAGCTGGAGCCATGCAGAGATGACAGTGACTACATCAAGGTGTACGACTCTCTCAGCCCCGTGGAGCCCCATGCCTTGGTTAGGTGGGTGTTCCTATATGGCACTGAGTCCAGGGTGATCCTGAGAGATGTCCTGCTCCTGTCCCTGCTCAGATCTGAGTTGTGCTGCTTGAGACTCCCTGTGCAGCAGTGCCTCATGGATTCTGTCCCTTGCTTCCTAGGCTTTTTGGGAATTATGCCCAATCTTACAACCTGACCTTCCTGTCCTCCCAGAATGTCACGCTAGTCATGTTGGTTACCAACAAGGAGGGGCGATTCCCTGGCTTTAAGGCTGAGTTCTTCCAGCTCCCGAAGATGAAAGGTGAGCAGAGGCCTTGGCCTGTTTCCCCACCTCTCCCTGCCACAGGCAGCTGAACAGGGAGGTGGCTGTGGCTGAGGTCAGTTTGTCAGGGATGTTTCCAGGGCCGGAGCACCTGGAAGCAGGTCACCTCTTGGCGCTTGCCTTGCCTACGGTGTTCTCGGCTGCTGTAATGATGTCCCCTGAGGAGGCCAAAATAAGAATTACGTTGGATTAGACATGCAGATTGATGTGTACAGGAAGCGCCTAATTGATCTCCTGGGTTCTCTCAAGCCTTGGAGCAGAGCTGCTCTCTCCAGAAAGTGACTTGGCCTTGTTAGAGACTGTTGCCTCTGCCTCCCTTCCTGTCTCAGATGACAGCCAGCTGAGGCTTGGAAAAACCACATCTAAATCTCTAACCTGTTATTACCTTCCTGCTTCTGTTTAGCCTGCGGCGGCACCCTGAAGGGAGACCATGGCACCTTCACAACTCCCTATTACCCAGCACACTACCCTCCAGACACGGACTGTGTCTGGAACATTGAGGTGAGATGGGCCCTCTCTTTCCCTGAATAAGTCTGTCAAATGACCCTGGTCATGCAGGACATGGTGCAAGGGAGCTCGCAGCAGCTGGGGCCCAGAGGCTCCGAGTCTGGCATGACTGAGGGAGCCTTTAGGAGCTGGGGGCAAAGGCAGAAGAGGCTGCAAGAGGCCTGAACCCCACAGCACTCCATGAAAAATCCTTTAACTTCACACAAGAAGGATGAGAGTGTGGGCTTTGGGACAAGCCCGTTACTGGCTGGTGACCAGAGGCCTGGCTTCCACCCCTCTTGTGTGCCTGTTCCACTGGGGATTCTGGGGCCAGGATGACTCAGTGACTTTTATGAAACTGTTTCTTTTCGTGCTGGAAAACTGACCTCCCCTTTTCAGTTATCTTCTGTCCTCGCCCCAAGCACAGCCCTCTTCCTGTGAAACTATTCCCTTTTCCTTGCTCTAGAAGACAACATCCCACTGACTCTGCTTCCTTTTGCAGGTTCCCTCTATAAAGAATGTGAAGGTGCATTTCAACATGTTCTATGTGCTGGAGCCCGGGATCCCAGTTAGTTCCTGCACCAAGGACTATGTGCAGATCAGCGGCACGAGGTGGGGGTCGGGTGGCTGAACCCATGGAGGGGCTTTGTTTAGTTACACAGAACCTTGTGCTTTCCTTAATCTGCTGTGGGAACAAGTGTGCTGGTGCTGTCAGGGCTGGGAGGAGGCAGGAGGGTGTCCAGGACTGCCCTGTGGTGAGAGGGGAGCCCCACGCTTGGTTCTGGCCATAAGACCCTGGGTTTGGGGTGTGCTGCAGCTGAATCCCCCCAAATGCTGTGGAGCATCACAGCACACAGCTCATATGTGGGAAGGCAGGAACAATCTGGGGTGGGTTTGCTTGAATGAGCAGATCTCCATTCTCAGGGCACTCATATCCTGTGATGCATTTCCTGATGCATTTCCTGATGCCTTCCCCAGCCTGATATGAGCTGGGCCAGACAGCAAACTTGGTACCTCACAGGCAGGTAATTAATCCTGTTTCACAATGTTTTGGGCAGGGGAGCTGACCCTGCCTCAGAGAGAGGGATTCAAAGTCAGCACCTGCCTCTGCAGCCCTGAGTTCCTGCAGTGCTGTTCATGATCATGTACATGTGATCCCACCTGCCCATGGTGAGATGGGATCCTGCATGAGTCCAGTGTATCCGAGATCAAACACATCAGGGGGCAGGCAGGGATGTGGAAGAACTTGATCCCAGTCATTCCTAAGGTCACAAGTTGGTGTTTGCAACTGGCCCAAACCTTCTGCCAGCAGCAGCAGAATTTGGACCCTGAGGCCCAGCAGCCTGTGCTGGGATCAGACCTGCTCTCCTGCCCCCTCAGCTCCCCGGGTGTGGAGGGAGGTCAGGGATAGAAGGAGGTTTTCTTGGTGCTGACCTACAGCCCTTCAATTCCCCCTTGCTCTCTCCCCGCAGGTACTGTGGGGAGCTCCCTGAGTTTGTGGTGGCCAGTACCACCAACAAAATCGAGGTCCGGTTCCACTCGGACCAGTCCTACACAGACACGGGCTTCTCTGCAGAGTTCCTGTCCTACGACTCTAGTGACCGTGAGTTGAAACCCTGGGGCTGGGGGGGGGAACTGATTTCCCTGAGATCTGGAGCTGTCCCTCCTCTGTACTTACACTGCCCTGTAAACTGGGGAGCAGCCTTTTCCAGGGGGATAGCAGCATGTCTTGCTTTGCTGCAAACCTCCTGGTCTTCCTGCTGTGTTCTGCTGTAAGCAGGCATAGGGAACTCTGCAGAAGGGATGTAGAGGGAACACCAAGAGGACTCATGTGTGGTTTTGTCCCTTTCCCCCTCTCAGCCTGCCCTGGCAAGTTCGCTTGCAATACCGGCCGCTGCATCGACAGGAGCATGCGCTGCGACGGGTGGCTGGACTGCGTGGATGGCAGTGATGAGAGGTCCTGCAGTAAGTCCAGCCTTAGTTTCCCTTTGGCACAACATGGGAAAGGCCACGTTCCCTGGGGTGGCTAGGCTTGTTCTGGGTAATGTGACTGAGTGCTGTCTGGAACCAGCGCTGCCACCTTCCTCCAGGCTGGAGTGGGACTCGGTGCACAATCAGTTTGGGATCCCTTCTCAGCACAGGAGCTGTGGATTCCTGCTAATCCAGCCCTCTCCCAGTGGCATCACCCTCCCTTTCCAGTTCCTCCCAGCTGGGAATGTGTTTTTCTGTGTAATCCTGCTGGTTGTGGGTTTGGCTGAGCTGGGTGGTGTGGAGGGACATGTTTCATTACCCAACTGGGCAGGCTCTGCAGAGCTCATCTGGAAAACCTGTGGGACACACCGGAGTTGCTTCTTTGTGCAACAAGTTTTCCTCTTGGATTAGCAGAGCTGTCCTCTAGTTAATGTTACTGTCCAGGGTCTGCAGTTTATTAGAGAGGATGGAATCCCCTGGTTTGGAATCTTGTTCCTGGGGGAGGGGCAGTTTCCTGGGGAGGAGTGTGCTGCTTTCCTACTGCTTGCAGCAATTGCTTTGCTTCAGTATTGCCTCTGGCTGTCCTGCTGTTGTGATGTCAGCTTCAGCCTCCTCTGCCTCAGACACGACAGCTCCAAATGGCTTTGTTCTCCAGAAAAGTGGAAATACTGTGGATGTACTGAGTGTGTCATGTATTTATGTACATGTGCACAGTCCCGAGCTGATTGCTGGGGTTCCCAAGGGCTTGCACACCCACTGGGAGAGCTGCCATGGTGGACGGGTTGCTGGTGACTCCACAGGTGCCTTTGCAGGCCTCTCCCCTAATTTCTAGCATTGGAACAGCCTGCCCAGGGGAGTCACCATCCGTGGAGGTGTCCAAGGAATGACTGGACACGGCACTCAGTGCTCTGGTCTGGTTGACAAGGTGGTGATTGGTCTCAGGTTGGACTCAATGGTCTTGGAGGTCTTTTCCAACCTAAATGATCCTGTGATTCTTTCTCTGCTCTTCCAGACTGTTCCGAGCAGCAGTTCAGGTGCCAGAATGGCTGGTGCAAGCCCAAGTTCTGGGTCTGTGACAGCGTGAATGACTGCGGCGACAACAGTGATGAGCTGCAGTGCAGTGAGTGACTCACCCCGCAGGCACAAAGGGCTGAGGGCTTGAGCAGGTGCACGGGGGGCGATGGAGGCTCGTGGGATGGAGGGAAGCAAGTGCTGTTCTGGAAATGAGCAGGCAAAAAAACCCAGGCATGGCAAGGGCTCACCACGTGCAGCTTCCTTGAGCCCCAAATGAGAGCACAGAGGAAAGAAGGATGAGCAGAGATGTAGGAGAAGAAAGGGCTGAATAACTGAGTGGTGGTGTGCAGTTTGGAGAAGAAGAGATTGGAGACACAGGATGTTGGAGCTGCAGAGACTTTACTCGGGGAGGGGAGCTGGGCACAGCCAGGTGCTGAGGTGCTGCAGGATTCGTGCCCAGCCCTCAGGAGCTGCTCTCTGTCCCCAGGCTGTGCAGCGAACAGCTTCAAGTGCGGCAACGGGAAGTGTGTCCCCAACACACAGAAATGTGATGGCAAGGATGACTGTGGCGATGGGAGCGACGAGGGAGGCTGCAGCACAGGTGAGGGTGGGCTGCGGGGTGACTGCCATCAAATGCAGCTTCTGATGGATTTTCTTGAGGCTGGGCACCCTTTTGTGTGTGTTTGCATGGGGTGGCAATGCCCTGGGGGTGGGTGGAAGAGGTGAAGGTGATGTGACCTCCCCAGAACCGGGGCTAACCCCTGTGCCTCCATCCTGCCTGCAGCGGGCCAGACCACAGTCCCCTGCAAGCAGTACACGTACAAGTGCCGCAGTGGACGCTGCATCAGCAAACAGAACCCCGAGTGCGACGGGGAGCAGGACTGCGAGGACCACTCTGATGAGGACAACTGCAGTGAGTGCCTGAGGAATGGGGGGTACATGGGATTCTGGGCTGGGCCTCTCAGAGAAACGCCCCAGTGTGGCAGAGAGAGCCCCTGGGTGTTTCTGTGCAGGACCTTGATCTGGAAATATCCAAGCCATGTTCTTTAGCGGCCTGTAGAGTGTCTGTGTTGTTCAGGAGGGCTTAGATAGGTAATACAGGGGTTTATCTCCCCTTTACAGAGTTGGCCAGTAAATGTTGTAGCTAATTTAGCATCTGTGCAGAGAGCATCAGCCCTTCCTGACACGGGTAACGGGGCACTTGTGCTGTCCAGTGTCCCGGAGGAACAGAGGGGAGGCATGGGATGGGAACAGGAGAAACCAAGCACCCCTTCTTCTCTGCCCTAGACTGCGGGCTCCGCTCCTACGTCAGGAAGTCGCGGATCGTTGGTGGGCAGAACTCGGACGTGGGAGAGTGGCCGTGGCAGGTCAGCCTGCACGTCAAGGACCAGGGCCACATCTGTGGGGCCTCGCTGGTCTCGGCAAGCTGGCTGGTGTCGGCAGCACACTGCTTCCTGCCACTGCAAGGCATCAGGTACCGGCCTCACATCCCTGTGCTTCCAGGCATTTCACAGAATCACAGAATAAGCTGAGTTGGAAGCAACCCTCAAGGATCATCTAATCCAGCTCCTGGCCCTGCACAGCACCATCCCCAAGAGTCACATCACGTGACCAAGAGTACTGTCCAAATGCTTCTTGAGCTCGGTCAGGCTTGGTGCTGTGACCACTGCCCTGGGGAGTCTGTCCCAGTACCTGACCACCCTCTGGGGAAAAGAGCTTTTTCCGGATATTCAACTTAAACCTTTCCTGACACAACTTCAGGCTATTCCCACTGGTCCTGTCACTGGGCACCATAGAACAGCTATCAGTCTGCCCCTCCTCTCTCCCTAACAAGGAAGTTGTAACTGCAGTGAGGACTCCCCTCAGTCTCCTATTCTCCAGGCTGAACAGACCAAGTGCCCTCAGCTGCTCTGTATATGTCTTCCCCTCAAGGCCCTTCACCATATTCACTGCCTTCCTTAGGAAGCTTTCTCATAGTTTAATATTATTCTCATGTTGTGGCAACCAAAACTGCACACAATATTCCAACACTAACTCTGAGAGGCATTCCTCAAGGAAACTGTTTAAGCTAGTGTGCGGTGCTGTCTCTGAGATGGGGTCTCACCCTGTGTTTCATGCCCCCCCCGTGCAGCTACTCAGACCCCAGCCTGTGGACAGCCTACCTGGGGCTGACCGACCAAGGTGACCTCAGTGGCCCCAATGTGCAAACCCGCAAAATCAAGCGCATCATCTCCCACCCCTCATTCAATGAGTACACCTTCGACTACGACATCGCTGTGCTGGAGCTGCAGAGCCCTGTCACCTTCACGGCCGTCGTCCAGCCCATCTGCCTGCCCGCTGCCACCCACAACTTCCCCGTGGGCAAGGACCTGTGGGTGACCGGATGGGGAGCAACTGCGGAAGGAGGTGAGTGCTGGCACATGATTTGGGGCTGCGTTGATGTATTTTATACAGGTTGCCCAGGGGAGCTGTGGCTGCCACATCCCTGGAAGCATTCCAGGCCATGTTGGACAGGGCTTGGAGCAACCTGGTCTAGTGGAAAGTGTCCCTATCCATGGCAGGGGGTGGAACAAGATGGGCTTGAGTTCTCTTTGAATCCAAACCATTCGGAATTCTACAAGTCTATCATTTCTGTGTTTCTTAAGGGTAAAAATGAGGGGCTTCTTAAAAATGTATATTTTTATTCAAACTGCTCCTCCATCTTGGCAGGCACGGGAGCCTCCATCCTGCAGAAGGCAGAGATCCGGCTCATCAACCAGACTGTGTGTAACCAGCTCCTGTCAAACCAGCTGACGCCGCACATGATGTGCGTGGGGATCCTGACCGGTGGCGTGGATGCCTGCCAGGTAAGGCAGCACCTGGGTTTAGTGCTGGTTATTGGTTATTAGGCAGGGAGACAGGCCTTTGCTCAGCCCTGCTCATTCTGGCACTTCCACTTATATTTACATTTTTTAACATAAAACAAATCGATGGGAATCCTCCTGGATTCAGACAATGGACAGATTACAACGGGCACCAGCAGCAATTTCTGTCGATGCATGACTTAGACTCAAAAACTACAGCCCAAAACCACAGGACTTAGACTCCATCTCACCGGGTAGGACCTAAAACCCCACTCCAGTTTCTGGCTGTTATTCAGAGCCTTAGTTAGCAAGCCAGGCTGCTTGACTTGTATTTTATAGCTCTTTGTTCTGGCACTGTGGCTCTTATCTTATTGCCATACTTAAATATTTGTTTCAGGGAATGGCCAAAAAATTGTTATGACAGCAGACTTAGAATAGTTTCTTGTTGCTGTGCATGGTTTCTGTGTTGGTAAGGCACGCCGCAGCCTTCCTGAGAGCGCCACAGGGCATTCCTAAGGAAAGCGGGTGATACTTCTTTCCCGCAGCCTTTCGGCAGCCCGAGCTCTCTCAGTGAATTGTCAGCTCACAACAACACGGTGGCGGTAAAGGAGGCGAGAAGGCTCTTGCATGGAGACTGCAGCAGGTCTTTATTCCATGCTAACTCCCCAAGGCCTAGGACCAGCACACATGCCAGCCCCCATAGGCAGAGGGCTGGCACATGGCATGGTGCCCAGAGAGAGAGAAGCTGGTGGCTGCTGAACCCCAAGGCAGAGAGAGCGGCTGATGTGATTCAGAGTCCCTTATCCCGGGCAGAGGGGGCGTGGAGAGAGCACATGGCAGGCATAGGGGCGGTACAAGGGCGGTGTTGGGATAACAGGGGAACCTGAGGGGTGGTTTGGACCAGAGATGGGGGAAGGGGAAGCCACATGGAAAGGGCAGGAAGGGATGTGGAATAGGGGTACACTACAGTTTCTGAGATGGGGATTTACTGATTATTTCTTGCTCAGTTTTTATGATTGACTTTAACACTGTGCACGAGGGTGATGTATGGGGTTAGTGCTTATGCTCCTGTGTGGTTCTGTGCAGGGAGACTCTGGGGGGCCCCTCGTCAGTGTGGAGCCCAGCAGTCGGATGTTCCTGGCCGGCGTGGTGAGCTGGGGCGATGGCTGTGCCCAGAGGAACAAACCTGGAGTGTACAGCCGGCTCACAAGCCTGCGAGACTGGATCCAGGAGCACACAGGCCTCTAGGGATGGATCCCTGCCTGGACCCCTCTTGGACAGCGCTGGCTGGAGACACTTGACAGTGCCAGCCATGCACAGCCTCTACTGTGAACTTCAACCCTCCCTCTACCTCGCTGCGAGCGCCTGGGACTCCATGTACAGCCAGAGCTGATGGTTTGGTTTTGCCCTTAGTCTTAGAAACCCATGTTTGGAGAAGTTTCCTGTGGTGGGTAAGCTAGTGCAGCTCCCATGAACGACTTGAATAAGCCATCATTCAAGATTACATATAGTAATAAACTTTAAAAAAAAATCAAATTAAAAAAAAGAAAAACACTTTGTGTTTAGAGGCAAACTTTATTGGACAGGTTCAAAAACAAGGTTTCAGCATATATTCTAAGTCGTGCATTTGTTTTCAAATGGCCGTCCATACCCCTTTCTCTGGTGTTCAGCCATAGCAGGATTGAAGGGAGGTCTTACCATAGTTAAGGGGATTCCCTTTGAGATCCCTCCCTTGTCCCACACCATGGTCTCCTCCTTCTGTCCTTTGTCCAACTCTGCTTCTGGCATGGACAAGTCCAGGGCTGGGGGCCTGAAAGAGAGATGTTGGGCTGAAACACCATCACTCAACCTGAGGGAAGCCACAGGCAGAGCTCAAACACCATCAAAGAAAGCCATGGGCAGGGCTCAAACACCATCACTCACCGTGAGGGAAGCCACAGGCAGAGCTGCTGGCACACATGGAGACCCAGAGCCACTGGCATCACCACACTGTGCCTTAACATCACACTGAGCAGAGCTGATGCAGCTTCTGCTGAGCCCCAGGTGCCTGGAGTCGCTGTGAAGAGCACAAGGGCTGCACTGAATCCTTCCTGGAGTGCTCCCCACAAGAACAACACCAGTCAGCTGTGCACACCAGCCTTACACCTATCTTACTTTTGTAAAGAAAAATGTGACTTGTGAATGTGCTGATTTTCTTCCTTTCCTCTCTGTAGCCTGTTCCTGCCCCAGCAAACACACTCCAGCTGAGTTAGTCCCTTCCTCACCTGTAAATACATTGTTTTGTAAAACTCTCAGAACTGAGATGCTGCAATAAACTGGGATATTTTCTAATACTGTGGCTGAGTGGTTCTTCCTGAGCTTCTGTGCAAGTGTTCCCTGAGACAGAAACCTGCAGAATCCCAGTGCTAAGGGGGAAGCTGAGCCTCTCCCAGTAAAACACTTCACTACTGCCATGCACAGCAGCTCCACTGCGGTGGAGAAACCTGCAGAGTCTGGGGAGAAATCCTCACAAAAAACAGCTGTAAGGGCTCATAGGAGGATGGTCTGTGCCTCAGCCCTCTCTGCAGAGTTAAGGAACATTCAGAGATCGGTGCTTACACAATGCTACAGCAACACAAAAAGAAGCATTTACTGTGGTCATTCTCTTGCCCAGGGAGCATCAGCAGCACTTTTGCAGTGCTGAGCAAATAAAAGTACAAATGTTTTAATTTGAGAGTGTCCCACAGTTTGCAGTTAAGCTTCCCAGACACATGGCCCACTAAAAGCTTCCCTAAACATGAGTTGTTACGGATGATGGTCCCTAGAAGGTGCCTGGGATAACAGGGTGCAAAGGGATGAAACAGTTCATGAGAAGAGCCCGGCAGTTGGGCCCCAGCTCCTGCACCCAGGGGAACTGCAGTGGGCTGTTCCATCACCTGAGCACCAGATCCAGTGTCTACTCGCTCTCCCTTGTGCCCACATGCAGTTTGGGGATCCTGCCGCAACCAGCAGGATCATGGCCAAGCAAGAAGAGGACAGGAGATGGTTTTCCAAACAGAAGTGTGAACCCTGTGCAACCAAATCCACAGAGAAGTGTGTTCAGACAGGTTTTGTTTTACTGAGCACAGTGTCACCCACCACAGCACCTTTCTTCCCACAAAAGCCCCATTCCAGAGTCACTTCCCTATGTCCAAGTACAAAGACAGAAACATCCCGTGAACTGGCCACCAAAGGTCCACCTTGCCACTAGAACCATGTGAAACCTCAGTTCCTGCTCCTTCATAAGGATTACAAATAAATAAAAATGCAAGAAGTAAAGACAAACCCCAGGTCCCTCTCGGCCAAGGCACAAGGACTCCTGAAACAGCGTTGCCAGGAAGGAGGTCTGAGAAGTGGGAAGGGACAGGCTGCAAATCCCAGATCCCTCTCCTGAAGTCCAGAGGGGAGGGAGCCAAGAGGAGAAAGAAAGAATGAGGGGACAAGGAAGGGAAACAAATGTAGACAAGATGGAGAACTGAGCCAGGCAGCTCAGAGCACCTCGCCTTGCCTGCAGAGTGCCCGGGTAGGGTACTGTGGGGGAACAGCAGCTCTGAATCAGCCTGAAAAGTTCCATCCCCCAGGAAAAGGTCCAAGAGTTTGCTGAGAGCCACCAGCCCACTTGAGTTTTATTTGCCCATGAGTCTATCAGCAGCTCCCTGGTTTTTCCCCCTCTGTCTCAGCACTCAGGCATCAGAGAGAACTCCTTTACTTGTTTCATGTGAAAAGAAACCCCTTGTCAGACCCCAAAAGCTGCATTTCATGTTGATGCAGCACATTTCTGGCAACTCAGGATTTTGGCAACACAAACCAGCCCCAGTTTGTGCTCAGCTCTGGTCAGGGCAAAATACCACTGAACTGGGAATGGGAAACTCAAGAGTCCCATCAAATTATGGCAATACCAGGGGTTTGTGTAATCCAGCAACAGCTCAGGCTTGTCCCCCTGCACAAAATACAAGGGGCTGACGTTTTCGTCTCATTGCACCTGTCTTCTTAGAAACTGTGAGAAAAGTAAAGAGATCAGGGAGCCAAATAAACTCATCAGGGGCAACCTCTCACCCTGGGAACACAAAGAACACAAAGAACAAGGTCAGGGAAGAGGGAGCCGAGAGTGTTTTGTGCACTGGAACACCTGGGTAGAAGGAAAGGCTGCATTCCCTGAAAGCGAACCCAGGCAAGGCTGTCTGGAGGTCAGCTCCCGAATGGGAACAGCTGACTTACAGGAGGGAAGCCATGAGAAAAGCATGTCTCCAGGAGAAATTACAGCAGATGAATCAAAGGAAAACATCCCACACAATTGCTTGGAGAGCCTTTCACACCCCCTAGCTGGGGCAGCCCAGCTGTTCCCATGGGTGTGGGCAGCAACAGGGCCAGGCTGGGGGGCTGCCCCGCACCCTGACCTACACTGACCATCCTGCTCCACATCCCTTCTCTTCTGGATGCCACAGGCTACTCCAGGCAGCTCCACACCCACAGCATCTTGTGTGCTTAAAAAGTCCTCTCGGCATCAAAGAGGATTGGCTCTCTTCCTGCTTGGCTGATCCCCACTTCCCTGCCTCCCGGCCTTCTTGGCTTACCCCAGGCATCGATTCTCACTGCCTGTCCCTGGTTCCTCCACTCTCTTGTGGCCCTTCCACCAGCAGATCTCCTTTGTGCTCCCAAGACCAGCCCCCACTACCATCCTGGATCATGTTATCCTCTCATCCATCACCAGGTCTTGCTCACTCCTGCAGCTGAGCACAGCAAGGTTTAGGGGAGACCTCACTTCCTGATCCAGCACAGGCCCCCAGCCAGTCCAGTGGGAATGGAGAGCCTCCATGTTGCCTGAGAAATGCTAAAGAGGAGGAAAAAAACCTCTACAGGCATTTTGGGACTTGTGTTATCTGGGAGAAAAGAGCCTTTTACACAGACACCTGTGCCAGTACAGCAGCAGCTCACACCAGTAACAGTGGCCTGTCCCCTCTACTTATGAGCTCTGAAGAAATCAAGTACACAAAACCCAAACCAGCTGTACAGTATCCAATATCCCTCACAAATCAGTTGGCTCAGGTTCTCACCTCCTTCCTGTAAACCATTCTAGGGCTTGCAAGCAAGAAAGCAGCACATTATTTTTGGACTTTAAATCACCACGGGTGTTACTGCCCCACAGTCCCATCTGTGCCAGCAGGAGAATCACTTCACATGCTGCTGTCTGCTGCTATTTTGTTTCCCATGCAAAGGAAAAGTTAAACCCAGCACAGCAGCCAGAACTGTAAGTGGACTGTCTCCATAACATCCTTCAACAGCAATCACTAGGCAGACTCTCTGCCTCTCAGTTACTTAGACTCTTATCAGGGGTGAAGGCTCACTCACTAATTGCTAAATGCCTCGGCCCTACTTCATTTCTCTGCCCAGTGACTCCAGTCTAGATTGTACTGCTAAACTGGGGCTTCATGGCCTGAGGCCATGTCCCCTCAGGCCCAGATCCTGAAGTCACAGGGCAAACCTGCTCCCACTTCCTGAGTGCTGCAGCATCACCCCACCAGCGGGAGGGAAACACCTCTTCTCCCCTCCAGCCCTTGGGAGACATCAAGTAACCACTATTTACAGCCATGGCAGCTGCCAGAGTTCCTGTAAAGCGCCTGATCCAATACATGCCAGCATCTATCTGGTGCAGTTGACAGATAACTCAGCAGAAACCCAAGCCCGAGGGAGCAGGGGGGAGGGTCTACCCAGGTTTGGGAGTACGGACTTAAACAAAAGTGCAGCAAGAGAACTCCAGGAGAGCAAGTTTGCAGCAGCTTCCACTCAATGTGGAGCAGACAAACAAACCACTTGCATGATGAAGCAGAGTTTCCACCTAATCCAGCACTTTCCCTCCTAGGGCTCATAGCAAGGGACAGGTGTGACAGCAGCTTCTATAAATCAGCAGCACAGTCACCCACAGGGAACATGAAATGCTTGGGCTGAGCCAGGTCTTACTATCACTCCAGGTGTCAGATGGCTCAGCTGTTCCAAGAGAGCAGTTCTGGCTTTCTCTTGGGAGATGGGAGTCCCTCGTTGCACACCAGGGACCCCACAATCAGGAATGTTCACTAAATTCCTGTTTTCAAGCACACAGAACTGGTCTCAGCTAAAACCTAACAGGGGGTTCTTCCACACAAACATGTCCTTTTTTGTGACATTCCACGGCCTTGCCCTGCCCTGTCTGCTCCTCCTAGGACTCTCAAGGCCTTCACATACCTCCAGTGTTTCAGGAGCAAGTGAGGGGAAGCCCAGAGGAGGTCTCATGCAAGCACACCTGTCTGTCCTGGCAGCTTTTTTCTGGCACCTATCCTTGCATGTCTTGAATTTTGGACAAGCAATCCATATTTTGCCCTTGGGCTCCAGGACTAGAATGACAGTTCTTTCGCATACGAAGGAAAGCAGGCAGCCCAAGACTTTTAGGTGCAGATTAGAGACAGCCCATGCGAGATCCAGGCCAGACTGAGCAGTTGGTCCTGGCTGCTTTTCTGTACCAGCAGTCCTTGAAGGTACCTGTCACTTGCCTTGCCTTGGCAACCCAACAGTTGCCTTGCCTTGCCATGCTGTCCGGCTATGTCATCGGGGAGGGGAAAATTTGGGAGCAGCCCCAGCCCTGCTCTTCATTACAGCTGGATATGCAGCTGGTGGGACACGGGTGTGTCCTGATGCCCCTGCCCGCCCCCTCACCAGTGGACAAGACTTGGAGCACTTTGAAGCCATTTTAGGGGTTAATTAGGCTGGTTCAGCGAGGGCAAAGGGACAATTTTAGAGGCTTTCTAGGGTGTCCCTGTTTTGCCCCCCACTGCATGTCTCCCCCCTCTATTTGTATTCCCTGCACCGCCCCATGTGGTCCCTCCTGTGCCCCCAAAACCCCCTGCGGATGGGGAGGGACCCCCAATATCTGCAATCCCAGGTTTGTGGAAAGGACCCCCACCTCTTCCCCCACTCCAGATCTGCTCCCAGCATGGCAGTGACTGTAGCAAAGGGCCACCCCGCAGTGGGACATTCCTGGCTCAGCTCTAGACAGAAATGGCAGGAGCAAAGTGTCTGGCACTGGGCTTTGGGCCTCGAAGCTGCCAAAGCCGGGCCTNGGGACACCGCGGGGGCTCCCGCAAGCCAAGGGCCCCCTGGGACACCGCGGGGGCTCCCGCAAGCCAAGGGCCCCCTGGGACACCGCGGGGGCTCCCGCAAGCCAAGGGCCCCCTGGGACACCGCGGGGGCTCCCGCAAGCCAAGGGCCACTGTGACACTGCGGGGCTGCACGGAACCCACGGTGCATTGCGGCCCGGTGGCCCCCAGGAGACCCTTTGTGATGCCGTGGAACTACACGGAACCCTGGCTCCACTGTGACACTGTCAGAAAATTTAATCCACAAACATCAGAGGTTTATGTCCAAAAAGGAGACAGAGAAGTCCTGTTACTTTATTCGTGTAAAAGGAGAGGTCATGGGCATTTCCCATGGGGTCTCTTAAATTGCTAGAGGATGCAGCCTCCTTTTTATCCTGATTTCCCGGCCGCATTTCCCTCTCTTTGCCCATTGGCTGAGGTACTTGAGAGGTACAGACTTCCCAAATCACCTAATATAGACCTCCTTCTAATGTGCATCCCCCCCCACTTCTTTTTCCTTGTGTCTCTGTTCTTTTTCGCTAAGTACTGGAATTTGGCATGGCCTTAGGTGAGCAACAGTCTGTGTCAATTAGTGGAATTCCCATGGAATTTATGTTTCCTCCCATTGCTTCTTTCATCTCTCGGTATCTGGGTTTATCTACCAGCAGGCCCACAGTTTCTTTGTAAACACACCTCCTTGTCATTCCTTTCAGTCCCTCCTCTTTTTATTTTCTCAACAATTGTCTTTACAAACCTTAGTTACCACTGACCTAATTTTCTGTTCCTGCGTCTTTTCTGGTTTTGCAATTATTTGCAGTGACATCATTTTCTGTCCTTTTGTAGCCATTGCTGGATCTGCAGGCATGGCTGCTACCTGCATCCCTTTTATCACCTGCTGAATGAGCTGCACTAAGCAAGGGATCATGCATGGTAAAAATATTAGAGTTGCTATAGCACATAAGAGGAAAAAGGCATTCCTTTAACCCATGGTCCACCAGGTAACCATGAAAACTTGTCCCATTCCCATGCTTTCCAAGTTTGGACGGGTACACGAGCTAACTTTCTTACTCCCTTTGTTATTTGTTTGACCACTTTTTCATTGTCATCTATTTGCAAATAGCAGCTCAAGTAATTTAATTTTCCACAAACTCCTTCTTCTTCTGCTAACAGAAAATCTAGTACCATCCAGTGCTGAAATACTGCTTTCCTCATTTAAGTGGATTGGTCAGCAAGAAGATCAAGAGCTGTAGTGGTCTGGTTGGTTATTATTTCAAAGACAGCTTGTAACCTAATTATCCCATTCAAATTACAAATGGGTTCTCTGGCATCTGATGCTAATTCATTTGGATTCCAAGTGCCTGGTCCATAGTCCAACTGACTGCTTTTCTCTAATTAGATCATCATNCAGCAAGAAGATCAAGAGCTGTAGTGGTCTGGTTGGTTATTATTTCAAAGACAGCTTGTAACCTAATTATCCCATTCAAATTACAAATGGGTTCTCTGGCATCTGATGCTAATTCATTTGGATTCCAAGTGCCTGGTCCATAGTCCAACTGACTGCTTTTCTCTAATTAGATCATCATATTCCTTGATTCTTAACTGATCTCCCTGAACCTGTGGTAGCAAAAAGAACAACAGTTTACTATACCTTGCGTAACATATCCCTGACCAGTTTGGAGGTAACCTGCTGTCATGGTTTAATGCAGCTAATCGTTAACCACACGAAATCTGATGTTTGCATAAGGGGAAAATAAGGAAATACTGAAAACTATAAAATTGTGAGGAAAAACCAGTTCCAACTTTAACAGTTGTGGTGTAAAGAAAGGTTTATTGCTAACAGAATTAAAGTTAAAAAGAAGAATTAATGAGAAATTAAAGCTAAACTCCCCTCTCTTCTAGCACCCCCCTCCCTTTACCTAACTTGCACAAAGGATAACAAACATGGGGTTTTTGGTCAGTGTCAAAAATAAGGGTGGACAACTCTCAAGTTTAAAAAAATATAATATTGGGTTTATTACAGAAATTAATCAGGGGAAGTACAAGCGCAAAAAAAATTAACCAAAAACCCCCGGAACGCGGGATCGGAGACGCTTTTGCCTGACCGGCATCAGCCCAGAAGCAGAGCTCTGTCAGCACTGGGTGTATCTCAGCTGGTCTGAGGTACTGAAAATTTACCCAAGTCTCTGTAATAGAGATAGAGGCAAGCCCCAGCACCGGACATCCAACCAACACTACTCCTTTGGCTGAAAAGCAAAAATTCCTCTCGGGATCTCTCCTTTCTACCCCCCTAACTCCTCCCCAGACCGCGCACTGTCCGGCCCCCATGGCTTCCTGCGACTGGTCTCTTCCTTGATGAGGTAGTTTCCATCTGCCAATGGCTCCTGACAAGGGTGGAGACAGTCCTTGGGTGATGTCATACTGGTTTTTATGGTGGGGGGAAAAAGCCTCATTAATATTCCAAGTTACCATGGAGCCGAGTTGCAGTCCAAAGGTCTAGTTACTAAAAATAGCATCTGGCTGCTCCAGAGGGGCAAAGTCTCCTTTAAAACTGAGCTTAAACTTGAACCAACTAGAATCTAGCACAACCTTTAAAAATATAAAACAACCTTACAATTCATTTAAAACATTCCAAAACCCATTAAAATACACAAAATGGCCTCAACATTAACAGGGGAAGAGGGAAAGGAGGTCCAACTTAAGTGTATTACAAACAAATTGTGCTCTACTAGTGTAGAACTCAAAAGTAAAATCAAAATGACCTAAACAGTCAAATTATATTTCTAGGAAAGGTGAAGAAGGTGCCCCTACTCGAAAGTAAATTACAGACGGGCAAATAAATATGAGAATATAAATAAATAGCTTAAAACTCAAATGTTAGGATTTTTAACAACTTATTTAACAATCAACTATATTTAACAATTAACCAATCAACTGGATCATAATTAACTGGGTCACAGAACATCATGCAAAAACCAATTATTTGAATTTCATGTATGACAGTCAGTGTTGCAGTTCTTAAGAGTCTCTTTCTTATGCTTAAGGAAAAGGCTTTTTCTTCTGCTATGCCATGGTTTCCTCCACAACTCAGCAATCTGCCAGGTAAATACAATTTGCTGAGGTGGAAAAATTTCTCTCCCATGAAATCTCACAGTTTCTTCACATTGCCAGTCATGGGCCATCACATGGGGTTATTGTCGTTTAAGGATGGGCTATTCTAGCCTGAAAGCAACAGCTCTCTTTCTTTAAATCTTTGAAAGCTTCCCATAGCTTCTAGGTGACCTGGCGTGGCCACTCTTTCTTTTCTTTGCAGGCTGCACACAGAATTCTCATCCCCCCATGTCTTTTAAATGGATTAAAAAACCAAAACAATATGTGATATTACAGTTTTTACCACAGCCTGCAGAAGCATTTTTAAGCTTTGCGCTGGGCGCGCCTCCACCCTCTTTTCCCGCTGCCATCTTCAGCTTCGTCTCACATGACTTACTTTCTCCTTCTCTCTCTCTGACCTTGGAGCTGCCATGTTGAAAAGTTGACTTTCTTCGGGCTTTACGTCGGAGAAAGTCTCTCTCCCTTTATGCTGCCGGTTGCATGGTTCTTCTTCAGGTCGATATAAGCTGCGTTGGCTGCAGAAAGCTCTGCCGGCTCCCGCCGGGTCTGCGCGGAGCTGCGTGGGGAGGGGAGGGGGTGCCTGCCATTCCTCAGAAGCCACGCCGCGTGCTCTCAGCTACACGGCAGCTTAGGGCTGTTTCTTAGCTGCCCGTGGCTCTGAGACGGTTCTCCCGCAGCCACGCAGGGGCCCGTGCCCCGGCACTGGGGGAGGGGAGGCCCGGGCCTGCTCCAAGAGATGGAGCCCGGGGCCCACTCTCTCCCCCCACTCCAGCAAAGCTGGAAACAAAAGGGGACTTCCCACACTTGTGCCGCCTTTAAATATGCAAAATCGCAAGAAGCGATTTGTCTAAAAGACTGTCCATCAACTACGTTCTAACCCACTACACCTGTGATAAGCATGTTGGCCACAAATCCAATAATGTCCTTTCAAAGCCCAGGTCCTGTTGGCAAAGGGGCTTTCCCAATTTTCATCATCAATTGGTGGGTCAAAATATAGCTTGTTTCCTGAGCCTAATGGTCCTCCGACAATTGCTAAGATTAAAGGTTTTTGCTACTTCTTCTCCTAGGACTTAAAAAAACCAATTCTTCCACCTCTGGCCCAAACCTAACTGACAGTATAAAGGTAAAATTACTATGAAAAACATTCTAATGGTGTAATCTAATCCCCTCATCTAATTCTCACTTTGTCTTCCACACCACCTGTAGCAAATGAAGGCACAGAAACCACTTAACATAAAGAAAACAATGACAGCATGGATTGGCCACTCAGTGACTGGAGATTCGAAAGGAGGGATGCCCATACAGACTGTTTCAGCAGACGGTCTGTGGGTAGGCACAGGGACTTCCCCTGATGTCGATGCACTGGCTGCTGCTGCGGAGCGTCAGTCACGGCCTCCTGTCCTTCTCCTCCAGCTGAGATGTCCAAATCTCCAGGGCTTCAGAGACATTGACCCGAGTGTGATGGGTCCACCTGTGTTCAGCTGTCCTGGCGGCTGTTTCTGTGCTCAGTAACACTAGGAAAGGTCCACGCCACTTCGCCACCAGTGGTGTTTCTTTTCACTCCTTAATTAGGACCCAATCTCCTGGCTGGAGGTTGGGAACAGCAAAGTCCAAAGGCAGGGTCTGAGCTTCCTGTCGAAGAGATTTCATAAGAAACAGTATCTGGGCCACATATTGTTTTAAATATACATCACTTATTTCCACCCCCGCCACTAGGTTGAGAATTACAAGGGTAAGGAATTCCAAACACCAATTCAAAGTGAGATAATTTAATATCTCCCCTGGGTCTGGCCCTTATTCTTGCTAAAGCCAGTGGCAAAAGCAGTACTCATGGCATCTTAGTTTCTATCACCAGCTTCAGAAGGTGTTTCTTTATTTCTCCATTCCTTCTTTCAGCCCTACCCAAGGTCTGGGGGTGTCCCGGGGGTATGGAGGTTCCATCGTATTCCTAAAGCAGTCATAACCCCTTGAAGAATTTTTCCTGTAAAATGAGTTCCCCTATCTGAGTCTATTGCTTCCACAATCCCATATCTTGGAATTATTTGTTTCAAAAATACCTTAATAACTGATCCTGTAGTTGCTGAAACAGTTGGAAATGCTTCCGGCCACCCTGTGAGCTGACATACTATTACCAGAAGATATTTAACCCTTGCCACTCAGGGCATTTCAGTAAAATCCACCCGGGGACATATAGCCCAAGGCCTCCCTCTCCTGGCAATTTTCTTTGTAACCCTGTTGTTGGCTTTAGCACAAATCAAGTAACCTTCAATAGCTCACTTTGTCAGACTAAAAAGACCCACAGCAGTGTATATTTTGAGGAAGGCTTCTGCCAGTCCTCAAGAGTCCCAATGACTCTCTTCATGGAGTTGTTTTAATATTTGTAAGGCCAGAGCTTTTGGTATGCACTGCTTACCATCCCTTATAAACCAATTATCCCCTCTTTCCTCTGCCCCACTCTTTTTAATTATCTCAAGTTCCTCTGGTGGAAAAGACAGTTTCTCTGGCAGCGGTGGGGCTACTGGGAGTGAGGGGAGGATCTTAAGAGATTTCTGGCAACTGTGCAGCTTTCCGAGCTTCTTCATTGCCAGTCGGTTACCTATTGCCTCCCCTGAGCACCCTGCCTGGTGTCCCCTAATGTGGATTATTGCCACCCCTTCCAGTAAATTCACCACGTCCAATAGGCGAGAAATTAAGCTCTCATGAGCTAACATTTTTCCCTTGTAGGTTAATAAACCTCCTTCTTCCCATAATTTCCCAAACGCAAGTACCACCCCATATGCATAT
Source organism: Gymnorhina tibicen (assembly GCA_013399875.1). Lineage (NCBI taxonomy): Eukaryota > Metazoa > Chordata > Aves > Passeriformes > Artamidae > Gymnorhina > Gymnorhina tibicen. Next base: position 180,607 of record VXAZ01003155.1, read on the forward strand.
TTAGAATCAGTAAAAATATTCACTATCTTGTCCCGATATAATTCACAGGCTCACAAGCACACACAGCTCTGCTGTCTGAGCTGACCATGTGGGTGGCAACCTCTCCCCTTCTTTTAATTCCCTTCCCTTAATGATAGCGTGTCCTGTAAAGCACTTCCCTTCTACCACCCTTGAAGACCCGTGAATAAACACATTTTTTCCCTCAGGCCAGCGAGTGTTTTGTAAATCTTCCCTAGGCTGGGTCTGGAGATCTATCACCTGAATGCAGTCATGGGTTTCTTCCTGGCCCCCCTCTTCAGGGCCGTTCAGACAGGAGGTTGGGTGAAACCCTTCCCCATTTCTCAATTCTAAGTTCTCTTGTTCCATTAAACAAGATTCATACTGTAATTACCAAGTACTGGTCATCCACTTAGAGGCTCTCTTGGTTAACAAAGCTTTAACCTGATGTGAAACTTTAACAATCAGATACCCGCCTGCTGTAAGTTTTCGGGCCTCAGTTACCATCAAAGCTGTGGCTGCACAGTTCTGCAGACAATGGGGCCCAGCTTCTGGCCACTGGGTGTGACAGCTTAGAAAAATAAGCAACAGGCCGCTGTGTTCTCCCTGTTCTTGTACCAAAATTCCTTTTGCACAGCCCTGTTTAACATCCACATGTAACTCAAACTCCTTTTCTGAGTCTGGAAGAACTAAGACTGGGGCATTAACTGACTTGTCTTTTAATTTTCTAAAGCTTTGCTTTCCTTCTGGTGTCCATACCACAACATTAGGACCCTATTGGGTTAAAGGTCTGGCTAAAACAGAAAAATCCTCAATCCGTGCCCTGCAGTACCCCACCAACCCCAAAAACTGCCATAACTCTGTTTTAGTCTGGGGTAATGGTACTTGTAAAATACCTTGTATTCTGTCTGGATGAATACACCGTAAACCTCGAGTCAAAATGTGTCCCAAATATTTAACGCTTTTCTCTACCAACTGCTCCTTCTTTTCAGACACTCTAAGTTCCTTTTTAGCAAGAAAATTAAACATAGCATCTTCAACCACCTTTTCCTGTTCCCCTAATAAAAGTAAATAATCCACATACTGCAACAACCTAACTCCCGAGGGTGGAGTAAACTCTCTTAATATTTTATGCAAGGCTTGCCCAAGCAAAACTGGTGACTGTATATCCCTGTCGGAGGACTGTCCAGGGCAATCGTTGTTTTACCATTTTCCCTCCTTCCTCCTGTTCCCACTCAAAAGCAAAATACTGTTTACTGTCCTCTGTAATCGAACACCCCCAGAAAGCATCCTTCAAATCCAGTACTGAATAATACTGATGTGAAGAAGAGATTTGATTCAGGATGATATAGGGATCCGGAACTGTGCATGGTGCATTGTGACCCCATGGCACCCAGGAGACCCTTTGTGATGCTGTGGAACCTGATGGAACCCTGGCTCCACTGTGACACCACAGAACCTCAGGGAACCGTGGAGACCGTGGTGCTGCCATGGAATGTGATGGAACCCTAGGGACCACAGTGACTCATGCCTAGGCAACTAGATAATGCTTGTTCTATGCAAAAAGCTGTAACTAGGCAGAAAGAAGTAGTTACTTTGTAACAGGTTATGTGAATGAAGCACTTTTTAGAAATCAGCAAATTTAGCAGAACAAGCTAACTGCAAAAAAAAAGCTAACCGCTGCCTATTTGAGCAAACAATCTTAGGGAGCATGCGCAGGGAACAGGGTGAAATGTTCAAGCCCGAGGAAGACTTATGAGCCTTCCTCGAAAACGACCACCAGGAGGCTGACAACCACCTCGTGCAGAAACCACACATGTGCTACAAGGGCTTACATAATCATGTGATTAGAAAATACGTTGCAATATGAAGGTTAGGAAAGTATAATGTGCACATTAAACAAAAAAAGTATAAAAGCTGGTACTGTGTGAAGAATGGATGAGTGAGCTTGTGGTGGAGCTATCCCCCTCACTCCTGGCATTGAATAAACAAACACCTGCTCTCGTAGGCCTTATACTATGGAGTACTGTTTTCATGCCTAGTTTTCGGTCATCAGACACCACGGAAACTCAGGGAGCCCTGGAGACCGTGGGGACACTAGGGAAGCTGGTGGAACTTTGGGGACCACTGTGACGCTAGGGAACCTGGTGGAACTGAGGGGCCATAGTGACACTGTGGGGCCTTTAGGAAGACAGGTGACCCTGGTGGGAACTCACGTGATGATTAATCCTAGCAGGAACCTGCTCCAGGTGGGCTCCTCTCTCCCGGCTTCCACAGGTGCTCCTAGGAACCTGCTCCAGCACTGGCTTGCCACAGGCTCACGGCTTCCTCTGGCAATGATCCGCTCCGAGATGGCATGCTGCAGCGGATGCAGGTAAATTTTGTGCTCACTATGGCATGCATGTGGACAATAAAGCCTGATCCAGCCCCCTCTCAGCCCATGTCTAGCTGTGTCATTGGGGCAGTGGAAGTTTGGGAACAGCCCCAGCCCTGCTCCTCGTCCTGGCTGGGCACGCAGCTGCTGGGACACGCCTCTGTCCTGATGCCCCTGCCCGCCCCCACACCCGTGGACAAGATTTGGGGCACTTTGAAGCCATTTTACGGGTGAATTAGGCTGGTTCAGAGAGGGCAAAGGGACAATTTGATAGGCTTTCTGGGGTGTCCCTGTGTCCATGCCCACTGCAAATCTCCCCCCTCTGTTGGTACTCCCTTCCCCCCCCACTGGTCCCACCTCTGCCCCCAAAACCCCCCACAAAGTGGGAGGTACCGCCAATATCTGCGGTCCCGGGTTTATGGAAAGGACCCCCACACCTTCCCCCCCACCCCACTCCAGATCTACTCTTGGGATGGCAGTGACTGTAGGAAGGGGCACCTCCCAATGGGACATTTCTGGATGTTTTGTATTTTGGAGGAGGGGATGCCGTTTCTTTGAGATGGGCTCGTAGTTCCTCTCTTTGGCAAGGAAAGCAAGTTTGGATCTGCACATTGGGTGCTCTTAGTGATTTTAAAGGCTTTTCCCAATAAACAGTTCTCTGGGTTACAGCTGCTGAACTGTCAGTAGGAATGCAAATGCCAAGCTCTTGAGCCTTTTGTCCTGGTATCTTTAGTGTGTGAGCAGTCCCTGGTGCCATTCCCTTTGGATCTGGACTCTGTGGGAATGAAGTCTTAGGAAGGTACTTAGAGCTGAGAAGGAAAGTGTCTATAGCAGGGGGTGTGNCGGCCCCATTCGTGTAGGAGCAGTTCGGGCAAGAGCTCTCCTGTCCATCCTGCCTCTTGGGGACTGAGCGAATGTGATCCTGCATGTAGCAGCGAAAGAAGAGGAATCTTTTCATTGTTGGCTTTGCAGTTTATAGGCTGCAAAAGAAAAGGCAATTGCAGCACGGACTCTTTCTTTCAGAACCTTTTCTGTGCCATCATGAACATGCTCAACATGTAATTTGCACCCTCTGAAATGCATCAAAGTCCCTGGAGATATGCACTTTACCTCAAGCTCTATGTACCATATTACCCTCCCACTCTCACAGATCCCAAATGCCTTCCAAACATCCAGTAGCTGCACCCAAAGAAAAAGTCCTAGAAGAAGAACCCAGTGCTGGCCTTCATAGTCCCTCTAAAGTCTGTAAACTAGGTGAAACACACTAGTGACCGACACTTGCCTTCTCAGCTCTGTATAGAGCGTCATCACATTCTCTCAAAGTGTCAGAGTCCATGGTTACAGTGCAGCGTTTCCAGCTGCAGCTCGGACTGAGAGATGTGCCAGGAGAGAAAGCATTTGTTGACTTTCCCTCTTCCCTGTGAGTCTTGGTAATTGCAGTGCAGTCACTTTCACAAACCTTCAGTGTGGCCGAGTTCAAGCAGCTAGAGCTCACAGAGATGGAAGTGTCAGGATAGAAGACGTTCCAAAAGTACCCTATTTTAATAGCAGCATTAAAATTGTGCACAGCAGACTGGAGCTCTGTAGCTTCCTTCTCAGACAGTCATGCCATCCCATTGTTTGCTCTCACAGCTTGGTTGCAAGCTGCTCTCACGAAAAAAGAACTAGGAGAAAAAGCCAATGCTGGACTGCACCTTTCCCTTGCCTCACATAAAGCCACATACACTCCCCGCTGCACTCTGTACTTCCCTTCTCCTCTGCATCTACCACTGTGATCTCTGCATCTCGAAGCCTAAAGGTAAGCACAATTGTTTCCAGGGAGGGCTGGAAGAGGAACAGGTAGCGGCACAAGTAGCAGCTGTTGAACTTCCTCCTTCCGACTGCTAACGTGAATTCGGCAGGCGAGTGGCAAGCCACGCTCCTCTCTCAGCTTGTACGACACACACACAAGCCTGGTGCTCTGTGCCTTCCTTCTTCCCCTTTTGTACCATGTCGTGTTGTCATTCTGCCAGAGGTGAACAGTCGGCTACTTCTCACACAGAGCACTGTGCCGGCAGCAGAGCGCTCCAGCACACTGCTTCTGCCGAAACACACCTGGGGCTATGCAGTTTTCCTCTCAGTGCTCTATAAAACCACATTCTGCCTCTCTTGTTGTCCGAATGTAAACGGAAAGCTTTTTGGCTACTTCTGGCACAGAGAACAGTGCCAGGACAAGAAGCTTGCCCAGAGCTTGCCCCTGAAACTCGTGGAAACTTGTATTTGCACCACATTCCAGTGGTATTCCAATGGTACTTGTTTTTTCACCACCTCAGTTAGTCAAGTTATCCTGTGCATTGGATTTAATTGACTAGTGAAGCGTGTGCTAAAAATATGTAGAGTATCTCCTCGATTACCTTCCCAGAAGGGTTTGAGTGGAGAACAAGGAGTTCTGAAGACAAATATTTGGCATACAAGAAGTAGAATTTAGGAGTTGATTGCAGAGCACTGTATGCACAAATGGTTAAGGAGGATCCGTCTTTTTATGTCCCCAGCAATAGCATTCAGCTTTGCCGCTCTTCAGCGTGTATACTGCACGCAGCCACAGTATGCTGTGCACAGTTTTTTCCTCATTGCAATCATACCCTTTCAGACTCGCATTTCCTCATTCCTCTATGTGCAATCATACCCTTTCAGACTCACAGGGTCCAAACTGTACATCTGTCTCTTGCTCAGCCAAATGTGCCAGGAGAGAAGCACTTACTGCATTAGTCTGTCAAAGTCCCAGGCTTTTAACAGAGCACCACAATCTGGGCAACAAGAAGGGGTAATGAAGAACATGCTTTTGTCCTGGCGCATTTTTCTGTGTGAGACATCTACCCAAATCTTTGGTCCTTGTGAGGCTGTAATGTGCGTGGGGGTACTTTGAGCTGAGAAGGATCCTGCAGAGAGCACCGCAATCTGACGGCGCTTTGCAGGTTGTAAAGGAAAGAGGACTGCCCCTTGAATGTGGTGCAAATACATGTTTCCACAAGTTTTGGTGGCAAGCTCCTGGAACACATTTTGTCCTTTTACAGTTCTCTGTGAGACATAGCCGACAAGCTTTCTGTTTAGATTCATGCTACAAGAGAGGCAGAATGTGGGGGTACATAGCGCTGAGAAGGACAGTGCATGGCCCCAGGCGTGTTTCGGCAGAAGCAGCGCACTGGGGTGCTTCTCCGCCGGCACTGTGCTCTGTGCAAGAAGTAGTCAACTATTCGCCTCCGGCAGAATGAAAACACGACATGGTACAAAAGGGGAAGAAGGAAGGCACAGAGCACCGGGCTTGTGTGCGCGTTGTACAGGATGCAAGAGGAGCATGGCTTGCCACTCGCTTGCCTGCCAAATTCACATTAGCAGTCATAAGTGGGAAGTTCAATGACAGCTACTTGCGCTGCTACCCATTGATCCTCCAGCCCTCCCTGGAAACATGCAGTTAGCTTTCGGCGCTGAGATGCAGAGAACACGATGATAGATGCAACATAGAGTGCAGTGGTGAGTTTGGTGTAGTTTATGTGCAGCAAGGGGAAGGTGCAGCCCAGCACTAACTTTTTCTTCTAGACCCTTTTTTTACGAGAACAGCTGGTGGACATTTTCAGCTGAGCTGCGAGAGTGAACGTGATAGCACATCTACGGAGATTGAAGAGGCACAGACTCTGCTGGGTGTTAGCATGCAAAGCTAGTTTATTGTACAAGTTACCAACATTTTACAGTTTACTACTCCTGGGCAAATCCATAGGCTCAAACCCCCCTGCCCCTATTCCCATAGCAACACTATCAGGTCCTTGCAGATCCCCTCCTGTGACAGCAGTGTCCTGGTTAATCATCCTTTCATGCCAGAGGCTCGGGTCATGGTGTCCTGTTTGTCCCGTGTTTGCCTCTTGTTCTTGCCTTGGGCTTTGTTTTGTCTCTGCTTCTTGTTCTTGCCTTGAGTTTTTATCTGTCCCACGGCTTCCACACCAAGGCTAGAAGGTCTGCACAACTGTCAGCTCTTGTCGCTCTCTGGCTCCTGTCACACGTCTATCTGAGAAGGAAGGTACAGTGCCACAGCGTGTTGTGCGCAATTTATGTGCTGTTAAGAGAAGGGGGTACTTTTGGAACATTTTCCTTCCCGGCACTTCTATCTGTGTGAGCTTTAGGTTGGACTCAGCAACACTGAAGGTGTACAAAAGTGATTGCGCTGCGAGAATCAGATTGCACAGGGAAGAGGGAAGGTCAGCAAATGCTTTCTGACCTGGCACATCTCTCCGTCCAAATTGCAGCTGGAGATGCTTCGCTTCTGCCAAGGACTCTGCCACTTTGAAAGAATGTGATGGTATATATAGTTGAGAAGGAAAGTGCATGTAACTAGATTGTTTACTCTAGTTTATAGACTGCAAAGAGGCTATGAAGGCAAGCACTGGCTTTTGGTTCTAGAAAACAGCTAGAACAGCTGCTGGACGTTTTGGAGGGGTTTTGGGAACTGGGAAAGTGAGAGTGTATGATGGTAAATAGTGGGGGGGGAATTGTCTCAGCCTTTATTGTGCAGCTGCATGCCACAAGGAAGCACAAAATCCACCTGCATCTTCTGCAGCATGCCATCTCGGAGCAGAGCCATTTCCAAAGGAAGCCATGAGCCCATTGCAAGCCAGTGCCAGAGCAGGATCCTAGCAGTACCTGTGGAAGCCGGGAGAGAGGAGCCCATCTGGAGCAGGTTCCTGCCAGGATTAATCATCACGTGGGTTCCCACCAGGGTCTCCTGTCTTCCTAAAGGCCCCACAGTGTCATCAGTTCCACCAGGTTCCCTGGCTTCACAGTGGTGCCCAGGGTTCCCTCAGCTTCCCTAGCGTCA
>VXAZ01003156.1:0-62419 GCA_013399875.1 Gymnorhina tibicen
AAACAGAATCCCACAGGGGACCACATTGGAAGCTTGCACTTTTGGACCCAGGGACAGAGCACTTCCCTTTGCAAGACAGCTAAATGAAACCCTGCAGGAGCCAAGAGCTGGTATGCACTCCTCACCCACAGCCAGCAGCGCTTTGGGCCCAGTCTGCTCAGGAATAAGCATCTGGAGACCAAAGGCACCTCTGAGCCAAGGCTGGAAGAAGTCTGCAGCCTGACACAAGAAAGGGAAGAATTTGGTTGGGATGAGTACTGTGGCTTTACTGGGAGGCTGTGGCTTTCAGTCAGAGGGCAGGAAGGCAGGGAGTGAAGTGCAGGAGCTGGAGCAGCCCAGCCTGTGTGGGCTGCAGGAGAAGGGCTGGTGGAGCAGCAAGGAGCCTGCCTGCACACATGCACAGGGGTGGGCTATCAGCTGCCTCATGCTGGGATTCTACAGGGTTTTTTCTTGGGTAGTATCCAGAACAAATTTGAATAAAGCAAAGTTTAAAAAAACGTTTAATAAATACCAGTAGTAAACACTGTGCTCTTCCAGAATGTGTTCTGGATTTTAAGCATTTTTGTTGAAAATTGAAATTTACTTTCCTTCTTTGGTCAAGTTTATTAAACTAACATTGCTTTTTCCTTCTGGAATCACTTCAGAAATTCTGTTATTTCTAGAGAATATCAAAACCGACAAGTCTTCTTAGAATTAAGAAAATTTATAAAACAGTGTTCCAATTAGCAATAAAGATACTTGTTGCAGGGCACCAGGATCTCTTAAAACCTAACAGTCTCTTTTTTGAAATTGAAATATTTAAAGCTGGGTAACAGTATGTTGACTTTCCCCTTTCTGCCCTTTAGGTCTTTTTGAAACCACATTTGTAAGGATAAAGAAGTATTTTCTTTCAGTACTTTTAACAGTCTGATGTTTTATCTGAATTGGAAATTGCATTTCATTCCTGTCTTCTTTTTTTTCCCCCAGCCTTTACTGTGTCTGCATCTGCTGAAACTGGGGGTGTAAGAGAGGGAGAAGTGTGATTTACACTGGTGGAGCTTACTGCTGAACTCACTGGTGTTGTGTGAGGTAAAGCTAAGCATATATATTTGCCTTGTGACTGGGATGGAGTACGAATATATGCCTCAAGACTGGGATTTTTCCATTAGCCATTTAAATCTGCTGATATTTTGGATCACTAGATCATCCTCTCTTCAATTTCTGTTTGTTTATTTTTGGTTTTTGTTTGGTCCTCCCCCCCCAAACTTAAAGGTTCTTAATATATCACTCTGACAAACACAATTTTTCTATCTGACTGTCTATATGGAGTTTTACTTTCATTTTTTCCTTTTTCCCTGATGCTTCTGTTTCAAGTATTTGGTTGTTGTTTTTTAACTTCTGTTCTTAATTTTTTTTCTGTTTTTAAATCCTCTCATTTAGGTTTCATTCTACTTCTTCTAACAGTAATACCTCACAGATCTTTTTCTTCCCAGTGCATATCTCCCTCGATTTTTCTCAGCAGATAGCACGTATGCTCTCTACAGCTTCCAGAAATTAGCACTTTTATTCTTGATTTCCAAGTGACAATATAAGTGATTAATTCCATGCAATTATTTGTGATCACAAAGTTGGCTAAAAAAGGGCTCTTACAAGCTAGATTTTTCTGTGAAACCTTATGCTTAATATACACCCAACTCTTATCTGCTGCAATCCACTAGGCTATTGAAAGATGTGGGGAGGATAGAGAAAAGGATTTGGTAATGGTTCTCTTAAAAACAAAAGAGGTCTTCCCAACCACTGAATTGCTGCTAATGACACTGGCCCCTTCAAAACCAACCACACCTTATGCAGACGAGATGCCAGGCCAGGAGCTTTGTGTGATCTGTGAATTTATGGAGCTCTTTCCACCCCACCTCCTTTCTAACTCTGATATTACTGAAGATTGTCCCTACTGAGAAAAAGAGATGGGTATTTATTTCTTTCAAAGTCTCAACTCAGAGATTCTCCTCTGTGTTTCTCATTTCTCAAATCTATAGGGAAGCCAATAGCTCTACGCTGATAACTTTATGCATTTATATTTTATGTCAATGAACATAGGTTGGAAAGTCATAAAAACAGAGCTCTGAAAATCAGCTCCTTGCTTCTATTACTGAATTCAAGTAATTCCACAAAGACAAAAACCCTCTTTTAGTCCTTTCTGGGACTGTGTTGTATTTACAGAGGAGCTTTTCAGTCACTCTGGGAACGGGACTTCTGAAAATATACTAAAAAAATTGGCTGCTAAAGTTGTTTAGGAGAACAAGAGGTTCTCAGACTTCTGAAATTGTAGATTAGAAGAATCATGTGTATCTTCATGGCTACCAGATCAGTTCATGAGCATCCTGGCAGATTTCTGGTAGCCATTTTGGAAGGTGTCATAGATAAACTGCTTAATGAAAAGACTACTGTGGTCATGCAGGCTTGCTGGGGAGACCAAGAAAGGTTGGACCAAATGACCCCATCAGTGGTCCCTTCCAACCTTAACCATTCTGAAGGCTGTAAATATTTGACCATGAGTTAGAAAGGAGAACATGCTACTGCACCACCTTGTTATTTGATCTTGTTAAACTTGCTGGTGTCAGGGCTAATGATCAACAAAGTGGTCGGTCTATTGTCTTGGGATCTGGCGATCACAGGTCTGTCTACAGCTCTGTGAAACCTTGACTTCTAGCATGCAGGTATTTCACTATGGGAGGAGGAAAAGTGGTGGTGCCATTGAAGGGAAGGCTTCAAGTATGTGTCTGCTTCCAGGTGCATCTTTGGATGTTTAAAGAGGCACACAGGCCACAAAAGGAGAATCTTTCCAGAAGGCTCAGGGTTTGGGTATGCCATCTGTACCTTCAATGCATCTTGGGTACTCCATGCTGCACATAAAAGACAAACTACTTGCAAAGGGGATGGGGGAGAGAGATACAAATACTATCTTAAAGATATCTTAAAATACACATCACTAATATTCAGCCTACAAGCAACAGATATATGATACAACACTTTTCAGGTGGGGCATCCTGAGCTTTTGGAGGTTGGTTCTTAATCTGTTGAATAACTGCAGGTGAAGATTCACTTAGATGTCTTGGTGTTTGAAAAATGGGGGTGAAAATACTTATCCGGGGTCCCAGCTGAAGTCTGGTAACAGAGAACCCACAGTTACTAATTTCAGTGGCAGATTGTCTCTAGTTTAGCTACAGTGGTTTAAGATTTTACTGTCCCAGCAGCTGTTTGAGAAGTGACAAAATGGGATGTGTGACCACTCCCTGGGCCACAGCTATATTTATCAATTTAAAGTATTAAATATGCTGTGCTGTGTTGAACAGCCAAGGTGAGGGGAAAGGAGGTGGAAGGAGACATACCAGCACATCCACACCCATTGTTACTCTGTAACTTCTGTTACAGAGTGAGAGATGAGAGCTGGTAGTGGAAGGTAAGGTCACCAAGAGACACTATTGCCTCAAACCACTGCAACAAGGTTTGGTCTTCAGGCTTCCAGAATCTGTGGTTTAGTTAAAAACTGGACTATGTCTGGTTGGGTTAATCTGAACTGACAGTAACTCTAGCTGTCAAGGTGTTACTGATATATACATCAATGACAATAAATGTTGTTATATCATGAAGGTATATATAAAACAGATAAAGACTGTGTTCTGTTTTAATAATATACTTCAATAAGCAATTAGAAAAAAATAATCTTGCACTGTAAGTGAAGATAATAAACTTTTAAGTTTATTTCCATAGCCATCCTGTTCCCGAGGGTAAATTGTGGTGCTAATGACATAGAACTGGGAGGAGGTTACCTATCTAGGGTTTACAGATCCAGAGTTTCAGATGGATTATTAAATTTGTATTTCCACTTTGGAAAGTTCAGTTAGCATGTAAAACTTATGTATATATTAAGTAGTCCATTTTCACTATCCTGTGTAACCTTAGCCATGACTTCCTTAAGTGAGCAGGTCATTGATCACAGCTTTCCTATGCTTTAAATCTTTATATGTTGGAATAACTTTACACGCTGACCTGTGTGTGATCAGTGTGTCTCACAAGCAACTGTCTCATCATCAGCCATGGCTTAAGCAGTTGTTGCTCCCTACATAATGCTGTGCAAGTCTTGATGTGGCTATTCAGCAAATGAGAACTCATCTCACAGAGTAATAACCCCTCAGTACTTTGTGGCCTATTTCTATTTCCTGGGTTATTTTTCAGGTTGTTTGTCATTTCCCTGGTGCGGTTCATTGCATGGTTTCATAAATTCTTAAGTGATATAGCTCTGAATGTCCAAACCAAAGACAATTTAAATGGCTTTATCAGGATGCTGAAGTGCCTCTTCCTGTTAAGTCTTCTTTATTTGCATTTGTCTGTGCATGTATCTGTTAGAATCAGTTTAGCATGTTGCAGTTTTCCCCGCTCCTTAGGGCTCTGCATGTGATAACTGCTTGTCTTTTTTCCCACAAGGCTAATGTCCTTACCATGTTTTCCTTTGCAAAGGAAAGGAAATGGTAACTCACCTCTACCTTGCAGCTCCCAACGAGCCATTTCACTCCAACAATCCAAATGAGGTAACATAATAAAGCTGCATTTATTTGAAAATGATGACCAATGCACTCTGTTGAAGGGATGCAATTTCTGTTTTGGAGCTGAAAAAGGGATTATATGCCCAAAACCACTGTGGGTTTTTTTATCCCCTCAGCTCTGTCAGCTAGTCTAAAAAATGACGATGTTTCTTTTTCTGAGCCCTGCTTTTGCTTCCTTGGTGCACCTCCATGTGAATGGAGCATGACTGGAAGATAGTTCAGCAGGCATCTGAGTTGGGAGAAGACAAGCCGGTGATGGAACAAAAGCACCTTCTTGGAGGATTGTGCCAAAAGTGCCAGGCTGCTCCTTGGTGGCAGGTCTGTGTTTCCTCAGCCCATCAGTTGTTCTTACACTGCCCTTTCTGCTACACTAGCCCAGCTCACAACCTGGTAACCACAATCACACAAAAGAGTATTTCCTAGCTGAATCATATTCTTTCACAGCTGTGCCTTGGGTCATGGCAGAGAATGTGATACAAAAGCAGGTGATGCCTCTGCTCGTCCTGGCACAGTGCCATGAAAACTCACCAATCCAAAGTATTTGTTACTGCTCTTAGTTTGAGTTACTGTGTTGAAATGGTGCAGTAGACAAACACTTCCTATTTCTAGATTTATGCCATATCTAAATAGTTGCACTGGCAAAATTTACAAGTGGAGGAGTGGTTTTGATAGCTTATTTTCTCAGTTCCCTGGAATGAAGAATACAGCAAAATGTCAACTCTTCCTGGTAAAATTGGCTGAACTTCAGCTTTTGACAGTCTAACAGTCTATTGTGGTATGAATATTTTACATTTATAGCCAACATGCAAAGTCTCTGAGCACAGATTAGATTTTCATTAATATAGCTATCTATCTTCTTGCCACAGTGCATCAAAGTTCCCTATCCCTCATGAGGGAATCAAATAGGAGTTCAATTTCTTTCTTAGTCTGAAGGTAGAGAAAATGTTTCTGGGATGTGTCTTAGTTCTGTTTCTTTTTTCCCCCTCTTAAAATAACAAAGTATATTTTTATTTCAAAGCAACTTTCATTTTACAATAGTAAGTCTGTATAGGAAGTCTACTCTGTACAGTATCTCTAGTTAGACCAGGGTTAACTTTATTTAAATATGGAAATGAATTTAATATCTGCAAAGTTAAATCTTATATTTAAGTAATAAATGAAATTCATGAACCTGGAAAAACAAGCTAGCCATGCAATTAGTCCTTTGAATAAAAAAACCACTGAGATGAATGAGAATTGAGGTGGTGCTTATGACATAACACTAGGCTTAGTCCTGTGCCATTTGTGTTAGTGCAGATGAATAAATTGTGAATTAAGATCAGTCTGCCAGACCTTAACTTTATGCCCACTGAAATTCTGAAGTTAGCCTGAGCAGGTAGCAGGGTCAGAGTTGTAAAGTAAAATCCTGAACACATTAATGGGACTTGTTATGGAAGATGATTTTCTCCCTTACTATCCTACTGTAGATTTAAAAGGATAGTGTTACATCAGTTCTCAAAACATCATCTTCACAAGCAGATGGTCTAGAATTTTTTTAATAAATGAAGATTTGCATTCTGAAGAAAGTAGAATAATCACAAGTGCTTAAATTGATGAATGTTCTATACCCAGGTTCATTTTGGTTTTGATTACTAAATTAGTGAGTACAGCAACATTTTCATGCCCAAATAATCTTGACAGATGATTGAAAAGGAAGTAGTTCTGCTACTCATGAGCTAGGAGGATTTTTCGAAGTATTAAAAAGTACTATATCATGCCTCATGTAAACTGATTAAGGGCCATATGTGATCATTCAGATGTATAACCTTAGTTCCTTCTCTCATCCCAAGACTAACTACGCCTATGTCATGGCTGACAGCTTTGTAAAATGCACTTTGAACTTATTTATCTCTGCTATGGCCTTTATAGCCTTAAATTGCATGTTATGATGTAACAAACAACAAAATAAGAGTTTTTTTTAAAAAGGTAGCTTCACAATATTGGTAACATAAATATAATTCCAGTATTCAACAGTCTCATTCAATTACAATTGTCCAAATGCCAGTCTGAAACCTTGAATTTGTGTTTTCCTCATGTATCTCTATTTTTAAACAGCTTATAGATAACCACATTATCAGGGGGCCTCCCTTAAATATTAAATAATTATCAAGTAATCTTTTGCTTTTTTAAGAACAGCAAAATGAACCTTCTGGGACATGTCAAAAGTCCATCTCTTTGAGTATCCTTTCTTCTAATGAGGCCTAAAGCCGGTGCTCAGTGGAGAACCACACAAATTACTATCTTGGATACTCTGTCTCTCCTACAAATGGTTTGTGATTCAAGGATTTCCTGAGCTGTGATGTTAAAGAGTATTTCCATGTCTTCAGTACCACTCACAGGTTTTTCTTCTTTTCTTCCTAAGTGTGAGAATTCAGTGATTTCATAGTATGTTATTGGGGATTTTTTTGGCATGGTATTGACACATGCAAAGAACTTTCTCAGAAGAACAGAGAAGGGAAGAATGGAGTTTCAATGTCACTGATGTTCCCAGCATCATTGCTTTTGCCTCTTGCAAGAGCAATTCCACTGACATCATCTCAGTACTCCAGAAGCCCCTCATTTCTGAATTTCAGGCTGCTGGCTTCTAGGCTCCAGAGGAAGGTCTTGGAGATGGAATGAAAGGTCTTCATTTGAGGAAGCAGGCTTTCTTTACCAGTATGGGGCCCTTGAGCTTGGCTCCGCGTTCAGTGGCGAGCCCCCGCTGCCTGTGGAGCACGGGGAGAAGTACTCATGGCAACCCATGTTGCTAGGCAGATGGATGATTGTGTTTTGTTCCTGCTACCGTGTTCTTGGGGATCCTGGCTTCACTTCCAGATATAATTAATGGTAATAAAGTCTGAAGGTTAAAATACATGGATCTCTAGGGCCATTTCTGTGCCTGGGTGGGATGGGGAACAGCATCCTGGCACTTACATGTAAAAGAAAGAGCTTTTTTCTGCTGCAGTTCTTTAGGCATAGTCCCAGAGGCCGAGCACTGCCAGCAGCTCCTTGACATTGAAGAATATTGCTGCAGTAAAGCAATGATTCCTTTTTCCTAGCAACTCATTTTTAATGTATGTTCAGTCACTTTTCCTCAAATGCAGCTTTGTTGAAGCTGGACAGGAGGAGCTAAAGATCCATAGGATAGTAGCTGTACATGAGCAGTAAGAGATATTTGCCAGGACAGTTCCAAAGCCATCCCGTGGACTGAGAAGGGTTTGAGATGCTGCTACTATCAGCAGCATTTAAACCTGATTTTCCCCCTTTCTTCCTTCAGTGTTTTACTTATGGACTCAGCCACTGAGCCTTTTCTCTCCAAAAGAACATCTCAACCCTTCCTGCCTTCCTCTCCATTTCTTCCTCTCTTCTAATTGCAGGGTCCAACTTCCTGGATGTGCTGATTGAGATGCTTGTCAGATATTTTCTGGATTTCTTAATAGGGCAAAACTCTATTCACTTTTTGATGGATTGTATTTTTACTACCTCTGTGACTCATATTTGCTCTCAGTTAATGGCAGAGCCAGCAGAAGGTAGAAGGAAGATGTGCAGCCAGCAGTACGGAAGGAAGGGCAAGACTTGGATCTTCCCCTTTCAGCATTGGTGAACTCTGTATGTGTCAAGGAATCATACATTGACATTTTATTTAAGAGGTAAGATTTTGGGCTTGTAGGTTTATTACCTGTATAAAAAGTAAAGGAAATTCTTTGCCAATTTATGTACTTTTTGCTGTTCTGTAGAGGAGAACAGGAGGAATTTTTTTTTGTGTAAAAAGGCAAAATTATGACAGATAAGGTTAATAGAAATATACCAGCAGCTCAAAAGAGGTCAGTGGTAGAGGAAATAATAGAGGGCATGCCTCTGTCTCTGCCCACTCTGTTAGGCTTCTCTTCATCTAGTCCAAGCATAGGATCAAAGCCTGCAGTTACAAAGAGAACAAGCCAGAGGAGAAGCTGTCTTCCCCTCCTACACATGAAGGAACGAGGTAGCTGCTCTCAGTGTAGTTTACCTAAATTCTGTAGGAAAAGATACAGTATAGGCAAGGAATGATGGAGCCTTTTTCTTATCTGGTTGCTGTGTATCATTTGGGTGAACAGCTAATGTTTAGATAATACTCTGTTTTGAAGAGTCTGTTTCTGAGTCACTGAAATCAGCTGCTGATCCCAGAGGAAGAGTGGAATGAAGGTACCCTTGGGTCATTCGTGTCACATTGGTGAAAAAGGGTACGGTGACATGGAAATGCCTGCCGAACAGCACAGCTGTACCCCTTTAGCTGCAGAGGAGCTATAGATAAGAGTCCTGTCACAGAGTCACAGCTATCCACCTACTTTCTCTGTGAGGGACAAATGAATACGCTTCTTTGTGCCGTCAGTTACATGGTCCCCAAGGACCCACAGAGGGAGTTCTGTAGTGAAGGTCTTTGGCAAATGTTTGGAGCAAAGGTGTGTTGAGATGCTTGCAGCCCTGAAGCCATGGGGGGACATAGCTTTGTAGAATGTTATTATACCTCACTGAACTGCTCTCTCTTACGTCACTTCTCCCATTTTAGACCTGTTTTTTATTGCTGAATAACATTTCTGAACATATGCACGGAAAATATGCAAAATGTGTGATAGGACCCTGATAGCTGAGAGGAATGTATGTGATGAAATTAGGAGTGAAGGTAAGGGAACCTTATATCTACGAGACTTCAGTGGATTCATGCTTTATATCAATAATGCTGGATTCTTCCATAATTTTCCTGAGATATTTTCTGACATTTTTTAAATGAAAAATCACAATTTTAAAAGGGTATGTTTTCTTCAGAGAAGCTCTGTAAAGATCTTGCATGCAGCAGCTGATATTTCAAGCTGTTGAATTAGTAGTTCTGGGTTTCCTTTTGTACTTGTCTGTGCCAAAATGTGATTAGTTGTTTCAGCCCACTCATACCCTTGGTTTGAGATATCTGTGCATTAAGTTAAAAGGGAAACAGCTATGTGGTTCAGGTCCAATATTTGATCTGCATTATAATTGTTAAGATTTCTTCTCTACACAGATTTTTCAAGATACATTGCCAGGAAATTTCAAAGCAGTGAGTTCTCATTTTGAAGTGCTTTCTCATACTGTATTTTGTTCTGCTCCTGGAGACAGGCAAGACACCAAAGCCCTATGTGTTAAGAATTGGGAGAATAAGAAGAAACAGGTGCTGACACTTGGCTGCAAGCTACCAGAAGCAAAAGGAAACTCCAGGCTGGAGCAGACAATGCAAATGAAGCACTTTGATTTACAGTAATTGTCCTGAGTGGAATCTCAACACAGGCAGGACAGCGCAAAATGCTGTTTGCTGAAATTTTTATGAGCTCTAAGCCACTGGATTCTGCAGCTAGGCTAAACGTATCAAACTTAACAAGTTTGATACAAACATCCAAGATTTGAGGCCTTTATATACTCAGAACAACACTTTCCCCAAGGAGCTATTCTAGCAGCTCACGAGGGCCAGAGTCAGCAATTACAATGGGATGTAGATGTGGCTTAAATGACACGTCATAGCTGTGGCATACTTCACAATTTCTCCTTTCTTCATCATTTACACACTGCTTTTGTTACCATCCCTCTTGGAGGAAACAAAGATAAACGCCTGTCAAATGGGAAGGGGTTGTGGGGAAAGTGAAGGGCAAGCCCTGGAGAAATTGCTGGGAAGATGTTAAAGGTGGATGCCCGAGTGGAGTTAGTGTCTTATCATGTAACAGTTGCAGTGACTCACTTCAATTCACAGTCTACTATAAACACACAATAATCTCAATAAATCTGCACTATATGCAATATTTGTATTTATTCGAAAACTAAGAGTTTTTCATATTTTGGGCGTGTATTTGTCATGAAAACCTGAATAACTAGAACAGGATTTTATTAAGCTATTTTTAGGGATATGTAGCAAATACTTTGAATTAGTGTAACATTTTTAGAAGAGCTGTAAGTGTTCTATGATGAATGATCTGGAAAATATTATAAGACATCTAACGCTGGGCACAATATTCAAGAACACGAAATTCTACATTGGGGGTAGGGGAGGGAAGTTATAAGAGAGGTCCATCCTTGTCAAAACAATGTATTTTGCACTTTTCTCCAGTTTCAAACATGTGACTGACCCACCACCATAGACCTACAATCAGGAAAGACACGCTTTCTGTGTGGAGGGGTTAAGGGAATAAGAAATAGGACCCCTGTAAATCTGAAAGAGAAAGGCTTTTCCTTTCCTTCTGCTGTTGCATCCTCTAAATTCGGCTGCCATGCTGTTCTCACCAAAATTTCTGTCAGCAATTTGAGAGGAAACAAATCTGTACTCCTCCTGTAGTTAAACACGTAGTTTGAAATATTTAGTTACTTTAATAAACTGCTCAAGTCAATAGATAACCTTTCAGAGGGATCAGCTTTGTTAGAGAGCATAATCAGCTGTTTTCCTAATAGAGTAAAGATGTATTCTCTTGGGTGTCTATTATACCCTCTTTACTCTGAGCCATGTTCAATAAAAAATGCAAAAATAAGTGGCTGAAAGGCAAATAGCAAATATTAAAATGTTATAAAAAAATGATTTCTTTTTAAAGCAAAGAAACCCTGTTTGGGATCAATGTGGTTTTTGAAATTTCAGGCTTCCATGAATACTGAGAACATCATTAACTGTTTGTTTGAGGGGTGGAAATGAGTGTGTGAGAAGGAGTCATCCACACGGGCTTTGCAAAACTTAACATCTGACAAACAAGCACCTGCCATGGTGAGGACAAGGTTTTAGTTCTTGTTTAGTTTAGTTCCAGGAATTTCATAAATATTTATTTTCTAGGAATGTATGGTTGCATCTTGCCAGAATATTAGTATTTTTTTCCTACTTTCACAGTTGTTTTAGAGTCAGAAGAACCAGGCATCGCAACCCTGTCTGCTAAAAC
The DNA here is from genome assembly GCA_013399875.1 of Gymnorhina tibicen. Lineage (NCBI taxonomy): Eukaryota > Metazoa > Chordata > Aves > Passeriformes > Artamidae > Gymnorhina > Gymnorhina tibicen. The sequence goes on from VXAZ01003156.1 coordinate 11,519, forward strand.
ACACGGCTAAATTTAAACTGCACAGTTTTATTTAATATCACTAAGACGGAATATTTTAGCTGTTTTGGCGTGATGGCATTTGGAATAAAATGTTCTTTCACTTTCTAAAGCTCAGACACATGGAAATCTCCGCAATTGTTGGGAAAGCTGTATTTTTAAGATAAGTTGAGTCCTCTGAAGTGTCAGGTTTAAGGGGTTCGCTCGATTCCTGCCTGGAAGGGCGGCGGGGTGCAGTGGGGGCCGTACAGGGGGCTCGGGCACGTTTTCCGCCTCTTTGGCACAGCGGGGAGCGACGCCCGACACCCCGGGGCGTGTGAGGAGAGGGCCCGAGCAGGCCCGCGTCGCCATGGCGACAGCGCGGCGCTACGGCCATGGCGCAGAAGGGTAAGAAGGGCGAGGGTAAGGCCGGGGCCGGGGCTCCCCCCCCGGCGGGGTGTGCGGACGGGCCGGGGGCCACCGGGTAAGGCCCGCCCGCCTCAGGCCTCAGGCGGCGGGAGTGGGGGCGGCTGTGCGGGCAGCTCTGGCCGGGGCTGGTGCCAGGGTGGCGCACGGACACGCACGGAGGGACACACACGGATATTTACATTCACATGTACATACATACATACAGACATTTATATACATAAATACACACACACGTGTGTGTGTGTGTGTGTGTGTGTGTGTGTGTGTTGCAGTTTTCAACATCCTCACGAGGGGAAGAGGAGGGGCAGGCACTGATCTCTTTCCTCTGGTACGCAGTGACAAGACCCGAGGGAAAGGCCTGAAGCTGTGTCAGGGGAGGTCTAGGGTGGATATTAGGAAAAGGTTCTTCACCCAGAGGGCGGCTGAGCACTGGAACAGGCTCCCCAGGGAAGTGGTCACAGCACCAGCCTGACAGAGTTCAGGAAGTGTCTGGACAATGCACTCAGGCACTTGGTGTGATCCTGTGCGGGGCCAGGAGTTGGACTTGATGATCTTTGTTGTCCCTTCCAACTCAGCTCATTCTGTGATTTTAGATAACGTGTGTGCAGATGTGTGTGTGTGCACATGTGTGCATGGATGCGTGTATGTAGGTACACGTATATGAAAATGCATATTTACACACACAGAAATACAACCCCTGACTTCCCATCCCATTCAGGGTGGCCACACCGCTGCCTCTACCTCAGGGCAGGGTGCTGCTCTCCAGCAGTCCCGCCACGGGGGATGCCACCAGCTGCCTGTTGGTGCTGGCAGCCTGATGGTGGTGTTGCCACCACACAGGGTGCATCCAGGCTGGATGGTGGCGAGGCCGACCCCCTTGTCCTGGTATGGGGTGGCTGCCAGGGCAGCTGTTATGGCTGAACCTGCTGCTGGCTGGTTGTGGCCCCTCGCAGTCGTTTCTGGATGCATTGGGCTCTCTCTGCCAGAAAAAAGTAAGCTGTGCTGCTGATAGCACCATGGCTTATTTTTAGAGGCCAGTGTGTTCTACTTTAGGGAGTGCTGCCAGAAATTCTATTTTATAGGCTAAAGGTAATTCCTTCTTCAAGGATATTCAAGTATCATTTCAAGGAAAACATATTTTCTGTAAAGCCCACAATATTGTGACTTCTGAAATCTGTCCTTTCTGTAACTAACCTTGTGTGTGTTGCAATAGTTTGCAAAGTCTGAACAATGTAACTGAAATAATATAATCAATGGATGATTTAATATTTTTCAGGAAACAATGTATGCCACAGAAAAGTCTTGTATAAATAGTTGCTGTGGACGGTGCTAAATGACTAATTTGATTTTGGATACTTTGCAGCATAGGTATCTTGCAGAGTAAGACTGATGTAACTTCCTTGAGGACTGTTCTTAAAGTGTTTTTTTAAATATTGTTTTTAATTTTTGTTTAGTTTTGTGGAAGCATATCTTTCACATCTTGCCAGTGTTGCAAGTGAAGCTGAGGCACAGTCCTGGCAAAGGTGGATAGAAATTGTAGGATAATAGCCTAGAAGTCTGCTGAGCGATCTGCGACGAGGGAAGTAGTGTTGGGAAGCCTGGTTCCATATATTTTGGGCACCTATATGTATAATGTTGAGATTTTGTGCCATTTTGTCAGTCCACAGCCACAAACTCTTGGAGAAGGAAGGTCATGGGTTTTTGGTTGCTCGATTAAAGACTTTTAACGCCTTTTTTTTGTAGGTCCAAAGTGAGAATACTTTGTAAGAAGTTTAATTATTGTATTACTAAAGACAGACTCTCTTGGGTTTTTCTGCACTTCATGTTTTTTAACATCCTGTAAAACACTATTCCCAGTAGAGCATCAGATGTCACCTTCTAGAGGAGAATTGTACTGTCACCCTAAATGGCCTTGACATATAAACTCCATCCCTGGCCCGACCAGTGGATCATGGAAAGTGACATACTGGACCTTAGTTTCTTATCTGTAGAATGAGGACAATAACTTGTGTCACATGGATGGTAACTTCTGTCACTCACGAGAATCCCAGCCTGTTATTAGGCAAACCAGTTGTTTATTGCCCTATAAAGGTGCCTCATTACTGTAAACACGGCTGAGGAGAGCTAACAGTCAGTGTCTCATTAAGAGAAGCAATCCCCTAGGATTAAGTCGCTTACACCACTTCAGAGTTGCTATTAGCCTTCCTGCTGATAGCAGTTAGAGGGTTAATTAGAATTCCCTGATTCTGGATTCACGCATCGATTATCCTTTCCTCCAACAAGTACTCCACATCTACGAAAGCTGCAGGTTTTACTGTATTATGCTTCAAAGTAATAGCATTAGTTGTATTGTCAAATAATTAGTCCTTAGGGTATTCCTCTCGGTGCTTTGTAGAGCTGCAATTCCACCAGCTTTCCTGGAAAGGTTTCCCTTAGGTCCTATTATTTTCAAGTTCTGTCTTCTTCAAAGTTGAAATGCCTGCTTAAATGTTTTACAGATATATATGATGTACACAAGGAAAAACAGTGAAAGGCCAAATCCTGCTTCCTCTTGTACATGTTACTCACATGAGTATTATCCTCTAGTTTATGCAAATGTTGTGAATAAAATCTTGTATGTTCATAAGTGTTAAGGGGGCCATGCCCATACTGTATGTAGCTACATGATTTATGTCTAAATTTATATCCCTACATTTGTGCTTTCAACTATGTTTAATGTTTTTTCTTCACACCCATCTGATTACACTAGAATATTTGTTTAATCTTTCACTTTTGTGCATTTGTCCCTATCTTCCCTCCTATCATTTTGTTTCTTTCCCCTTTTCTGCTACTTAATTCAGTCTGTCTGTTCTTCCATTTGCTCTCAGATACTGTCTTTGCAATTTGACACAACCTGTCACATTTTCTAAGTTTTAATAGCTCTGATCTCAATACTGATGTTGCTAGAACCTGAAAGCAAAATGTCAGACTGGTAGTGCCTCAAGTAGAACTAGACTGAAGACATATTCTTCTCCATCTGGGATTTAAGAAATTGCATGAAAATACATAAAGGAGAAAACACTCAGTATTCCTGTATCATTGTGGAAATGTTATGTAATTGATCAGTATTAGAGTTTTTCAAAGACCATATTCTTTGTGCCAGATAGGGCATATTTAAAATGCAATTAATAAGTCATGAATTTTAATCCAAAGGGAAGTGTATTGAATAGTCTGAGCTCCTGCATCACCAACTTAGGCCTGTATGGAACCAAATAACTGGTTGTGGGTAACAGGTGTACCCAGAAAGTTGCTTGATTCTGCTGTGAAGAGCTATGGAGAGTAACTGTTCTGCAATGGTGTTTTTCTCTGGTAAATGATTAGTAGTTGTCCTGGGTGGCAGTTTGTAATCAGGCCTCACAAAACCTCTTCCCGCCACAGATGAAGATGCACCGTCATGTGGATCTTGGGAAAGAGTTTTCACTCCTATTTTAGTATGTAAATACAGTAACAGGGTGTTCAGTCATACATACATGTCTGCTCTCTGCCTGCCCCCGTTTGCTGCCTGGCATGCTGGTGAAATTAGAGATACTGGAGATAACATTTGGTGAGAATTAGTTATACATTCAACTACTACCTTTTTGCAAAGAAGCAAATTTACACCTATATTACCTGCCCTGCTGAATCTTCTTGTGCCTGGAAGTAGGTTCTAAACCTTCACTGTCCACATCACCTCACCTGGCTTTGCCTGCCTTTTGTATTGCTAGAGATACTAAAAACGTGCTATCACCGCTCCTTCTGTTTTAATGAAGTTTTGAGTCAAAGCTGAGAGAGCCTTGTAGCTGCCGTGAGCACTGTAGGCAGTCGTAACCATTAATTCTTCTTGGAGCACACTTAATTAACATGAGAGTTTCAAACCTGACACAGAAAAGCACTTAAGCTGTGCACAACTTTGGGGAATCCTGCTGAAAGGGATAACATGATGCACATGATGCCGAAGCACGTGAGTTCTTTTAGGGGTCTTGTTATACTGAGGATTTTAAAATGTATTTTTGAGAGTTTCACAAATCTCATTTGAAGGCATCAGCATTTGAAAGGTACAAAAGCTATGAATTAAACACAATAAACCTTCAGGCTAAAGTAGTCCATCAGACAAATTATCTCTAATTTAAAAAGTGGCAGTGTTTAATTTATGGGGAAAACCCCCAAATTAGTATGACCTGTTAAAAGTAAGTAGCTTTCATAGGGCTCAAGCAAGCAATATTTCAGCTCTAGATGAAAATCTGAATATATGAGATCACTTTGGAAGTCAGTGTGCAGTTTTATCACCGTGGAATTTATAGATGAACACTTTGAATATTTTTATATCCTCTTGTTGACATTGCTGTAATAAATTACATGAGGAGAAAAGTTTATAGCCTTTATTAGACTGTAATGCAGTTTAACATGCACCCTGACATCAATCTGATTTATGTTTTAATATTTGTACTTATTTGAGAGTGAAACAAAAAATAAATTATGTCCATCTCCCATGACAAACATGGGTTGTAGATCTGATCCTGCTGGCTATACTCCCACAGCAGAAATTGATCTCACATGGATGTAGAATAGGTAATTGCAGATTGACAAGATTCTTGTTTCCATGGTGCATAAAATGGCAGAAACTTTTCAGTTTGGCTCTACTTCTAGCTGATTTATTGCATAAAAAATTGGATGGTGTGCAAAGAAAAGCTTTAAACTTTTTTGTCTTTTCAACAATGCCAACCAGTGAGCTCTAGAACTCCCACAAATTATCTTTCCAACAATAGTTAACGTGTTATTAAGAATTTCCATGTCTACATACTAATTACTCTGAGATCTGAGGAGTTGGGAGGTTTTTTTCAGTTTAGCAGTACCTGTATTTTGTGTGAACAGATACTGCTTTGTTGCTATTGGCAATAAAATATATTGGGAAAAAGATTGTGGAAGGAAAATGGTCTTTTGGGTAACAGAAATATGACATGAACCTGTTGTCACAGCCAGCGTTTAGCCCCCAGCTGGGAGGTGACCATGCAGACGGGGGTGCTGGTCACTCCATTGCTCTGCCTTGGCCAAATCCTGCCATTGAGTCCAGCTGTGCTGCCGTTTTCTGCCTTGAGATAATGGCTGAGGTGGGGGAAGAAGCTGAAAATAGCTCCTACGTATCCCGCGAAGTATCCTGAGGGAAGCAGCAGCTGTGGCAGTGATGTCCCAGCCCAGCCTGTGGAGAGGTGGGCCATGTTTTCAGCATGGCAGTAACATGGGAAGTGAATGGGACAGTCAGTGGTGGGGTTTGGGGTGCTGCAGAGGTGGCCAGAGAAGCAGAGCTTGCAGATACCCAGTGGGAGGGTAAAAGCTATTGGCACGGGGAGGGGCTGGAGGTCCCAAACCAACCTCAGGACTACGTGCTACCTGATGGGTCTCAGAAATATTTTTATAAATGGCCTTAAATTGTAAATGCCCGCCTTTAAGAAAATAAAGACTCACAACTTTTTGGAAATGTGTTGTCTTTACTGTTCAGTATTGCATAGGTGTGGGTAGGATATGACAGCCTCATGAATGTGAGATTGGAAGGGATTTTCTTGAGTCCAGCCTAGGGCTGTATAGAATCATAACCTTCAAAAGCTTTCCAAGCACCATCTTAAAAATGGTAAGGATTATTGTATCACTGGTGTAAGCTCACAGGAAGTTCTGGACCGTTATTGCTGATGGTCAGGCTGAAAATTAGACATGAATTCTGAAGTTCATTTTTGAACAGCTTGTATCCTTCTTTTCCAAGTTTTCTAACTTCCTCCTTTAGCTTAGCCTGCCTGAAATGATGAATGCCAGAAATGTCTTAGTCCCCATTGATGTTAAACGTATATGTCAGTTGTCAGCTGAAATGCTGTTTAAATTCAGAATATTACTCTTAGGTAAACAAAAAGAAAATTGGAGGTTTGTATTCATTCATGGTGTGTAAAGAAAGTGATTTAGCATTGTAAGCGATACTTTCAAGGCAGTGCCTTAAAAACCAGGCAGCTGCAGCAAACCCCTGTAATTCCTTGCCATTTTATTTCCCTCTAACAGTCTTCCTTTGCTTGGGCAAAGACGGAGAAGTGCAGATAGAATTGCAATCAGTCTGGAAACTAATTTTTTTTAACCCGTTTAAGACACTGTCAGGCAAATTGAAGGGCTTCTGATATATTACATAATAACAGCCTGTTTTAAGTCATACTTAAACCATTCATTCTCCCATTATATTGTAGATTCAAAAGAAGAATGTTTACATACTTCTCTATTCTAGCAGCAGTACTGTGGTACTGCAGTTAAACTTCATAATGTCTTATGTTTAAAATAAATTACTTCTCAGAGCATTCATATACAGTTGATTCTGGTGCCTGGTTCTGGACCACTTGAGCAATCAGTGTGCAGAGGTGGTTCAGGAGGCTTATTCAATTTACGAGACGTTTGCTGCTGCCATGCATGCAATCAGGTGTATATTGTCAGTGACAAGTGACATGGTGCTCTGTTGGGACTGTCCCACTTCCTTGTCAGAGTGAACTGCTTTTGTGGGTCCCACAGCAGCATGTGCATCCCTGCATTTTGGTGAAACTTGGTGTGGTGCATATATGGCTGTTGGAGTTGTCCTTTGCAGCTCTGCCATCCACTTGTGGGGGCAGCACTGTGGAGAGTCCCGGAGAAATGGAGACAGATGACAGATGCCTTCTGCGACCCCACAGCACAGCAGCGGGGCTGCGTTCTGCCCGTGTCACAGCCTACGTAAGCTGTTCTTTTTCAGCAGCAGCTGGAAATACAGCAAGACTCAGCATCACCAGGAGAGCTATATATCCTCACAGATATATAGCTCGCAGGTTGCTGTTGGTGATGAAAGAGGATATAAGTATGGGCTAGACATAGCTCTTTCATTATATCCCAGGTGTGGCTGAGATGAGGGATATAGAACAAATTGCAATGAGATTACTGTTTTTGCCAGCTCTGCGCTGCCACAGGAGTGCTGGCTGGTGCAACTGCCAGAGTTGGGATTTCAGGGATGTGCAAGACATTCCTAATGGAGATTTATGCTCTGCCTTATGAAAAGGGACACTGCATGCAGCTGGCATGGACTTTAAAAAAAGTATCACAGTTACTTTTGCAGACTAACAAATGTCAAGCGCTGACATTTCTTTTACTTCACTGAAGGAAGGTTAACCTCATGAAGTATAAGATAATCATTGTATATTACCTGTGAATCACAGGTGTGCAGAAAGCAATCCAGATCTATGCTTAGATTGGACTTCCTTGCTTGCTTTGGATGACTGGAGGCACATCTCCACATCATCTGCAAAGAACAGAAGATCTTTTGTATCAAAAGGAAAGGATTTCCCCCCATCATTCTGCAAGTTAGTGTGACAAAGTATGTGGTTTCACTGCCCTCAGTGTTGGTTGCATGCAATAGCAAGTGTTTGACAACTTGTCTGTGGACACCAGGTAGCAGGAGAGCTTTGCTCTTAGAGCTGGACCCGTGCAAATGATTAAGGTGAGTGGTATTAGTAAGAGCTTGCTGCTTTGGCTCATGAAGCTCCAGGTTTTGTGAAGGCAGACTTAGCCACTAGGTGAGTAGCTGCAAAATGATGATGTGCTTCGCTGGATGAAATTCAAGTCATAATTGAGACCAGTTAGGTCCAATTTGGATATGTGATTCTTCCTAAGAGTCCTTATGGCACACTGCTTCCAAAGTAACTGCACAACTACAACAGTTCTGAGGCCTGTGAAACTAAAGCAGTGTGGCTATGGCTGACTGCTTGGGAAGGCAGGCAGGGCCAGGTCCTGAGAGCTGCAGTGGAACATGCTATGCCTCCACTGTTGCTTTAAAAATGCTACAGCTACTTCTGGCATAAAATTTTTGACAGCTTATCAAATGAAAATGTGTGTTGCTGTGATCCAGGAGTCAATAGCTTTTTCTGTCCTGTAATACCACTGTAACTTTCCCATCCCACGGTCTTGAGGCCCATCTCATCAAACTTCCTTCCAAGAAGTGCAAAAAGGCTAAATGGGCTTGAGGAAAAAAAATCTGTTTCAACATTTGACCAAATACTAAGTAGAAAAAAGAAGAAACTGGCTTTTCTGCAAGGACTCTGCAACAACAAATGCAGAAAGTGTGGGCAAGGAGACTTGTGTGAAATCTGGCAGGAGAGAAACCCCCAGGGCCAGGGTAGGTGCTGTTGTATTGTGAAAGGTGCTCAGGAGGACTGCCAAGTGTTTCTGCTGTAAGTAAGGATGACTCCAGATTTCCTTCAAGCTCTAAGAGATTATCCCTAATTTTTATCTGAGGTTTGAGCGTACACAGAGCAGCCACTACATGCAGTCCTTCTGTTTCCCAGTGTTATGTATTCTCCAGAGGGTATAGACAATAAAATGTATGTTATAGTTCACAGCATGACCCTGCACTATTTACAATGGGGGTCAGTGACAGTGGGTCAAGACACAAGGAGTAAGGTACTTAAGAAGATCAGGCCAGGTCATTAGCTCTCACTGCTGAGTATCTCAGAGCTCAGAAAGATTTTGTACTTGTGGTGATAAAGGTCTTTAGGCTGTAGCTACAGGGAAAGGTGCAAGACTGAGCTATGAAGTCACATAGCAAGGTGTTTGTCACTGGGCACAAGCTGTGGTACTCCCAGCAAGAGACCATGGGGGATGACAGGAGGAGCTCAGGGCTGTGGCACGATGGAGCAGGAGCAGAGCAACAGCAAGCTGGAGCTGGAGAGGGGCTGGGTGCCAAGTATTGGCTTGTGCACTTCCCTGCTACTTAAAGGTGGTAATCATAGTAATCTCCCCGCCCAGTGTCATCCTGGCTGGTCAGAATGGAGAGCAGAAAACCTGCCTGTGCTGCTGCGTATGCGGGAATCCAACTTGCCTTGCATTTTCTGGTGGAAGGGTTTCTGCCCACTGTCACCAGCAAGGTAGCAGATGACGGCCTCCACTGGAATATTTTCCTTGTAGATGTAAAAGGAATGCTCTAGAATGGCTTAACAATTACTCATTAGAAAATGTGTCAGAATGTCTTGCAATTTTAACTGCAAATGGGCCAACTTATTTTCTTCTTTTCTGATTTTTTTCCTGGACATGCTGGTAGGCCCAGAACACTTAATCAACAGGAGAATCTGGAGCTGTAGCCAAGTTCTTGCCCCAGCCTACACACTTTCAAGACCTGGGCTAGCGTATCTCAGCTAGGTGCTGCTATGGGCCACCTAGGAATCCCTGCCAAAGTCTGTGTCATCTTAATTGCTTTGACCTGGAACATGATGCATGCTGCATCCCACATGCATGGTCATACCAATAAGCCAGCCACTGCACCTCCATTTCTCCTCTTTGGCAGACACAGATCAAATCACAAATTCATTCTGTGCAGTGAAAGTAGGAAGGAGTCNAAGAAGCTGAAAATAGCTCCTACATATCCCGCGAAGTATCCTGAGGGAAGCAGCAGCTGTGGCAGTGATGTCCCAGCCCAGCCTGTGGAGAGGTGGGCCATGTTTTCAGCATGGCAGTAACATGGGAAGTGAATGGGACAGCCAGTGGTGGGGTTTGGGGTGCTGCAGAGGTGGCCAGAGAAGCAGAGCTTGCAGATACCCAGTGGGAGGGTAAAAGCTATTGGCACGGGGAGGGGCTGGAGGTCCCAAACCAACCTCAGGACTACGTGCTACCTGATGGGTCTCAGAAATATTTTTATAAATGGCCTTAAATTGTAAATGCCCGCCTTTAAGAAAATAAAGACTCACAACTTTTTGGAAATGTGTTGTCTTTACTGTTCAGTATTGCATAGGTGTGGGTAGGATATGACAGCCTCATGAATGTGAGATTGGAAGGGATTTTCTTGAGTCCAGCCTAGGGCTGTATAGAATCATAACCTTCAAAAGCTTTCCAAGCACCATCTTAAAAATGGTAAGGATTATTGTATCACTGGTGTAAGCTCACAGGAAGTTCTGGACCATTATTGCTGATGGTCAGGCTGAAAATTAGACATGAATTCTGAAGTTCATTTTTGAACAGCTTGTATCCTTCTTTTCCAAGTTTTCTAACTTCCTCCTTTAGCTTAGCCTGCCTGAAATGATGAATGCCAGAAATGTCTTAGTCCCCATTGATGTTAAACGTATATGTCAGTTGTCAGCTGAAATGCTGTTTAAATTCAGAATATTACTCTTAGGTAAACAAAAAGAAAATTGGAGGTTTGTATTCATTCATAGTGTGTAAAGAAAGTGATTTAGCATTGTAAGCGATACTTTCAAGGCAGTGCCTTAAAAACCAGGCAGCTGCAGCAAACCCCTGTAATTCCTTGCCATTTTATTTCCCTCTAACAGTCTTCCTTTGCTTGGGCAAAGACGGAGAAGTGCAGATAGAATTGCAATCAGTCTGGAAACTAATTTTTTTTAACCCGTTTAAGACACTGTCAGGCAAATTGAAGGGCTTCTGATATATTACATAATAACAGCCTGTATTAAGTCATACTTAAACCATTCATTCTCCCATTATATTGTAGATTCAAAAGAAGAATGTTTACATACTTCTCTATTCTAGCAGCAGTACTGTGGTACTGCAGTTAAACTTCATAATGTCTTATGTTTAAAATAAATTACTTCTCAGAGCATTCATATACAGTTGATTCTGGTGCCTGGTTCTGGACCACTTGAGCAATCAGTGTGCAGAGGTGGTTCAGGAGGCTTATTCAATTTACGAGACGTTTGCTGCTGCCATGCATGCAATCAGGTGTATATTGTCAGTGACAAGTGACATGGTGCTCTGTTGGGACTGTCCCACTTCCTTGTCAGAGTGAACTGCTTTTGTGGGTCCCACAGCAGCATGTGCATCCCTGCATTTTGGTGAAACTTGGTGTGGTGCATATATGGCTGTTGGAGTTGTCCTTTGCAGCTCTGCCATCCACTTGTGGGGGCAGCACTGTGGAGAGTCCCGGAGAAATGGAGACAGATGACAGATGCCTTCTGCGACCCCACAGCACAGCAGCGGGGCTGCGTTCTGCCCGTGTCACAGCCTACGTAAGCTGTTCTTTTTCAGCAGCAGCTGGAAATACAGCAAGACTCAGCATCACCAGGAGAGCTATATATCCTCACAGATATATAGCTCGCAGGTTGCTGTTGGTGATGAAAGAGGATATAAGTATGGGCTAGACATAGCTCTTTCATTATATCCCAGGTGTGGCTGAGATGAGGGATATAGAACAAATTGCAATGAGATTACTGTTTTTGCCAGCTCTGCGCTGCCACAGGAGTGCTGGCTGGTGCAACTGCCAGAGTTGGGATTTCAGGGATGTGCAAGACATTCCTAATGGAGATTTATGCTCTGCCTTATGAAAAGGGACACTGCATGCAGCTGGCATGGATTTTAAAAAAAGTATCACAGTTACTTTTGCAGACTAACAAATGTCAAGCGCTGACATTTCTTTTACTTCACTGAAGGAAGGTTAACCTCATGAAGTATAAGATAATCATTGTATATTACCTGTGAATCACAGGTGTGCAGAAAGCAATCCAGATCTATGCTTAGATTGGACTTCCTTGCTTGCTTTGGATGACTGGAGGCACATCTCCACATCATCTGCAAAGAACAGAAGATCTTTTGTATCAAAAGGAAAGGATTTCCCCCCATCATTCTGCAAGTTAGTGTGACAAAGTATGTGGTTTCACTGCCCTCAGTGTTGGTTGCATGCAATAGCAAGTGTTTGACAACTTGTCTGTGGACACCAGGTAGCAGGAGAGCTTTGCTCTTAGAGCTGGACCCGTGCAAATGATTAAGGTGAGTGGTATTAGTAAGAGCTTGCTGCTTTGGCTCATGAAGCTCCAGGTTTTGTGAAGGCAGACTTAGCCACTAGGTGAGTAGCTGCAAAATGATGATGTGCTTCGCTGGATGAAATTCAAGTCATAATTGAGACCAGTTAGGTCCAATTTGGATATGTGATTCTTCCTAAGAGTCCTTATGGCACACTGCTTCCAAAGTAACTGCACAACTACAACAGTTCTGAGGCCTGTGAAACTAAAGCAGTGTGGCTATGGCTGACTGCTTGGGAAGGCAGGCAGGGCCAGGTCCTGAGAGCTGCAGTGGAACATGCTATGCCTCCACTGTTGCTTTAAAAATGCTACAGCTACTTCTGGCATAAAATTTTTGACAGCTTATCAAATGAAAATGTGTGTTGCTGTGATCCAGGAGTCAATAGCTTTTTCTGTCCTGTAATACCACTGTAACTTTCCCATCCCACGGTCTTGAGGCCCATCTCATCAAACTTCCTTCCAAGAAGTGCAAAAAGGCTAAATGGGCTTGAGGAAAAAAAATCTGTTTCAACATTTGACCAAATACTAAGTAGAAAAAAGAAGAAACTGGCTTTTCTGCAAGGACTCTGCAACAACAAATGCAGAAAGTGTGGGCAAGGAGACTTGTGTGAAATCTGGCAGGAGAGAAACCCCCAGGGCCAGGGTAGGTGCTGTTGTATTGTGAAAGGTGCTCAGGAGGACTGCCAAGTGTTTCTGCTGTAAGTAAGGATGACTCCAGATTTCCTTCAAGCTCTAAGAGATTATCCCTAATTTTTATCTGAGGTTTGAGCGTACACAGAGCAGCCACTACATGCAGTCCTNTAGTCTGCAAAAGTAACTGTGATACTTTTTTTAAAGTCCATGCCAGCTGCATGCAGTGTCCCTTTTCATAAGGCAGAGCATAAATCTCCATTAGGAATGTCTTGCACATCCCTGAAATCCCAACTCTGGCAGTTGCACCAGCCAGCACTCCTGCTACTTAAAGGTGGTAATCATAGTAATCTCCCCGCCCAGTGTCATCCTGGCTGGTCAGAATGGAGAGCAGAAAACCTGCCTGTGCTGCTGCGTATGCGGGAATCCAACTTGCCTTGCATTTTCTGGTGGAAGGGTTTCTGCCCACTGTCACCAGCAAGGTAGCAGATGACGGCCTCCACTGGAATATTTTCCTTGTAGATGTAAAAGGAATGCTCTAGAATGGCTTAAAAATTACTTATTAGAAAATGTGTCAGAATGTCTTGCAATTTTAACTGCAAATGGGCCAACTTATTTTCTTCTTTTCTGATTTTTTTCCTGGACATGCTGGTAGGCCCAGAACACTTAATCAACAGGAGAATCTGGAGCTGTAGCCAAGTTCTTGCCCCAGCCTACACACTTTCAAGACCTGGGCTAGCGTATCTCAGCTAGGTGCTGCTATGGGCCACCTAGGAATCCCTGCCAAAGTCTGTGTCATCTTAATTGCTTTGACCTGGAACATGATGCATGCTGCATCCCACATGCATGGTCATACCAATAAGCCAGCCACTGCACCTCCATTTCTCCTCTTTGGCAGACACAGATCAAATCACAAATTCATTCTGTGCAGTGAAAGTAGGAAGGAGTCCTTCTGTATCATCCTACCAAACAAAAAAACCCCAAAAAACCCAAAAAAACCAAACCACCAAAAAAAACCAACAAAAAAAGAGAGAAATTGCTCACTCATCAAACCTCAGTCCTTCAGGTTTGAGAAGACTGAACTCTATCTTAGTATAGCCAGGTAGTATTCCTTGATCATTCCCAGGATTACAGGCTTTTCTGCTGATGCTTATGAAGACTGATGCTTCAGTATCTATAGATATATATGCAGATATAGCATATCTGCGCAGATTGTGTATAGTAAAAACATCAGGGCATATTTTGCAGAGCTTTTCCTGGGATACGTGAAGTGCATGGATTGATATATACCTGTGTTGCATCACTCAGACTAGCTGCCTACAAGGGAATGATTTTTCCCTGTAGTGCTCTACCTCAGTATGTCCCAGGACTGTGTAGACTGAGCTTGCCCTCACCAACAAGGTGCTCAGGAACTCTTTGAGCAGCAGGAAGGAAGGATTTTCTTGCCTATCGGGCAGACACATGAAGAGAGCCGAAGATGCAGAAAATAATGGTTTGTTGGTCCCCTCCAACATATGGACAATTTTGTTTTGAAGCAAGCATCTCTTAAGTAATTTGCAGAGGTAGCAAGAGTATCCCTCATATTTTGCCCTTCTCCGTTCCCATAGGCAAATGCATTACCTGCAGAAAGCCCAGGAAGTGGTTGTAGTTCCACTGGGGCTTCATGCTGACATACTTTGCCGTCTGCATCCCCTGGCTTTAAGAAACACAGAATTAAGAAATGCAAGCTTTGGACAGAACAAGCAAACAGGATGCTGGCCAGGATGTGGGAATCAAGTTTAATAGAGCAGCTGTTCAAGGTATGACATATCATAATGACTTATAAGTCATTATATCATAATGACTCAGGGCAGACAGGTATGAGTTATGAAGGACTGAGGATACAGAGTGATCTCTCTGGACTGCTGTGGGCACTGACAGACCAGGGAAAATAATGGCATCTTGCAGGAGCAACCAGAAGTGACAACATTAAAGTGGGCTTGATAACCAACAAGAATGAGGGAAAGAAGTATTTTTTCTGCTGATGAAGAATCATGTCTGATCCAGAAGGGAGGACAGTAGGATTGTCCATGACTCCAGCACCTTTGAGGAGAGATAACTGGGACAAGAACTTTGTCAATGGTGGATATTCCTTTTCAAATCAGTGACATTTTAATATGAACTGTGTTTAGAGGTAGTGTGAACTGTGGGTTTAAACACCTTTGGAAGTTCTAGGTGATGGAAGACACTGACTATTTATGGCTTCTTTCCCAGCTTGCTGTGGCATTCTCCATGGCCTATTTTGTTCTATGTTACAGTGTCAAGTAGCTTAAGAATTTTTTGAGCAACTAGAAGCTTGACTGCTTATCAAGCAATAGTTTCTATACTTTATTTCTCAGCAGTTAATTGCCCCAATAATTTTGTTAATTTTGGTTCCCATATGTATTGAAACATCTGAATCTATGGTAGATTAGAATGCCATTGATGCCTTAGGTTTTAACTTTTATATTTCTCAAGTTCTGGATCACTTAGTGTGTAACTCTGAAGTTTCTTGTAGCTTGTTATCTGCTCTCCTAGGCCAGATAGACACAACAAAGCTTCTCTGAGCTTGCTATTCAAGGACACTCAGATTGTCCTAGGCCCAAAAGTGTAAACCAGGACCGCAAGAGAGGTGGAGAAGTTGAAGAAATTACATAATTAGCTAAAGTTTTAATTGGTGAATTTATGCTGATATGCAAATGGACCAAACCCATAACAGTGGGAAGAACTTGTGACTCGTCGTCCATCTTGGGGTCCATTTTGGAAATAGCCTCTGGCTCCCCAGAGTGTACCTTTGAGGGCCCTTCAAATAAATACCTAACTTTATTCCCTGATACTTTGTCTAGTCTCTGTTTTTTAGGTAGCCACCTCAAGGCATCACCATGGCATTTAAAATGCCATCTACTGAACAGTCAAAACCCGGGATAGTATTCAGGATATTTTGCTTCATTAGGTAAAGTTACCGGAAACTTGTATCTTCAGTAGTTGCTGCCAACTGACTACCACAAACTAGATATATTTTGCAAATTGATATATTATTACCTTTTTCAACTCTGAGGTTGAAATAAACAGTTGCTGTATAATTTTTTATAAGTCTTTAATGAATTTGTCTACTTCTAAAGGAAGTAAATAAGATATTTCCATTGTGGTTGATCTGAACTCTTAATTTTTTTATTGCTCTCAGAATTCTATAAAATAATTTCATTTTTGTAGCCAAAACTGGAGTCATGACAGTGCTTTCTTTTTACATCACTATTTTGCCCATGTTACAATTGTCTTATGCAAAGAAGACAAAAAGGAGAAATTGTGTTTAATATTTTTCTGTCAGAATATGAAGTAACTTTTGCAGTTAAGTTTTTCCACAGCCTTCATCGAACTAACAGCCTGTATTTTAATATCAGACATCAAATTATTTACCTAAATTTTTAAAAAGTCTATTTGCTGTTGGTTGTTTTGTTGTTGTGGTTGTTCGCATTAGGTGCCATGGGTCTGTGCAAAAATAATTCTGATTGCTTCATTCTGAAAGCTCCATTCTGTCTATCTATTTTTAAATGTAGTCCCCTTACTTTTATTCTCTCTTAGTTTTCCATAAGGCAGTTACTGTGGTGGAAACAATCAGGTAACTTTTCAGCTGTCACTTGTACTGCCATTAGGAGAAGAGGTAGGGCAACAGTGTGAGGTGATGCTCTTGGTCCAAGGTTGCTCGCATTCACGATGATGAGTGCAGGGTTTTGGTTTTGTTGATTCACACTGGTGATGGGCTTTGCTTGTTATCTGGATATCATGTGGTGTATGCTGTGACAAACATAAGCAATAGGGAGCAATGACATGGCTACTTCTCGACAATTCTGAAAAACATGAAAGTAAAAGCTTTTGCTGTTCTTGAGATTTCATTTTTGCTTCTTTGGGAGTGCTTGAAAGTGATCTCTACATAAACCTGTTAAGCTTTTTTTTTTTTTTTTTTAATACAGACTAACATTCAGATTGCCTGAGTATAATCTGTGATAACATAGGATGCTTCTTATGTAGGAGGGAAAGCATTATCCCTCTCCTGAGTCTGCAGGCCATAGCTTGCATCTCAAACTGGAGTAGGTGTTACAGCCAGTGAAGACATCAGCCTGGTCAATTCTTGGGAACTGACGTATATGAAATTTCACAAAGCTGTGCATTTTATCTCTTCGCTTAATCTAATGTGAATGTCTAAACTCAGGTGACACATTTCTCATTGGTGCCATCAATACTTTGCATCAATCTGTTTTCTTTGGATTGCAGTTCAGGAATAGGTTTACCCCTTCTTTGGAGGAATCAAGCTCCATAAACCTCTTGTTTAGCTTCAGAATCTTCCTGATTTGTCTTTCTAGAATGCAGACTCTTCAATTATTACGTATCTTAATTATTTAATTATGTATCATAAGACACAGTTGAACAACATTGCCTATTCTGCAAGCTTACAGCTTAATCCTATTATTCCTTTCTTTTCTGATACCTAATATATTAATATCATACATGCTACTGGAGGTACAGAGTAGAGAAGACAATATTCCTCTTAGCTTGATATTTTTAGAGCATGGCATACAATTGCTGGTTCAGCATATTAGGCTGACTGTACATTTGGCTTCCTCTGGAACTGAGAAGGTCACTAGGAAAAAAGTTAACTCATGCCTTTTCCTCTACAGGCAGAAGGATCTGGCCAATAAGTCAGATTCAAGTGCCCTCAGGATGGTTTTCTCCATATTCCTGTTCCTCAGTAATTTCCTTAAAATAGGATTAGTTAAATGCTGTATGGTTTTCTTCTTTGGGGTGGGGCAAGATTTCTGAATTATTTTTATGTCAGCCAAGCTTCCCACACTTCATATGAACGCAACCCAAATGTTTGTGGCAGAACACTGATATCATCACCAAGAATTCATGATATGAGACTACACTGGCTTTTCCTTTTTATTCTGGAAACACAATGCCTTGATAAAATTTATGAGCCTATTTGAGAATGTTTGAGAATTCACCTGTACACGTGATGCTGAGTATTGTGACAGCTTTTGAATATCTTGACCTAGTAGATGGTCCAGTTAGAACTTGCTTAAAAGCTTGATTAGATCTCATAAAAGCCCATTGATAACCTCCTCAGAGTTTGAATTGTGAAGTCTCTTATTTTTTTTTCTTTGTATTTAAGCAAATACACATTGTACATTTCTTCTCATTAGAACTACTGTCAGTTTTTGAGTTTTTTGTTGGTTTTTTTTTCCAGTTCTTATGCCCTTATTTCCATTTGTGGTTTTGTGAAGGATTCTGGGAGAGGTCATGTGAAACAGTGTCTACAAACATCAAAGGCAAATCTCTTTTGGTTTTTAGTTCATCTCTTCCATCCTAAAAGCATGCCAAGAGTGGTCATAGAAGCCTTATGGAAGTGTTGGAGTAGAGTGGAGAAGGTAGTTAAAAACAGTAAGTTGGATCTGTGAGCAGAAATAGAATGTTGACTGAAGCTGAGTGCAGATTGTAGGGGATTTAAAAGATGCACATTTTTTTGTATGGCTGCCTGCACAGACACATCCCCTCTTGTGTCCATTACCTTCTTAAAAATGTTCCTTTTTCTTCATGGCAGTCTTTGTATCTCATTCCCAGTTCAGCTGACAGGACCAAGTTTGCTGCCTACTTTTTTGATTGAAATAATGGCTAGTGGAAAAGAGAAGGAACGGTGCTGGAGTATAAAGCCACTGATAACATTTTGTACTTCCAGCTGATAAGCCCCAGTTATTGGATGGGGAAATCTACAGAAGAGCTGTTGATAACAGCACTTTAAATAAAACTGGAGTAACAACATGTAAATGACTCTGAAACTGACACTGAGTTGGGGTTACCTGGTTATGTCCCTCGTCCCTTCAGACTGACAAGGCAGCCCCACGTGAGAAAGAGTTCCAGTCAGCAGAGACCTCAGGGGTTTCCTTACATCTGCTTGTAGCCCTACCATAGTACCATGGAAAGAGGATGGAGTAACTGGTAAGATATCCACATGCATAAAGGAGTTTAAGTATAAAATTGACGATATTTATTACAATACATCTAAATTAATGTTTATAAAGAATAATGTTGCAGATGTGTGAGCAGTAACAGTAGGTAATAAAATCAAGTCCACTGGCACTTCTACAAATCAGCCCTTAATTTTACTCTTTTAAGTAGCATAAAAAGAGTTTAAAAATATTTCATAGTGTAAATAGGTTCATGAGAATGCACTAGGACTAAATCTTTTCCTGTGAGAAACAGACAGATGCTGCTCCCCGGCATTTTAGGTGGTTGTTTAATGCTGGACCACTTCTTCTTACGATAACTCTTTTTTTCTGCACATAATTTCCCTTTAGTCAGAGAAAGGGTTGGCTTTTTGAACCATCAGAGCAACTGGCCCCAAGGAAAGCAAGCAAGCAAGCTCATACATTAAGTGAATGGTAGAATCTAGCAAGTCGTATCAACTAGAAATCCCTTTTAAAAATTCTTATTACTCAAGAGTCTGGCAGAGCCACATCTAGCTAATGGTTTCTGTTCCCTACCAAGGCTGAAAGTGTGGTCTTTGAAGAAGAAATGTCACAACTGAGGCAGGTGTTCTGCTTAAGGGCTGGCTTCAAATGGGCTTCAGAGTGCTGGGGAACAGTCTGGACAAGCTGAAGAGGAACAATTCATTTTGAAAGAACCGTCAGAATTGACTTGGGAGTCCCAGCTGTCTGTCAGTCTTACTTAACTGGCATATCTAGAGCTTTTATCTAGTTCACACTAAACAAAATGGGAAAATAGCACAGGATAGTATAGGAAAGAAAACTGATAGTGAATACACTTTCTGTTAATGTATCTGAGAAATAGATTTTAAGACATCTTGTCTTCTTATTGCATATGTGGTAGGAAAATAAATTAGGATGGGACACCATTGATGAGTATCTTAAGCATTTTAACAGTATAAAAATGGAAATAATACATCATACCAACAGGATTCTTTTGAGGGAATAAGTAGATGTAGGTATTGGAATCCTTTTTGGCATGGTATGTTTCAATGTTTATTTATTTAAACCATTAACAAGTAGTGAGATAATTTTATCCTTGATACTGTGTATTGTTTTTCTAGTTAGTAGAATAAGTGAGTGAAATCTTATTCTGTCAGAGTGTAGGTATTTCTGTCCCAAAAAACTGCTAGAACACTGTCCACAGGGCAACATGAAACTTTGATTGATCTGCGTGTGGTGGAGAGTTTCCTTGTACAGAACCATTTCAGTACATTGGAACATCACATCCACTTAGTTAACTGTGTCTTATCTCTTAATGCCCTTCTTGAAGGGATAATTTTAGAACCTTACTCTTTTCTTATTCTAGAGTTGGAATCAATGTTCTTTTCCCTCACAGAGGTTTAGAGTGAATTGTAGGATTTTTCAGGTAAATAGCTTTGCCATCCTGAACTATGTTGGACATCTTTGGCTTTCATTCCTGGAGGAAAGATGACAGATTCAGCCAATAGCTTTTCAGGTGTTTACTCATCTCACAGAGAGCCTTTGAGAGGACAACAATATAGCATGTTTCCTTCCAGGGATGTGGCTCTGAGTCATTACTTCCTCTCAGTTCTTGGAGGAGATATAGATTACCTAGATCAAATCAGGTTCCTTTAATTTCAGGACCTTTCTTTGTCAGGCCTCTTCAAACAGGTGAGATTATTGTATACTGTTTTCATGGAAAAAAGCTTGGAAAGGCTGGATGCCTACGGAGTTCCAGTACTTAAAATCTCTCCCTACCTTCTCTTGGCTAATTTTTATTTCTACAGAAGTCTCAAAAATCATGCCAAGAATATACAGCTATAAATATTCCTTCAACATTTCTCTGTTGCAAGTTGTAGTGTACAATTGAAGTGCCTGATGTCAAGAACTAAACTCCAAGTCTACACAGGAGACAAGATCCAAGACTCTTTGAGGTAACCGGAAAAAACCCCATCAAATTTAGTAGTTTGAGAGTCTTTAGGGACTTTTCTACAAGGAATTGGGTCCACTTAGATTTAACTGTGGTTTTTTTGAGGCTTGTCAAGGCTGTGAAAAGAATACAGCTTGTCCTGTGCCTGGGGACTGCAGGGGGCTCTTCTTCCTCAGTGAGCTCCAGTCTCCAATCCGTTGCACACATACCTGCCCATGCTTCCATCAGGGGAATAAAGTAAGAGAGAGGAATACAGGATATGTTCCTATCTATCTTCTCTTTGTGTATCCCCTGGGGAGTTCAGCACCAAACACAGATGGAAAGCAGCAGGCAGCTGTAGCTTTATGAGGGGATGCACCTCTCTTCTACTTGCAGAAGAGGTTCCTTATATCTGGGTCAACCCACTACTGCATTGAAGTGCTTGCAGCCTGATGGGCTGGCCTTGGCCAGCTGCCAGGCACCCACCCAGCCTCCCTCTGCCCTCCTCAACTGCACAGGGGGAGAAACGACAATAAAAAAGCTCGTGGTTCGAGATAAAGAGAGGGAGATCACAAAGCCAATGTGTCATTCAGCTATGTTTAGTTCTGATACCCTTTGTCAGCGAAATGACATTTCTGTCATGAGGGCAAGAAAGCAAATGAAAAAAATGATTGCACACTACAGCCCCAGGGGTTCCCAAACTATTGGGATTGTAGAAAACTAGGTATGAATTTGTTATTTGTTTGTAGAAAAAAGATCTGGTGCCTTAATGTTGGCCAGAGCTGCTGAACAGCACTTAACATCACATCAGCTAAAGAAGGAAATACATTGTCTACTAGAGGAGAGCTACATTTTACTTATTATATTGAAAATACAGAAGGCAAGTATGAAAATGAGAAAACAAGTGTCCCTCATACCAATCTCACCTTGGCTGTCATTCAGATTTTCCCTGTGGAATCTCTGTGGAGGCTTGGGGGCTAGCTTAAAAAATGCTGCCTCCTGGGTGCTGGTTTGCAAAACAGAGTTTGGGGCTGTATTTAGCCACAGGGACCAAAAAGCCAATTTCATGTCACTTTGCTTCCTATATTCTGTCATTTGGAGTCAAACTAATAAATGGGCTACCAGTTCACTATTTTTTTTTATCCTGGCTTTCTTGCCAGAGAGTTTTTCTTTTGAAATACACCCTTTCCTCTCCTTATATTTTTTTCTTCAGAATTTATTTCCTGGTTCTTAGCTTGCCCCAAGAATGCAGTTTCTGGCTTATACGAGATATATCTGTGATAAGCTGTGGTTCTTCTTTCCCTGTTCTTTGAGATTGAGGTATAAAAAACAAATGCAGCAAATTACTCCTTCCCCTTTGCTGAGATTGTCTTCCTTTCCAAACTCTTACTATGAATTATTCACCATGAGCCACATTCACTGTGCACATATCTTATACATCTCTTCATCCCTGGTTCTCAGCTTTTCATACATTATGAGTAACTGAGTAGATATGAGAGCACTTCTGTTTCCCTGGATGCAGGAACCTGGATGAAGTGACTCAGCCCCGTCTCAGGGCAGGCCTGGGCCCATGTTTGCCTTCCTACTTCCACTGGCACAATGGCATCCAGGAGGGGCTCAGGCTTGTGGTTCAGAGTGAGCTGTGGCACACTCTGGGCAGGGTCCCCACCTGGGCAGCTGTGTGTTCATGCAGCTGAGGCACACCATTGCCACCAGACTTGATGTAGCTGCAGAGCCACAGCAAGTCAATATTAGTAATATAAATGACCGATCCTGCATTTAGAGTGGGGTTTTTTCATAATAACTTCTGCTTTTTCAAAGTACCTTTCCTGTCTGCCCTTTATCAGTTTTTTGCTGCTTCTGCTGTTGTAAGTCTCAAATTGGAAATAAATTAGTTGCAACAGCTCAGTGAATCTTTCTTTTTCTTATATTTCTTTTTGCAGATGACATAGTAGCTGAAATTGAGAAAAAGATTACAGAAGCTTTTGAGGTGTTTGACCGTGAATCCAATAAAACTGTGGATGTCAGGTTTGTAAATATATTCACAAAAATATTACAGAACCTAATATAGAGATAAATAGCACCCTAAACTGGCATCCGCTTTACCAGAAAATGTCATTGAAACAGTACTTTTGACCCTGTTTGGACAAGTATGTTTGTGGTGGGTTGACCTTGGATGGATGCCAGATGCCCACCAAAGCCGCTCCATCACTCCTCTCTTCGTTGGAACGTGGGAGAGGAAATATAACAAAATGCTCATGGATCGAGATAAGGGCAGGGAAAGATCACTTACCAATTAGCATCATGGGCAAAACTGACTCGACTTTGGGAGAATTAATTTTTACCAATAAAATAAGAGTAGGAATAATAAGAAGTAAAGCCAAATCTTTAAAAACACTTTCCCCTGGCCTCCTTCCTTCCTGGGCTAAACTTTATTCACGATTCTCTATCTCCTCCCCGCCAGCAGTGCAGGGAGACAGGGAATAAGGGTTACAGTCAGTTCATCACAGGTAGTCGCTGCCACTCCTCCCTGCTCAGGGGAAGGACTCCTCACACTCTTCCCCAGCATGGGGCCTCTCCCATGGGACAGTCCTCCATGAACTTCTCCAGCATGGGTTCTTCCCATGGGCTGCAGTTCATCAAAAACTACCACAGCCTGGGTCCCTTCCATGGGACGCAGTCCTTCAGGAACAGACTGTTTCAGTGTGGGTCCCCTGCAGGGCCACAAGTCCTACCAACAAACCTGCTCCAGCATGGTTTCCTCTCTCCATGGGTTCACAGGTCCTGCCTCCCTAAACTGGCATCTACTTTACCAGAAAATGTAATTGAACCAGTCCTTTTGGCCCTGATTGGATAAATGTGTCTTTGCTTGTTTAACAGACATTTTGCATTGTTCAGTGAAGACTGAAACTTGAGAGAGGGATGCTGGGACTGGGGGAGTAAAGGAGCAAGAGGAAGCTGCAGATAGACAAGAGGTCTAAGGCCACAAGAAATTGAACAAATATGCAGAAATACTCTTGTTGGTTTTTTACATCTGCTACATTATGATTTGAGTGGCCCTTGGTTTATTTTTTTCTATGTTATGATAAATAGCAAACAATTGTTCTCTATTAATCTTCTCATTAATGAATTCATACTTGGCTGTCACATTCATCTTCTATCACAGTAGTTTAAGGCTGAAGAGTCTGGATATGCTTAATCACTAAGGAGATGCTATTCTATAGTTCTAGCCATTCTTTTTTGTGCTTCCTCTTCAGATTTCTCCTTTTTGAAGTGGAATGACCAGAACTGGGGAAATGGTGCACACATGGGAGTCTGGGGGGAGAACTGCATGCACTGTACCTTTAGCATGCAATGTTAAAGAAAAACAGACAAAATATATGTCTGAGCAAGGAGGTGGAAGTTCAGTGGAAGATAAAAACATGGACTGTTAGGCTGATCAGGACATAACTGGCTACAAGATACAGAGCTAAAGATGTCAAATTTAAAAATTCTTAGATAATCTTAATTCTGACATTTTTAAAGTTTGAATATATGACAGTGCTACTTAATTTTAACATAAGCATTCATACACATAACAATATGGCTTTTGTTATAAAACACATAAACCACACGTTTAAGTCTCAGGGAGCAGGTTCTGAGGTTATAAGCTGTTGTCATGAAAATTTACTAGAGTAATTTTTCATATTTTCAATTACTAGTTTCAAAAGAATATCCTTTTAATTCTAAATCAGTTATTGAGTATAAACACTACCAATGGAGTGTGAGAACTGGTAAAATTGTTGTCATTAGACATTCTCATGAAGACAAATTGAAAAACAAATGTTCCGAACACCTTTTCTACATTATAGAGACGAAAGAGAGGTGCAACATATTTATGTGATGGTTGTAGCAATGCATTCTTACTAATGCCTCTAAATTTAAGAAATTGCAGGTATTTCATAGAAGTAATGTTTTTTTAGCTATACTCCATGGGGAGAATTTTAGGATATGTCTCCACACTCAGTATAGTTGCTGTTCCCTTGTCCATAGGGCTCTTTAGGGGAGAGCGATCACTTAGATCTCTTGTTCCATGCCCAGGGAGGTGCCTGATGCCCGGGGCTGGGGCTGTCCCGGTGCCCCCTGGTGCCCTTCTCTTGGCTGGACAGTAGGATGGGCCCTGGCTGCCTGGCCTGGGACAGAGCCCCCACCACTAGCACCCCCCAGCCTTGGGGGCCCCCAACCCTCACTGCGTCATGGCATACTCACTGCTTGTTTGTCATTTACAACTGCAGTCTTGGCTAAATAGCTGTAGAATTTTCTCCACTTCTCACTCTGTTATATGTGGATATACAACTTGAGAGCATGTTACAACAATGAAATTATACAGATAGACTCTTTTTAAAATGTATTCATTCAGACAGGGGACATCCAAAAGTCTATTTAAAACAGTAAATGCACAATTTCACATTAATTTTTGTCGTAGTACAGATACAGCCAATGAACAAAAACTCACTGTCTAATTATTCCTAGGCTCATATTGCAGGGCTGTATCACAAATGGGATTATTAATGGCTGGTTATCTTGTATCAGAAGGTGGCAGTACAGCACAATTCTTAACCACAATTGTAGCTGTATCAGTGTTATTGCCTGAAATACCAGATACCTGTGAAGAATGGAAAATTACACTGGTTTGACAGGCCAGCATTGGTATTCCATGACTCCTAGTGCAAATACAAATTAGTAAGAAATTAAGCATGAGGAATATGGTATTGTTTCATGCATGTTTCATGTCCCTCAGTCAAGGACTTTTGTGATACTGCAAATCTTGTAATTGAAAGCGTTATATGTAGGGTGAAAACCATGACCCCAAATTTTCATTGCATCTGTGTTACAAAACTTATATGATCATAAACTTGATTTTAGCCATCGTTTTTGTATTCTAGAAACTACACAGCAGAAACTGCAGCTGCTGAACTAAGTGAGAGGAAGTGGCTGGGAGCAAAATACAATTTCCTATCAGGTCCTTTAAACTCCATGTTATTACCAAATGGGACCTGACTTTTTTTTTACCACAAACACTTCAAGCAACATCCTTGTGCTGGCATGCATGCAGACTGCCAGATACAGCATCCAGCAGTGCCAGATTTTGCAGACTCTTCTAGGGCCTGGCTTACCTCAGTCACATCACAGTTTTGCTGGGCATGAGTGAGGTGAGGCAGGAGGGTGATGGCAGCATTCCCATCCCTGGCAGTCTGTGAGAGCAGAAATAGTGTGGGGCAGCAAGGAGGCAGGATTTGTGTTGGCTGTTGCTCTGGTGGAGACAGAGAATAGTTATAAGTAGCTGGAAAATATGAGGGAGTGCAGGATTGAGAACAACAACTGCAGTATTATCCATACTAGAAGTAGGATGCATGGACAAGGATTATGTCTAAATGACTGACCTCCCTGAGGCTGTTGGCCATTCACACCCCCAGGGGCAGGGTCATTTGAGTAGATGGTTTCATTTCATAGCACATGGATGTGTTGGTTGGGTTTTGCTTTGTAACAGTTTTGTGCAGCCAGCCTTTTTCTCTCTGTTGTGGTTCTTCTCACATGTTTTCAATCAGAATGGGAACTCCTTGGGACCTGTCTGAGGAGGTCATAGAATTATACATAAAATTTTGCATATGCTTGGTGTGCTACATTCAGGGCCTTACACTAACAAGAAGATTTTACAAAGGTCATTCCTCCTTATATCTACCATTTTTATTAGGCAATCTGATTTTTGCACCAAATGAAAAAATTCACCACTGGTCAAGATGAAGGAACCACAGAGGTTTTTGGATCATGGGAACCACCAGCACTGTGAATTCATATTCAAATGTGCTTAAATTTCTGTGTTGTTGAATTGAATTGTAAATCACAAGCTGTATTAAAGCTTCTGTTATTTTGTTTTTAATCATACCATAAGTTTCATTAAAGCTTTATTACAGCTTTAGGATACTTTTGTTTCTAGTGTGTGACATTATTCATCTTAGACTATTTTGAGACATTACCAGTTTGGTCAGAATTTTATTTAGAGCCTCAGAACAGCTGCACCAGGTTCAGCAGTAAATGCAAGCTGTGAATATATTTACAGCATAAGCAGAGTGGTGATAAGCCACTTGGTTGCTCTGTTTGACTTTCAGAGCACAGCAGGGACATAGCAGGGCTGCCTTCTTCCTGACCTTTTGTAATTGTTCTTGGATGCTGTTAGAATTTGTATCTTTATAGCATTTAATGTAAGCATATATTTTATTTGTTACCTTGCATCTCAGTAGATTTCCAAGTGATTTGTTAACTATATAGACTTTACTGAAATAAGCATAACAATTAGAGAACAGTAGTGGAAAAGTAACTTGCACACAGTACACTGCAACACAATAGTAAAGATTTTTTTGGGAAAATTGCAAGAACAATTCCAAGGAGCCTCAGAATATTTAATGTGTGATAAAATAGACATTTCTTACTGAGACATCATCTTGAAAGCCCACATAGATTTGCTTTTGTGCTTGTATGTGCACACTCCTATATGCAAGCTCTGAATAGGTATCTGGATTCTCCACAGTATTGTCAGTCTTGAATTGTAGATTTATTAACAAAGATGTTCTTTCTTTCTTTCTTTTTCTTTTCTTTTCTTTTCTTTTCTTTTCTTTTCTTTTCTTTTCTTTTCTTTTCTTTTCTTTTCTTTTCTTTTCTTTTCTTTTCTTTTCTTTTTTCTTTTCTTTTCTTTTTTCTTTCAGAGAGATTGGTTGCATTATCAGGTCACTGGGTTGCTTCCCAAATGAGGCAGAAGTACAGGAATTGCTTGCGCAGGTAAATGTTTAAATTTGTTGTATTTTTTTCAGTCTTCAGCTTGCACAGTTTTGGTCCTTCTGCCTTGCTGAGTGGGAAACCTAAGCTCTTTTTCCAGATGTTGGACATGTCATGGAAGTGTTTCTGGCACACTGGTCTCGCAGGTTGCCCTGAAACAAACCTTTAGGCTGATGAAGTAACAACATTGATGGGTTAAAATGAGGAGTCTTTGACTCTCTTTTAGCCCAAAGGGTCACTGTGACACTGTGCTAAGGTGGAGGGACATTTATAGAAAATGGGGGAAAAATTGATTTTGACTGATGAAAAAGAATGTCCTAAACCTCAGTCAGATTAGGATATCGAAACTCTAACCATTTCACTCTTCTGGACATGCCATGGAAACACACTGCAGGGTTAGGTAATAAAAATTAGTTCTTGAGCAGCTGCTAAAATTACACATCACATTCCAAAAATACCCAGAGAGAAGGCCTGCCATTTTTTGAACTCTGTCCTGTTATTGCTATCTTATAGCCAGACCCTTCAACGTTCTGTCCTTCATGAGGTCTCTCTCAGTCTTGAGATTTCTCAGTTATAGGTAAGAATCTTTCTTACTTGATTTCTTAAGCTTGTAAATCAGGCTTCAGGACATAAAAACTCACAAGGCCTAGTGGTCCTCCCATTCTCCCAGTGATAGGCTGTGGTAAGGTAAGGAAATTAATCACATTTCTCCACAGCCTTTTCCTACATTAATTTGTCTCCTTACATCACGCTTGTAATAGAAAAGTGGTGTGCTGGTGCCTTGGCATGGTTGGTTAATAAATGGGACAAAGACGTAGGAAAAAGACTTCATATGTTCTTTTTGCAAATGGGCATGCTGCTTTAAGGAGTGGACAGTGCTGGAGCTGAGAGGTGGGGTAAGGTTTTTTCTCCTTTTCATGTGTAGGTCAGGATACTGGGACTTGATGTCTCCTACTGTTTTCTTCCTGCACCAACAAAAGTTTGGATAGTTGCAGTAGTAGTCTCTCCTCACTAGGCTTGTCTGGTCTCTTGTAGATCAGAATTAGTGTGAGAAATCTTGTACTAAGTCTTGTGAAAATGATGCAGCTGCTTCAGATGAGGAAGTGCAAAGAACCATCAGAGGTGAAAGCTCTTTTAACATGATACTGCAATCTGTCTGCTCTGGTCCTGTACTTCAGAACCAGATTGTCCCAGCTCCCACTGACAAACAAGACAAAATTGAAAGAGAAATTATGGTGCTTAATATAGATATTTTCAGTGTCCCACAGTGACTTTTCTTTACAGCAAATAAACAGTGCAACTCACTGAAGATACAAATTTGTGAAAAGGGGATGCTTTGACAATCCCCTTCAAGTTCAGGGGAACCAGAAGAATTTAAGGCCTGCCTCTTCCTCTGGAAGAGATTGGCCTTTTTTTCCCCAATTTTCAAAATTACTGTAAATTTGAGATAAGTAATACATAAAAAGTACAATGCAATATAGCCATGAGGCAGGGGATTCTTGAGATAGGACAGTGTAACGTATGAAAATGCTGATTGTAAGAATATTAAAGTATAAATACTGCAAGAAGAAAGAATACATTCAAGAGTAATAGTTAACCTTAAAGAACACTGCACTGGAAAATAAATAGCAAAGAATGTTTCATGGTGTCTATAAATGAAACTTTGACATAGGTTTAGTACCAGAAGAACACTGTCTTCTTGTGGAACCCTTCATATATTATGATAATCACAAACATATCTTAATTTATGCAAGATGCCACTATAATTGGTTGTGGTAATACCATTTTATCTTGATCTAGATAAGGTAAAAATTGTATCTGTTAGCCAGTTTGTAACCAAGCTATTTCCCCAGTATTGTTGTCCATTGTGAGCTGTGATTCATTTCTGTTTCTCACTACTTGTGTCTCTGTCTATCATCTTCCTATTAGCCTTATTGCTAAACTAGCATGTGCTGCCATCACGTTATTCATATCTGCAAAATCAGCATTCATATAATTATGGTATCTCTATAAATTATCATATAATGTTTCTTATATTGCCTTATACTCAATTATTATATATCATATCTCTAGGCCTAATTACAAAGTTAAGATTAAATGCTAAATCTAGAGATAGTGAAAGCTAATTTAAGGATTCCTACAATGCCTGTAGTTGGGTACAGTGCTCTGCCTGGTAACTCTGGAAGATGTTATTGTTTCTTTGTGTTTCAAGTACCCTAATGTTATGGCTGGGAAACAGAGATACAAAACATAATAGGTGCTACAATACAATTGTAATGGGAGCTATGGATGTACCCAAAGGAAAGAAATAGAGCAAAACTCACAGAGTTTGAACAAGCAAATCCTGTTACTGTGAAAAGAGGAGGAAACACAGAAAAAGAAAAATATCAATGAGAAATGAAGTGTAGAACAGGAGTGAGCACAAGGAGGAGTAAGAAGTGTTAGAAACAGGATTAATTTTAACTGCTTATGATGTTGCTGGATCTATAGAGACTGAAATGGAAGCTGTTCCACATCAGTGGAAGCTGAGGTTGCTGATCACCTCCCAGGACTAGGTTTTGCCAGGTATTTTGTTACATCTTTTCAATCAAGCAAGCAGTAAAACAAGTGATTCTGCAACGGTAAAAGGTTCCATTTGGTTTAGAATGAAGCACACATCTTCATTTCCTTGCTAAAGATCCCTTCTGCTAGGCTCACCAAACAGAAGGGAAAATGTGTTTTTCCAAGCCAGTTGCCACTCTAAAGCAGCAAGAGGTGATATTCTCTTAGTACCCAAACCCCTTCCAGAACACGAAAAGAGCATGCAGCAGCAGTTGCAGCTTTCCATTTAAGCAACTGGATGTATCAGGAACTGCCCCAGCTCTGACCCAGCTCCCAGGAGGAATATTCCTCACTAAGCTTTTCCTGGCTCAGTTAGAAGATTTCAAATCAGTGCCTGCTTGAGTTTTCTTTCAATCTGGGCTGTGTCTCAGGGGGCCTAGCAAGGTGTCGCTGCCATGTGAGACCTCGCGGCATGCATCCAGTTTCAACACAGACAGGAACAGGCTAGCTCCAATTACAGGGCTCCTTTTGGGAGCAAAACTTGACATTTTCAGGGAAGGGATGCACCCCAATGAGGCAGAGCTGTTTTTACCATGTTGCGTATCTCCTGTGGAAGTATAGGAATGCAGTGAGAAAGGTGCTAGAAGTCCCCAGTGTTTTGGTACTAATTTGTTAATTTATTTGGGAGGCAAAGGGAAGCTTTTTTTGGGTAGCATTTTATAGGCTGCCTTATGGCTGTTTCGGTCTGCCCTGACTCAGTCTGACTGCCTCTCTGGTCCTTCCCCTGACAACTCTCTTTGACTATGAAACGTGAAAGCAACAAATTCCATCATTAAGGTGTACTCGACTGGAGCTATATCCAAGCTAGCCAACTAAATATGCCCAGAAACATCCTTAGGTGTTGAAGCCAGCTGGCGCAGGGCAGCTCATGCCCACCCTGGTAACTGTTTTATGCAGAGTGACTGTGCCAAGCATCCTGCTGGGGAAAAGTCCTTAAGGTCCAAGCCAGCATCTTCCAGGGAGCAGTGTTGGGTGGTACAGTTCAAAATCATGCCAAGGGAACATGCTCATGGTTTGCTGTAACGGGTGTTCACATTACACTGCTTGGGAATGCTCCAGACCCTGATAAACTTTATTAGTATGACTTCAGCCTGAATGTTTAAACCTCTGCTGAGTTATTGTGGGAGATAAGATCAGTTACCCGGTGTCTGGTTCCTTTGCACGAATGGGTTTGAAGCACAAGAGGGCAATATTGAGTTGTTGGAAGTGTCTATAATAGCGGGCCCGTATTTCCCTGGGATATTATTTCTTCCTCGAATGTCTTTCTATTTGATCACAAGCCTTGCACTCAGATGTTATGGTACCATGTGATATTAAAGACCTGATACAAATATTCAAAGCCTAATGCTGTAATTTTAATGCAGGGACCACCCCAATTTTCTGTTTTTCAGCTTAGTTTGCTAATGAGTTACATACCCTGCCACACTTAAGTTTTATTTTTAGGTAGAAGTAGAAGTAGAAGAACCGGGTGGATTCATTCATCTGGAACAATTTCTTCCTGTGATGACAAAAGTACTACTTGAGAAAAGGTAATGGAAAGTGAATTTTATGTGTCTGTAGTTTATTCCAGATTGACAGGGGTGATTCTGAATAAATCTATCTACAGAAATTTTTTGTAACTGGAAGGAGTCCAGATCTTCTTTGTCATTTAAACTCAGTTTACATTAACTAGATAGATTTTGTTTCAAAATTAGTTCATCTACATTAAATTATGTTTTACTGATGATATAAATAATACCAGTTTATAATCATAATTGTGGTAATATGTAGCTTTTGTATTTTTAATGGGAATCAGAATTGCTATTCAACATGCTTTGTATACCTCTGAAATATTTTGTGTGCAAATTAAGGTCATAACTATTGCTTTCTCTGAACATATGAGTTACAGTAACTGAGAAGCACAGAGTGTTACAGTGTATTCTAAATAAGTTGTGTAAACCAGCTTCATATTCCTGTCTCAAAGTGACTGCCAGCTGTATGTACAGCTGAATGTATACAATTAACACTCTAAAAGACTGCTGATCTAAAAGTGGTCACAAAGGTGCATAGAAGTCTTTGCATGAAAACAGGAACTTGTGCTATTTTGACATTTTGCACTAAAGCAAGATTACTTACAAGGAGCTTATCTTTCATTTTAAAGATGGTAGTCAAGACTTTTGAGAAACTCAGTCTTGTCCAATCCTGAGAAGTTATTTTGCACACAAAGGGCCTTTGGTAGGAGGCTGTTCTACCCTTGAAGTAGCTGTGGCTCCACACTGATGTTCATCCTTTCACACAGTGATGCCGTGCTGCTCTGGGCTCTCCTCCTCCTCCTCTTCCACATCCCCTTCACACAAACATACACACATACACACACAAAAATAATTCCCCCACTCTTTCCCCGAGCTAGTGCAGGCTTGTCAAGACACACTTTATCTTTTGGGGCACTGTGTCCATAGTTCACTAATGCAAGGGTACCTGAGATTTGGATCACAAAATCCAAGGCTTCTTAGCACATTTGATTTTCCGATAGTTAAAGACTGAGGCGGGTCCAGACAAAGCAATCAAGCAGTTAGAACCTCCCTGGATTCAGCTTCTTCTCTTTAGTATTCTGGGGGTTTGGTGAAAGCCTGCTGGGATATGGAAGCTCTCCATTGCTGCACTGAGCTTCCTTTCCAGCTCTGAAATCAAGCATGCATATGCATGCACACACGTGCCCAGTTCTCCCCTCTCTCTGAAATTGTTAGTGACAGACCTTTTCTTTTATAGCTACCAGCCTCCTTTGCTCATCATCAGCTCATTAGACTGCCCAAGTCCCACTAGGTTATCTGTTGCCTAGCTACCAGGCTACCTGGACAAAACTTTTGTTTTCTTGGTTTGTCCTTTTCTGTTCAGTGCATTGGCTATGTAGAATGATTCATCTGTTGCTGTTTCCTACTAACCCACCCAGCCAGCCCAGACATGCAGAAGCCATTCATCTGGCTCCTCAGCACAAGGGAAATTAAACAGTAGTACAACAAAAGATGTAAGAGTTAAATATAGGGACAGTCCCAAAAGGCCAGGCTGCAATTAAATGTTTGATAGACAAAACTTAGTAAATTCTCATAGAAAATAAGCTTTCCTTTTCCTTTAGTACTCATCTTTAGTTTTTTCAGAATGCTAGCAAACAGTAACTTAACTTTTCTGATTCCATGGTTTCAGATTCTGGCCTATTCCAGAAGATGTTATTCTACATGCATTTGAGGTCTGTAACTAAATATTCAAGTACCTAATTGCTGGGAAGAAGTTGCTGCTTTTTGATACAATAAGCTTAAAACCACAAGTTTTATTCTTTTTCTTTGAAGGCTTTGGATGAGAATAAATGTGGATATATTACCAAAGAGGACCTGGTCAAACATTTGACTGAAGAAGGTAATATGACTTCTGTAATATCAGTATATAAGTAAAAAGCATTACATGTATATATGGCACCTTGAGGTCCTTACCCTGCATGCCAAAACCTGTGGGAGTAGATACATTGTCTTCAAGCAATGCTGTTGCTGTGATGAGTGGCTGGAGACTAGGACATTTCACTGGTCAATGATGCAGGGAAAGAGCATTTATCTGCCTGCTTGCAGACATTATAGAATAGAGATTTTTTTTCTTATCCTTATTCATAATTCAGTCATGTCTGGATATTTTGTGATTCTGTGCACACCTCTGTGTTCACTAAGAATGTGACTCTTTTGCTATACTGTAAAATTGCAGCTTAGATTTCCGGATGTTTCAGTAGTTTCAGTGCTCATTCATTCTTACATTATCTTGATCTTAATTCTAGAGCCATATGCAAACAAAGAGATTCAAAGACAAGATTTAAGTTGTACATTCTGTAATCCTCAAAATCTCCTGAAGAGCCTGCTTTTCTTGCGTGGCTGACTCATGCCCACCTGCCTCATGTTCAAAAGGGTGTGCAGGCTTTGTGCAAGACCTAGCCTCAGTTGGTAACCTGAGGGATGAAGTAGGCCATCAGCAGCTCTGAAGCTCCTAAAAGAGAAAAAACAGAAGTCTTGCATGATGTGAATACAAGTGCAAGGATAGCCAAATGAGAGATAATTCTAATGTACACAGGAGAAAAACTCTGACAAAAATAGTTGTTTCAAAATCCATGGCAGAGAGGAACAGGCTGTTTTGGTGTCTGTGAACTAGAAGGTCAGATGGATCCAGATCCTCTGTCTCCTTTCTTTTAGACTGGCTCACTTGGTGTACAGGACTTACACTGGCAAAAGGGAAGGCATAAGATCCTTAGTTTTGTTCCTTTTCTCCTCTATGTGAGAATCAAAAGGAGATCCTTTCAAGGAAAAAGCAGTGGAATTTGCCAGTCCTTGAAAGGATACTTACCAAGAAAAAGTGTTATTCTTTGCTGTCTTTCAGGTGAGCCCTTTACTCAGGAGGAAATGGAGGACATGCTTGCCGTTGCTCTAGATCCAGAAACAAATACTCTTCGCTACAGAGACTACCTTAAAAAGCTGGTAGTAGATGAAACTAATACCTTCCCCTTTAATGTCTGAGATGCCTTTTGGTAACAACACTGTAGCTTGACAGATAGTTGAAATATGTATTTTAAAGTATAAGGAAGCTCAGCTTGTGACTTGGTGCCTATAATTAAAATAAAATCTGTGTACTTATATTTCCCTGAATTCTGTGTGTGTGTATATATATTATATATATATTTATAAAAATATATTCACACCTGAAAAAAGAGCTCTTGGCAGAAAGACTGTGTAAGGTCTGGAAAAGAAATCATGGAATTTTGTTGGAAAATAGCAGGAAAAATAATGTTAATGAAGTCAAGAAACAACTTTACGATTGCTTTTGAAAAACTAATGGAAAATGAGACTTGTGAAAATACGTAATATGTAGGTAAGTGAGTATCTAAAGTTGACTAATACTAGTAAGATAAAGCTTTATATTTAAATGTAATCCTTATTTGTGTTTAACAAATAAGGAACCAGGTAGGTTACACCTTTTGAAATAATATAATAGAGCAAATAAACTTTCTACAATTTCTAGTGTTTTTCAAGTATTTGTGTTTTGTTTACCGTAGCAATTTAACTGAACCAGTTAGTTCCAGTTTATATTACTAATCCACTGACATGGTATTTTGCTTTCATTTTAAACATGCAGAGAACACTCCAACCATTTCCATAGTCAACCTAGTCCTTGAGAACATTTCTGTTACTATAGGCAATTAACAGTTCCCCTTTTGTAACCAGTTTGAAAGTCAGAAATTTTAGCTCTTCAAAACTTAGGATCACAGGATGGGAATTTGATTTTCATAAACTGATGAAGCACCATTTTTTGAAAGATGTTAGTGTAGAATAGGTGTCTCAGCTTTTCTTGCTAGCAGACCACCACAGACCTCACAGCTCTTCTTACTTCTAGTTTGATAATTTTGTGTTACTGTACTGCTGTTCTTGAACTTGAGTTCAAATTCTTTCCTCTCGAGTTCTTGCCTTGCACATCATTTTCTAACAAGTGACCAGCAGTTGCCCTCAACTTGTGGGAGGGTCTTGATGAGGTCTCAGCTTGTAGGAGATTCTGTGGTCTGCTCCTCAAGAGTAGGGTGTTGCACTTTGTACTCCACACCTTCCACCCCATTTCTGTTTTTCTACTCTCTATCAAGTTTGCTTTCCTCCTTTACTATGTTCTACCTCTCCTTTGTCCCAACTGCATATTCCAGCTCTGTGTCATCCACAGCCTTCATCAGCTGATGAAATCCAGGGAAGACTGACATAGAGAGTCACTGAGTGCCTTACCCCCTGTCATTCCCTCCTAGTGGCAGAGCTGAGAACAGAGCACAGGACTCCTCCTCGTGTCAGGTCTTTTGCCCTACCCATTTGTTTCCTTTGGGCTGGAAGCTCAGACAAACTGTTTTCATGCACAGCTACAAGTGACCTGCTGTGCTTCACAAAGAAGAGATTAGCATGATCTAAACAGGGTGATGGAAGCAGTCTGAAAGAGACCATTTTTTAAATCACTTTTTACTTCTCTAATCCAAGTTGTCCAAGCCACTGATATTTGCTTAAACAGTAAGGCAATGAAGAGTTAATGATGGTAGACAACATTTTCACAGTTCTAAGCTGCATCTGGGAAACACTGTTGCACTGCTCCTGAGACTCAGCAATGCATTCTGCTTAACACAGTTACTCTGTTTTTCACTTCAGTGACAGTAAGAAGGAAAAACAAAGGCAATCCTTAGTGTTATACTGGGGGAAGATACAAGTCTTTGAAGATTAAAGCAAGAGCAACAAAGGCCTATTAAGAAAATATATTTTTATTAGCCTTCTTCAGTCTCTCTTTCAAAGCTGAAATTATTTTCCCTAGATGAATCCTTCTTCCATTTGATGTAGTGTGTTATACTAGATTTCTGACACAGCTGGTATGAGTGAACAAGTTTCATTCATATGCAGTCTTGGAGTCCTTGTCAACCTCATCTTGGATATCAGTAGGAAGATGCTTATTTCAGGAAATCATTTCATTCAGAGAGAGCACAATTTGTTTCTTGTGGTGCTTCCCAAGAGGCCGCCTCAGCTGTTGCTTTGATAAATCAGGTTGTAAAACACTGTTACAATTCATAGTGCAAATAGGATCTTAACATACATTCTTTTATGATATATATAATTTTTTCTTTTGCAGTCCTCAAATGCAAGGAAAGAGGGTATTCTGGCAAGTAAAAAGTGTTATTGTGATTGTGTTTGAATTTATCATACAGCAGCTCTTCCAGTTCCATCTTCTTATACCCGTCCCCAAGAAAGATATGTGCAAATAGGACAGACAAAAGCAAGTTGCAGTCTTCTCTTTGGGCATAAGCAAGCAAATTTCATTGCCTACAGAGTTTTCAAACTGGGGGTAAAATAATTGTCAAGAAATAATCTCAGACTCTGTCAGATCCCAAAACCTGAGTGCACCCTGCCAGCTAGGATCAAATAGCAGTGATCTGACCAGCTCATGAAGCACCTGCCACAGGGGTCACTCCACAAGAGGCTGAGCAGTGGCCACACATAACTGTTCCTTTGCCTGTGTCTTTAATGATTTGCCAGCCCACGGCCACCCACTTCCCCGTGGTGGTGGTAGGCTGCATGAAGGGACTGAGTGCCCTGCTTCTCTGTGCTCCCTGGGGATGAGCAGGGACCCATACCATAGGGAAAGGGAGAGGAGACTTAGGGAACCCTTTTGTTGAAACTAAAACCCTTCTTAGTTTCTAAATTTGAAGGGAAAAATATGTTACTTTGTCCTCTTCTTTGAGGTGAACAAATTGAACTGCTGACTGGTACTGAGCTGTCTCTTGTTACATGCCTCTCCTTGCTGGCTGTTTTGCCTCTTCCCTCAAGATCGGGAACCAAGGTAAGGGACTGGAACAAAAGGAGAAATATCTAGGGAGGAACCAGTGTAGCACCTGCATTTCACACAAGGAAGTAGAGCCAAGGCACTGAAGAAACTGGGCAAGTCAGAGGGTTTTTTGACCTAGTTGAAGGAGGGAGAGGGAAGGGAAGTCATTATCCAGATGTAAAAAAGAAAACAAAATTAAAAGAAGAAGAAATCAAAGAAGCAAACACTGGAAACCATCTACAAGTACAACTGAATCAGCAGACTGTTTACATCACTGCTGTGAATTGTAGGCTGGACAAGACCTTACTTGTTTAAAACTTTAAGTAGGTTCAGCTGTGTCAGGGCTGACATAGTATAATGGAGACCTCAGTCTTACTGATACTGTGGAGGATTCTTCTAGCTGCTGAGCTTGTGCTTGGGAGTCCAGTTGCTCATATTCCAGGTAATACATTGCTTTTTATGTTTCCTTCACCAGCTTTGAAGTTGCTTCTCCAAAACACTTTTCTGTCTGCTAGTGATAGTGCCATGTATAGTCACACCTGAAGACTTAAGTGTTTTCCCACTGCAATGCATACCAGCATGGTATTTTCAGCTGCTTGAGACTCTCCACTGGCTGTGGGCAGAAACAGAAGAAACAGACTTCCTCCATCAAAATGCTAACGGGCCAGCATCAGACCTGGGACTCCAGGAAAAGAACTGGGCTGTTCCCGTGTGCACCTCCACCCATGTTATAACACAAGTAAGAGCCTGTAAAATGTTCAGGCACTTGGCTCTGTTCAGGCAATAAGAATTTGCTACCTTTTTCTCTTGTTTCAGTCTGTCTTTTCTCTTGGTTCTCTTATGTGTCATTTCATTAATACAGTTGTGTGATATCGTATGAGGATTGAAAATGCAAGAGAGTTTTGCTCTGCTCCACACTGCTGATGCACTTGCTGCACTCTCTGACAGCTGCCTGTATCAGGGTGGGGTTTATCACTGGATCTAGACTTGTTACCACTGAAATCAGCACTGGCAAAGCCTTCATCACAGGTAAGAGGAAGAACCTGGGCCTTCAGTTTCATGGGGGAAAGTGGCTGGGGATGCTGGAATTCAGCCAAGGCTGGGAAGTTAGGATTTTTTAAGTCCAGTAATATACTGTTATAATTGTGTGAAAGGGGGAGAGTAATCTTGACAATAAGACAGGAGGTTGGCAGACAGGTTTCATTTTGGATTTTGTGAGAGGTATTGGAAGGTCACACAGTCTCTTGCTAACTGACCTTTCCATGTATAAAGTCAGAGGAGTTACAAAGAGTAGGAGACGGGGTATCAGTCTTGCCTACTTGTACTGCTGAGTTTTTGTATCACTAATTCTGATGTTTGCACAGCGTCTGGTACTATGATGGTCTGATTGAAGTCAGTGCCTACAGACCTCCCTGTAACATAATTAATAAAGTTCTCAGCCTTCAAGTCTTTTGTTCCAGACTGTATGTTCGGGTCGCAACTTCTAAACAGGTCAGTCCACATCAAGTATGTTTGTTTTTCATTGAACACAACTCTGTTTCATATTGTCTCATGCCATGATAGGTTTGACTATAAAACTAACCATTAAAACATTTGCTCTTATTGTTGGAGGATGTTTTTGGCAGGTCAGTACTAGGGCATGGGGACTATGCTGATTTAAAAGCTAAAGAAAGACATAGGTCGAAACAAAGCAGATTCTCCTGTTTAACCTATTTTGAATCCCTGGGGCTACTGTTTGGCTTAGTGTAGTTCTGAAAGCCAAGAAAATGTTACTCACTATGCTCAAAAGATTGATCACAGCATTTGTGTCCTGAGGCCCAAATCCTAAAGTTCTTATTCAGAGAGAACTCCCATTGACTTCAAAGGGAGTTCTGTCTACAGAAGAGCTTCAGAAATAGTGATGCACTGGCTCACAAGGCACTGTAAAAACTTTTTAGTCTCTTTAAAGAAGACTCATCTGTGGAGGATCCAACAGAGATGTTCAACCAGCTGCAAGTTGGGTAATTGAAACGACCAAAACTGTAAAACCGTGGGCGTAACTGAGAACCTGTCTCTATTTCTTTGTGCTTTGTCAAAGTTGCAGAGATAGTTTGTTACGCTAAATATGATGGTTTATTATCACTGAGATCAGTAGGGGAGAACTTTCTGAGGAAGCTGTGTAACTAGGAGTAGGAAGAAGACCACTCTAAATACAGGGCCCTAAAAGAAACCCATTCAAAAAGGAAGGAAGGAAGGGAGGAAAAGAAAAAGAAAAGGAAAAAGAGAAAAAAAGAAAAAAGGAAGGAAAGACAAGAAATGAAAAGAAGGGAAGGAAAAAACACAAGAGCTCTACCAGAGCCACAGTTTGTTGATGTTCAGGAAATGTTATAAACCATGTCTATTTGCTCAGGATAGCTGTTATGTGGTGTACAGAGGCTGGCTTAAGCCCCAGATTTAGCTGTTTGGATGCAGTTTGTTTTCACTGCTTGTCTCATCTGGAGGCACAATGCAGTGCTGCTCTCATTCACCTTTTTGTTAACAGTAGCCCTCCAACGCTCAAATGGGGAAAACCCCCAACAGTTTAGTCTAAGAACATCTATCATGAAAAGCAGGGGACACACAGAGTAAACCCAGTTACTCTTTTTATAGCTATTTAATTACAGTTTTTTGCAATTTATATAAACAAGCTGTGAGTTTTCTCTGTTGCTCTTTTGCCAAGACAGGTTTCTTTTTGATGTCACACCAAAGTATATATCCTGGAAGCATCTGTAAAATGCACTGGAAACAGAGGTAAAAGAAACTGCTGAAAGAATGTAAGCACTGG
Source organism: Gymnorhina tibicen (assembly GCA_013399875.1). Taxonomy (NCBI): domain Eukaryota; kingdom Metazoa; phylum Chordata; class Aves; order Passeriformes; family Artamidae; genus Gymnorhina; species Gymnorhina tibicen. The sequence goes on from VXAZ01003156.1 coordinate 51,860, forward strand.
CTTTACTACACCAATGTGAAGAAAGAGGTTCATCCTTTTTCCTCATTTCCCATTGGCAGTGTGCAGTTGGGATTTTGGGAAGATGTTCTCACTCTTGTGGCTCCAATGGGGTAGAACTGAGCAGCCATGAAGAAAAGTGGCACGTTGAAATGTGTCATTTGGATTTTCTCATCTAAATGACTGAAACTTCTTTCTCCATCTTTCAAACCACAAAGGGATGCAATATCTTCTGGCAAAGTAGTACAACATGAGATGCAGTTGTTGGTGATATCTCTGTTTTCCTCTTCAAAAATGTACCACCTCTCCAGCATAACATAGTGGATTAGTTGGAGTAGAGGATCTGTCACCAGAACTTACTCTTCAAAACAGCTAAATGAACACTGGAGACAGTAGCAGACAGTGCAGAGCTTAAAAAAAACCCAACAAACTAAGAGATAAATCTCTTTGTAGGGACTTTTCTAATTGCCAAGGGTGTGTTCTGTCTGGCAGAGATGATGTAGCAATACCCACTGAGAAGAAGAGTTCCAATGATAAAAGGGAATAATGATAACTCTTCTTTTGGATGTGATGGCTGAATTTCAACAAGGGAATCCCCCAAGCTCCATAAACTGTCTGTGTAGCATCCTTATTTCAGAACCTGGGCACTTGGTGCTGAGGAGAAAGGACCATTTAAATGTTCTGAGGAATGTTTATACCCACAGACATTAGTCCCTAGCTGTGGAAGAACACATTCCCTATGTAAGCTGTTCTACCTGGCCTGCAATAGCCAGAAACTGTTGCTCCCATAGGAGGCAATGTCAGCTGGAAGCATACAGCTATAAAATGAAGAGAAAGTCTGTTTTCTCAGAATAACACAGAAGTTGACCTTCATTGCTCACACCCTGCCTGTTCTCACGAGGGAAGCAAAGGCTTTACAGTGATACAGTCATAGGGGGAAATGCTGAATGGTAAAGTGCAGACATTTGGGACATAAAGTTAGAAAAAATGACCTACAAGTAGATGTGTTGAACCCATACATCTTTTACATGCAATGTTCACCCCCAAGATAGCTAATGTCAGTCATGCCCTGTGCTATTATATGCTTACAAAAAAGTGAGCTCAGGATATACATTTGAATTCAGAGAAAAAAAACACACAAATCAAGATGGGAAGTAAAGTCCAATTTGGTGATGAGGCTTTGCCAAATTAAGCTCCTGCGAAACAAGAAGAAGCAACACCTGCATTCAGAGACTCACAGTGAAAGAGTGGCTGCCTGGGCTAATTTGAAAACTTCAGGAGATCAATAATGGTGGAAACTTCAGTAAAAGGAATGCATCTTCAATAAAATTCAGAAAAGAGAAGAAGAAATGATAACTGGAGAACCTTCAGAGACAAAATTACATGTACTTCCTTCCCCAGGGATGCTTGTAGTACAAACAGGTTTTATTTTAAAACAAAATATGTTCTTACTGGCATCTATGGGAAACTATTTGGTGCAAAGATTTTGTAATATCTTTTATACAGTTGTCACATATTTGCATTTATGAAGGCCTTGGTTTTAGAAGCTTTTGGACAAATTCACTCTCAGTTTTCACTTAAACAAGAAATAAGAAATAATCTGCCTTCCTCACTTCTGTCAATAGCTTCAAAAACAATAAAAGCCATCTAAAAGTAAGTAGCTCTGGAAGACTGCAGCATCCCTTTCTAACTCGTATTTAACATGTATTTTACTGTCCCTTATTAGGAGCCAAATTTGCATTACTGATGTTCAAATATGACTCTTATTTCTATACTCAGTGAGATCTATGAGGGACAGAAACTAGAGGTAAATAGTCATGGGGAAAAGACCAGCTCTCTGCATCAGTTAATGAATAAAGTTCAGGGAGCAACAGAAGAAACAATGCATTCATCACTGCTAAAATTTAACTCTGTAACTTACCTTTCTATAAAAATTCATAACAAGGACAATAAAAATTGCAAAAGAGGAACATTCTTCCCCTTTCTCTATTGGCATTACCTTCTGTTTGTTCAGCACTCATGTGCATCCAGCCGAGACCAGTAAGTTCACTTTCCTTTTGTTATGATCTGAACCAGATATACACTGCAAGGTAAACTTCTGCATTAAACTTCTGCTTTGTTGATGAAATCTTTAAGCCTTACAATATTTGTTAAAGAACAACAGATAAGATTCTGTTTGCCAGGCATTTTTCAGGTAGTAGCTGGATTAAATAAATTTGTTCAGAAATGGCTGTTTTCAGTCCCTGCTGTGTTCTTCTGAACTCTCAGTGAGTGTTCCTCTGAACAGCTGTTCCCCACCTGGGGAGGAAATCTTGCACTATCCCATTACTGGCCCATGTCAAAGAAATGACATTAATGACAAGCCAGGTTGCAGAAAGTCACAATCCTCTTACTTAGGATTGTAAAAATAAACTAAACTCTCCACATTCATTACTGCGTTACTACAATGATGTGACCAATAACATAATTAATCTCCCACAACACTCCATAAAGGTCCAGCTTTACCATCCACTAAGTGTTCATCTCATAGAGATGGTAAGATTTTCATCATCCTCACCCCTCACAGTGAGGGTATTTACTTTATAAAGATGTACAGAGGTGCCTCCAGAGATGTCAGGAAGGGGTCTCAAAATTCCCATCTCCCAGGTCTTTATCAAAGGGGCTCACAGTTAACATGATTATAGTTAGCAAGCTCTGTGTCCTCAGTGTTCCCATCATAGACTCTATTTTCATACAAATCTGAAGTCAACTGGTTACGTCCCCGTATAGTGGGGTCACTGTAGGTTGAGAAGAAATTGGTCTCTTTGAATAGCTTGTATAACTGAGCTGCATGTGCTGAGTCTGGTTTGTACAATTAAGTACTTTCTGGCCCATTAATACCTGTACTGTTGAATGCAGACTTAGGCTGTTGCTAAAGGGACGTGTATATTTTGGAATAGAGGACAAGTACCTATACCATTTCAGCTGCTGTATGTCTAACCAACATCAAAGTGACAAGTGCAAATTACAGGAGCCACAAGGTTTTTAGCTTGGAGCCTAATCTCATGGGTCACTGTAAAGTCTGTGCCTTGCTAGAGCAGTTTACTGATGGCAAACCAGGGGAACATGGTTAACTTACCTGATTTCATGGTATTGTGTAGATCTCTTTCTCTCACTGCTCTAAAACCTGAAACCCGTAGTATTTCCTTTGAGTTCTCTTTGCTCGTCTTGATTCTCAGAATGTGCCAGACACATGCCACTAGGGAACCAACAGTGCCAAACTGCTTTCTCATCCTCCCCTACCTGTCCTCATACCAATGCATCCAAAGAACATCATTATTTCCTACACTGGAAGGCTGGGGAGTGAGCTGTGCCTTCTTCAACAATACTTGGATGGGTCAAAAGTTCATCTGCAAGAGCATACTTTGACTGCCATCTTCCTCCTTCTGGAGAGAAAGCCTCATTCCGGAGGGATTCTGGTGGTGTCAACTGCATACTTTGGATGCCTGCTACTTACAGAAATCTGTAGATCAGCCACGCACTGCTACATTCACAGATTAGAAATGGTTTCCATTTTTGCAGAACAGTCTTTCAATTACTCATTAATTTGGGCTCCATGATCCACTTTCCTGTATGGTCTGTACTTGCCAGTCATCTACACTTGTTAGAAAAAGATGTTTGCTTTCCAGCTAAGTCTGAGAACCATCTTCACGAGACATCAACCTTTGCAAGTGAAATCAAGGGTGACTGACAGGATAGGATCTATCTCCACACAGGTTCTCCAAGTGCTGTGTGGCATCTAATAGGAGAATTTCAACTTTAGAAATTTTGACAATACTCTTACTGGTCCCTCTGGAGCTTCCTCTGTGCTTTTTAGCAACAAAAATGTTTTCTCTATGATAAATACATCAGCTTGAAGCCCAAATAAAATAAAGATTCTCCGAATGATACAACCTTACACAAACTCCTCTCTAGCAGGTGATCCTTCCATCAACTGTCGTCACTGCCCTGAGGCAGAGTGCAGCTTTTCCTAGGAAAAAAGTCAGAATCGGTACACTTCATTTTGTGTTTTAAGCAGGCCTAGCATGCTACAGAAACGCTCCATTTCTCTTGAGATCTTCCACTCAAGTGGTATTGGTTCATTTATTTATTTGTATGTAGACATAGAAGAACACACATCCCAGGCTTGCAGTATCTGTTCCACCTAGAAAAGATGATCCTTGCACAGACTAAAATGTAAATAACATGGGAGCAAACACCAGCCTCCCCCTGCCAACAAAAACACAGATAACACAAAATCACCAGTCCCTATCCTCAGGCTGCCTCCCCAGATGCACTCTGTTCCCATTAGTGAACAACAAAGCCCTGGCTTCTTCCAGCTGTATAGAATGGCTCCTGAACACATTCACAAACACAGAGATTTGCCAGTTCCAGGGCACAGATTCCAGCTCTTTTGGGCCAAAGGCATGCTTCAGTTTGCAGTCTCATTAGAGAAGTAACTGTGGGAACATACTGGCACTCAAGGCTTCTCAGTAAACATTAAAATTATCAACAAGTGCCCTCATTTAGCAATGTTCATCCCAGAATATTGGTTCATGCTTTCAGATAGGGCCAGACTCAGCTGTCACTGCAGCCCACCACATTTTTCTATCGCATACCTGACTGCTTCCCGAAACTCCTTGGTCACAGAATGTCATTGTGAGTCTCCTAGAGCACCAGCCACTTCCAAGTCCTCACCCAACCTGTGCTAGGACATTTGGATCAAATTAATTACTGTAAATTGATGTTGTTGCATTATTGCAGATCAGGCATCATGCAATGAATACAGTGGTGAAGCTAGCAGTGGTTAAAATGCTCAATAATGCTAATTGCATGGGTGAACATTTCTTTAATATGGACAAGACTAAACAACCAAATTAAAATGTAAGTGATTATAAATACTCTGGAGCCTTGTCTATGCCTAAAGAGACATCCTGATGGATCTGGGAAAAAGGCAGTGAGGAGCAGTGCAGGCAGACTAAGAGTTTTTTTGCTTTGTTATTTTCCTTTTTATTACAATTTTGTATTATTGTTTTATTTTATTTCAATTATTAAACTGTTCTTATCTCAACCTATGAGTTTTCTCACTTTTACCTTTCCAGTTCTCTTCCCCATCCTGCTGGGGGGGAGTGAGTGAGTGGCTGTGGGGTGGTGAATTGTCGGCTGGGGTTAAACAATGACAGGATGTTAGATTAAATTGGCTTTTTCAAACTGATGCAGCTTTATGTCTGAACAAAAAACTGGTGCTCTCCAGTTCAACTTGCACCTGCTCACATGGGTACAAACTAAATGGGTGTAGCTAGTAAAAGGAGATTTAAATTCAAACAAATAATCATCAAGAAGGTCATGCTGACTTCATTAAGGGAATTTGAACTTCCATTTATGTTAAACTGGTGAAACTTTCACGAGCAGACAAGCTCTATCTAAAGAAGAGTTCTGCTGAATTTCGTAACATGGGGTAATGCATTCCACTCTGCCAAAGCTTTCCAGCAATAGAAAGAAATGCCCATCAGTTTCTGCCAGTCCACCTCTGAGGCTGTGTTTGTGTTGCTAGCTGCCTAGGGATGGGACTGTTTTCCCTCTGGCATGGTGTTTGACAGAATAGTTATGGATCAGAAAAGAGCCACATCAAAATACAGCAGGTGGGGACACGCTGCTGAGCACAGCTGCCCCATGCTTGTGTTGCTTCCAGGAAGGACAGCTTGGGGCCACAGACAGAGACTTCCATAAAACTGTGAATATTCCTGCCCTGAATCTGGGCAGGAATACTTTACCCCAGCCTGCCTGGGCACACAGACAGGCTGTTGGAGTCAGCTCCCCCACACTGATGTCTGTGATCAGTGACAAGCCTGCTCATTTGTTTAAACCTGGAAGAAGTTCCTGTACACAGCAAACGGTGCTCAGCTGGAGCACTGGCTTCAAGGTAACCCTCTGAGGAACAGGTATGCCTTACTCATCCCCTGCTCTCCAGAGCTGTGCTGCCAAGTCTGGGCACCTCTTGATGGGCAGACACGGAAACTGAAGTCATCTGGGTCCAGTCACGAATCCTCCTGGACTTCCCCTCTGGGTTACTCATGCAGTCAGAGCAGGAGAGCAGAATACACTGGAGAAAAACTCATTGCAGTAGACAGGGAAGGGCAAAGAGAGCAGCTCTGTACCTTTCTTGGCCACTGATCTGCATCCACAGGACATGCAAGGTCTAGCCATGGCTCCGCCTCCCCAGCTGCAAGCCAGCTGATGAAGAGAGGGATACAGGGACCAAACTGTGTCTTTCAAGGCAAACTAGAGGCAGATAACAAAGAGGTTTGAGGGAGATGGCAGGCAGATAAGCCAGTCATCAGCCCTCTGCAGTTGCTTCATAGAGAATATAATCAGTGTGGAATCATCTGCAGCAAAGAGAAAAATGGAACAATAAATTTTTCTGAAATCTGCATGCTCTAGGGTTCACTTTTAACCCTAAACTGGGGGTAAAAGAAGTGTATGAAATGTTTGAAGAGGAGCTGAAAAAGAGTTTCAGATGAAACAGATGCTCTGAGATCTGGAGTGCCTATTGTTATAAAAATCTCAGGAACAGACTGCGGTGAGACCTCTGATGCAGCTTATCATGAACGTAATTCTCTGTTGCTTGAGCACTGAGTTGAATCAGTTCACCTCAGGTGAGCTGAGAGGCAGGAAAGAAATGCCTGCTGCCTTCTATATCATCGTTCATTTAAGGCATTTACACATTCAAGACTCTGATAGACTAATGCCTGTGATGCCAGCTCTGTTGCTGATCTGCACTGCTATAAATTACTCTTACAACAAGAAAGCATGCAGCATAAAAATGTGATGATATAAATGCTTTGCTGTTTGTTTCTCAGGGCTGCCTGTTCACTTTGATGTACTATGGCTGCTTACCCCCTTCCACACCATCTGCAGTGTGTCCCTGGCTCCTAGGGTGAAGCAGGCACACACGCTGGTTTGGCACTTGCTACCCTCCATCAGCCACTTTACCTGCTTTCTAACTTTGGCATGTGCTGGCCTGTATTCCTCCTATTAATGCTGTTATTTGCTAATACCATTAATACCATCTTCTCCCCTTTCCTGCCCAAAGATGCTTACTGAGAATAATTTTTTTGGAAGACACGTTTCTCCTTGGTAGTTAGGTGGTTCTTTGAAGAACATTTAAAAGAAATCCTTTGCCCTCTAGTATCTTCAGCCATGTCTCTGTGCTCAGGGAAAATTGCTATCAGTGTTCCAGAGCCAGTTCCTGGCAATTCAGGAAGCCCACAGAGGCAAGCAAGGTTTCTAGACAAGAAGCAGCCGGTATTTTTCTTCATTAGAGCCTGTGACTGGCTGTTGTTACTCCAATGATTTTTTGCTCTGTTGCTGTTTTATGTAATATCTGCATTGCTAGGACTTGGTGCTTTGGGATTCACAGGTACTCCCAATATTTCAGGCTTGTCTTTAGTTCTGGAGTTGCAAGGAATGCTTATTGTGCCTGAGAAACAGAAAATAGGGTTCTGTCAGATTTCAGTATTTGAATTTATGAACTGAACCAAAATTGGCTGCAGACCTGTCATTGCAATGCATCCCACTGCATAAAATGATTGCAAACTTCTCCATGCAACCCTGCTCCATGAGTATATGTATGTACATGAAATTGTATCCTTTATTACTTACGAAAAACACATCAATATTTTATTAATAAGTAGACATTGATTTTTACTGAGAACATAAAGATTTATGGAAGGAGGCAGGGCTGTGTGGCAGAAACTATGACAGCAGTTGCTTAAAAAATCTATGAAATATTTTACTTTTGAAATATAGAAAAAAATTCCATTCAAAATGAATCCAAATAGACAGTCCTTCATGGAAAATAGATTGCTTCTGCTATCAAGCACAGGTGGATTTTAAAGACAACTAGTTTGCTACAGAATGAGACTCTTTGTCCGAATTTAACACAAGTGGCTTCCTTTTATTTTATGGAGATATTCAAGGAGGTTCTCAGTGGAGCAAGGAGAGTACAGGCTAAACATATGTCCAATGGCCCCGAGGCAAAAGGACTACACCAAGCAAACAGGGAGATGTAGCCCTGTCAGGAGGATGGGAAAACCCTGCTGTTGTTTGCAGTAGGAAAAAGTATACTCAAAGTGGACTGATTCGGGTCTGCTGGTAACAGCAAGAAGCAGAAGCTGTAATAAGGACAACCTGGAGGGTTCCCTGTCTATGATACACCACCTGGAGCTAGGGATTGTAGCAGTGACTGGGAAGTACATATTTTCCAGTGTTAGTCTACTTTTACCCTGACACACAAGGTAAATCTTGGGACTGATATAGAAATTGTGGTATAGCAAACACCCCAGCAGCCAGCTCATACAGAGGAAAAGCCCAGCCTTAACTCTCCATGATGTCATGCTCAACAATTGTCAAGAGCAATTGGGAAAACACCCTACAGACACATAGTATATCCCAGATACTATGGAAGGAACATTATCTACAGCACCAGAAGAACAATTTCGGTCCATCCAGCCAATTTCCTCCTGTACTGCGTGTATTCTTAAACCTGGCAGAATACTCGGACTGTGGCTATGTGTGCTTCTGCTCATGTGTGGGCTATACAAAAGGATAAGGGACTAAATGTGTTTGATGTGCCAGAGCTTTTTACTGAAAAGGTCCTATAGTTTGGCAAGGGGAAGAGAGCAAGAACTAGAATGGTTTTAGAGAAGAAATATGTAAAACTGAGAAAGTTCTGGTGATTTTATTTGTAGCTCTTAATAATTAGCTATTTCTATCTTTACAATTAATTCTTTGTCAGTATTACTACAAATGCCTTCAATTTCCTCGCTGTCCCCCAATGGACTCCAGCTCATTAATATGCAGCTTTAAGCAAGTATCGGAGCTGTCATGCATTTCAAATCTCCCCAAGGAAGCTTTTTAAAATTGTAAGTAAGACCTGATACTGAGACTTATTAGCACCAAACCTGGAAACAAAGCTTCTGTGCAGGCAGCGATGACTCTTCAAGTTACAGTTGCTGTCACCTTTTTTATCCTGAAATTTATTATAACCGTGAATACCTCAAAGCACTTCTTTGATGCAGCCAACATTTCCAGCTCTTATAAACTGCTGTTTATGGATAGAACTGGGTTTGTGCCAGCATCTCAGATTTGAGTGATGAAGCTGAACTTCTAGGTCAGATTTAATTGCACTCACACTGAGAAATACTCAGAAGAAATCCACTGAAGGCAGCAGAGGGATAGTACACCATGGCAAACACACTATGGCGCAATGGAGAAACTGGAAGGTTTTATACTTGCTAAAAGGCAGGTCATAACAGTCCACAGATGTGTCATTCCTAGACTGAGATCAAAAGCCAGCCACACTGCTTGGAGACCAGCTTTAGCTTGAACCTCTGACACTTAACCTGCATCCAAGGGCTTTGGCTCTTGTCCACTTATAAATGTCTGAACAGCCCCATTTTCTCAGCTCTGTCTCAAATTAAGAACAACAGTCACTCTAACTTCTGAACTGCTAGCATAAATGATTTACCAGGACTAATGTTAAGGCAGATTCCCATGACTACTGGCTACAATGACAGAAGAAATGTGTAAACTTGAGAGCTGTGGAGTTGCCTACCATTGGCACGTTGATGATTCTGCTAATCATCTTTCATTAGTGACATATGGAGTTTAAGGTTTTTGTAAGAGGAAACCAAACCAAATTCCACATTAGAGAACCTAAAGAGAGGGAGAAAGCCATACCTCAATGCTTCTCAGAGAGAAAATTGTTAACCCAGAGAAAGGGTTCTTAGCAGAGCTTCTTGCTGGAGTGATGCTATTGTGTCCCATACTTTGTCCAGCACAAAATAACAAGAACGGGAAAGATTTTAGCAGCAAAATACCTCAAACTAGAAAATTTGGAATATCTCTCAGCTCCCAAAATTGCTCACAATTCGATAAAGTCTTTCTTGAGTAACCAAAATGCCAGAAAATACTGACACCAGTAAGGAGGAGAGCTGATCCAATAGCAACAGAGCTATTGACCAACAAAGTTGAAAACCTGCAAGCTGAGGAGAGGTGCTCTCCAAATGCACCTTCTTAACAGTTGCCACAAACCTGAGATATGAGGAAGTGCAAATTTGCTACTGAGACTCTTCAGGCTCAAAGCTCAATTTCACCATGTCCTGAGGTCCTCATTTCCTGGCTGGAGGTGTTCTGCCTTCTCACCAGACATGACCTTACTTCTCCACCTCAAACCAAACTTAGCCATGAGCTAAGGACCGAGAAAGCCATCCTCCTAAAGATCCTCCACGTGGATGGCATCCGTTTTTGTCCTGTTGGGCTTCTCCATCTGCTGCAGCACCCTTTCAGCCGCTCTGCTGGCAGGCACCCTCCCGAAGCCGCGAGTGTGAACCCATCTGGTTTGGGATGATGCTGGAGCCCTCACCCAGCCGGGCTCTAAAAGTCCTGGGAGGAGTTCCGCCCGGGAAGCGGCGCAGCCCTTAGCGGCCGTGCCCGGAGGAGCCGCAGCAGGCGGGGTTCCCCGGAGAAGGGGCAGCGCCGCCC
>VXAZ01003156.1:66157-93785 GCA_013399875.1 Gymnorhina tibicen
CATCGGCACCAGCTCCCCCGGCTCCCTGGGAGGCTCCCCGGGCTTCGGCACCGGCTCGCCGGGCTCCGGCAGCGGCGGCGGCTCCTCGCCGGGCTCGGACCGCGGCGTCTGGTGCGAGCACTGCAACGCCCGCCTGGCGGAGCTGAAGAGGCAGGCGCTGAAGCTCCTCATCCCCGGGCCCGTCAGCAGCAAGGTGAGCGCGGGGCCGGGGGAGGCGGGGGGTCCCTGTGCCCGGAGCGGCCCCCAGCAGCAGCCGGGACTGTCGGCCACCTGGGCTCCCCTATGCCAGTGTCACCGCTGAGCGCTTTGGAGTTTATTTGTGGTCTCCCCTTCTTGGTCTTGTTCCCTTTTTCCGTCCCCTCCTCCTGCTTCATGTGGAGTAGGGTGCCTCTGTCTCCGGAGGGCTGCCTGGCTTCAGGGGCGTGTGTGACAGTCCTTCCATCGCGCTGCTTTTCTCCGTCTTTCATTGTATTGGCAGTGGTTCTGTACTATTTCCTGAGCGCTTTTTTTTTTCTTTTTTTCGGGGGCGGGGGTAAGTAAGGGTGGGAATATTACATTAGAGTCACTGATCCCTTGCCCTTTTGCTGTCTTTGATTCCTACAGGATGGATTTACTAAACATCCTTAGACTTGGCAGCCAACTTAGTGGTAATGTGTGTACGTGTGGTCTGATGCCAGTGGTTTCTACTTCCATTGAGGGAGAAACCCTCCTGTAGCTCCGGGTTCACATGAGGCATCGAAATGCTGTGTAAGCCCAAAGGTCATCCAGTGAGGCTGTGGCAGACCAGAGCATTGAACCCAATTCTCCATCTCTTTAAGCAGAAGGATAACTTGGTGATGCTTCTCTTACAGAGAAGTGCCAGATTTTTTTTATTATTATTCTCAATAAGGCTTGAAAATACTTGAAGCTGCCAGACCCTGAATGTTATGCCTAAAGAGGATGTATGCATTTCTGACATTTGGTCTCAGGTTTTAAGAGCTGATTGATCCTGAGTACAGTTGGAAACCTGCTTTCTGCCTCTGTTGGGGTATTTGTACCTCCAAAGGCATACTCTGAAATTCTTGGTTTTATTTGGCATTGTTTTTTTTTTTCCTGTTTCTTGTGCATATAAATTAAGGCTAACAGCCCTAAAGGAGTGACCAGCAGCTCTTGGCTGACCTCACGCTACTAAAATAGTAAGCACTGGGTTCCTCCATAGCAACCCTGTGAGCGCTGTATTGTGAATGGGTCTACAGCTCCTGGAATGTAGTACAATGCAATTTTGTTTGCCTTGTTGGGTCCAGGTACTATCAAATGATAATATTTACTCTTCCACTTCAAAGAGTTTTCATTAGTGGTTACAATAAAGAGGTATCATGGAAAGAGCCGACTTCTGAGAAAGGGTCCCTGGTATTGCTGTTGTGTTGTACTCTCCATGATTTATTTATGTGCTCTTTGAGAGGGAGTTGGTGCTCTCATGAACAAAAGACTCAAGGGCTGGTTGTTACCTTGTCTCAAGAACTGATTTAACTGAATTATTCATGAAAGGGGAAAGGTGGATCCACCAAAATTAATAGTGAATTTAACCATTAATATGTGGTCGATTCACTGTAAAGTGGCCCTGTACCAAAATCTTGTCAAATTTCAGGCTGTGTGATTTGACAGTGATTACCAGCTGTGAGTATAGGTGGGAAATTACTGGTACAGATATGGGAATCATTAGAATAACTGAGATTAGGGGTGGAGGGGAGGATAAAACTAACATCAAGGCACAGTGTTAAATAGAAATTGACTGATTTTAGTCATGTAAATGTTTGCACAGGGTTCCCTTACTGCAATAGTGATTGACGTTGCACATCCCAGCCTTCCTGAGAGGAAACCCTTGTGTTTCTACTGCTATTTGTTCTGCTGTTCACTTAGTTTAGCTGATGGTGTTGTACAGGCCAATCTTTAGTCTTTTGGCCTCCTTACCTATGTTCTTTTTTGCTTCTTACACCTCCTTTCCAAACCTTCCAGTTCTGTAGGAATGCCACTTACCAAAGTGCTATCCAATCTGTGCATTTAGGAGCAAGGGAGGAGGCAAATAAGGTGGTCTTCGTGGGCATTGGTGACCTTCTGCCCTCTTTGCTATGCTTCATAGTTCTTGCAGGCTCAGTCCTGTTGAGCTACTCCAGCCTTTGGCACACAACTCCTTTGTGTGGTGGGTGCTGCTGGCTGTGACTGTTTGCAGAAGCATCTCTTTCTCTCATCCTTTCTGGCTTATGACTGTTAAGAACTTCCTGGGCTTGCGATTTTTGCCTTCAGCGGGTGCTGCCCAGCAGAGTGAGGCTCTGGGCTAGGTGATGTGGGACACAAACATCATGGCTAGTGCCATTGACTTCTTTGGATTGGGTATACTGTGGTGGTCTTGGAAGTTTGTTTTTGCTGGTGTCTTGGGGTAGCCTTATCAGTGTCTGTTTTGAGAAAAGCAAGGTGTTGGCACGGGCTCTGCTAGTTCAGTCAGGGCCTGTGAGCTGCCTCTGTGTGTGCCATAGTAACACTCTGGGGGTCCCTTCTGAGGGTGAGATGTACAGGGTTTCTCAAGAATGTGGAAACCTGTTTGTGTCTGGGGAAAACTGGCTTTGGTTTGTTTTGAGACTTAAGTCTACAACACTGTGTTTATGTAGCTGGCATTTTTTCAGGGTCCTGCGAGGTCTGCTCTTGATTGCTGCTATGGAAATAGGGGGTTTTTGAGTGTGGAATGGATCCTGCCACTGAGTTAGGTGGAAGAAGATCATATTCCTGATTCTTGGTATTCCCTCAGAACTTGCTAAGCATCCTACAACTCAAGACTGGTGCCCATACGACACAGCTAATTGGTGATATGCCTTTATTAGGACTATTAAATGAAGCATTTAAAATGTATCTGTCATCTTTTAGTCAACCAGGTCTGACATATATTTTGTGTTGCTGTTGTTGAAGACAACCTAGACATTTCTATGGTATTACAAGGACAGTCTGTGGCACCTGTTTCCCATTTATGCTGTATTTAGAAATGCTTACGATCTGGGAGAGTGTGTGTTGCAGAACAAGCAGAATATGAGAGTATCTGTGCTTTAATGTGTATCTAGTAGCAGATATTGGAATCTGCGGTAACCTATCCAAATGTGACCCTCCACTGATGTTTTGGACAGTGTGCAATTGTGTAAAGGTTTGTGTATGTCTGTCAAGTGTAATAGTATACTTAATTGCTTCATAAACAGACCAGGCTTCATGCATGAAGCTATGTACTGAAGCTTTGCATTTGATTGAGAAAAAGCCACACTTAACCTAGAGCAAACTGCTTCTGACTAGGTCATTATTAGTGCTGAGGTGTTTAGCTTTCCATTTTAAATAGAGACATTCTCTCCTAATACATCAATAGGATGGAAACTTTGGTGGTTTTTATTTTTTGGGGAGACACAAGGTGAAGAATATATAAGTATAGTTACATTAATTTATTTTAGCCATTTAAAATGCCAGGTTCCCTGCCAATAGCAAAAAGAATAGTGCTAAAAGCTTATTGTTTATTTTTCCTCTTGTGATACAGATGTGACTTAACGATGTTCAGCAATTACGTGCATAGAAGAGGTTATATTTTATGAGAATTAAATCTTATTCTAGCCCCCAAGCGAAGCAGGCCTGTGGGAATTGACTAGCGCAGGTGGTTGATAGATTTGCACGTTGCAGTTTGTGACTGAGGGTATCTTGGAGCTTTTGGTGCTTGTTGTTTGTGGGGTTTATGTTGCATGATTGTCTCAAATTACTAATACAGATTTTTTTTTTTTTATGCTAAGCTTTTTCTCAGGCTATATTTTTAGGAGGGCATCAGACAAAGTTCTAGCATAGAAATTTATGGCATCATACTCCCTATTTATCAAAATCTGTGTGAAATCCATTTGCTTTGAATTCAAACCTGTGATATCACCTGTCTTCAATGAGCACTAACCTCACAGGCATCTAACAATGGAAGAGTTGCTATATTGATGAGTAACAAATTATATTGTGTGTTAATAATCAGTTGAATGCTAATAAGAATGCTTGCAAGCTGACGGTTATAAATTTGTTAGTATGGGATTCCAAAAATCCTGAATCCAGCCTTTAAACCGAAGTAATTAGAGTGTGTAGACATGAATTGCTGCTTGGGCATATTGTGACTGGGTCAGGAAGTAAGGATCCTACTATAAATGGTAAAGACAGATAGCACTGCTGTTATTAGGTGGTTTATATGGTGGACTTTCCCTTACCCAAAAAGTCTGTGCTTCTGAGTATAAGAATGGGGTAAATTCTGAGCGCAGTCTTTTCCTTCTCTCTGAGCACAAGAGGGAAGGAAAAGACATTCAGGGTACAGTTTTGCTTTGGTTTTTTCCACCAATTTACTGGCACTATCCGATTATTTTTTTTTTTGCTTACATATTGTTGAATTAGTCTTCTCTTTCAGGGGTGTTTAGTGGTCAGATTACTAATAATGAAGAAAGCCCTGAAGCTGATAAAATGAAAAATAGGTTTCTGTTAGCTGGTAGGTACTTTAGAAACATTCCCAGTAGAGACAGGACAGTAATGAACCCTTCCTCAAAGCTTAGCAAGTGGCAGAATAATGGAATTTCATTTCCGTCCAGACCTTTAATTTGTGAACAAGCACGGCCAGTCTGTATAGTGACTTAATTCACTGTGCAAAAAAATCTCAGGCACCTAATCATTTCATCCCAACTCATTGTAATGCAGATAGGATTATTGCATTAGGAAATGTGATTTTAAATGGCCAGAGGCAGTAATTTGTCAGCATTTGGGAGGATTAACTCCATTAAACTTTAGGCAACAACAACCATTCTTTTGTGTTGCATCACAGGTCACGATATCAAACATTTAGCATAACTCATCTGTGAATCTCCTTACAGTTGTACGCTTCCTGGCAAGTTGGGAAACCGAGCTACTTTGCTTGCAGTGGAATTACAGCTGCGTGCAGAGGTCTAGAGGAGACAAACGGATATGCCTTTGCCACTGATGAATTAATATAAGCCCTTTTCTAGGAGCAGCTGGGAGTCTTGCTGCTGCAATCCGCAGTGTCAACATGTGAAATAATATAACTATTTCTTTTGAGCTTGCAAATGTCTTTGAGGTAAGGGTGAAGATGCTGTGTGGTAAAGACTGCTCTTTAGGAAGCTGTCAAAACCATTAGCTCTGCAGCTTTCTCTATGGGATGAAAAAGGCTTGTTTTTACTAAGTGCCTTGGAAATTAGAAACTGGCCTATGTTATATTTTGTGAATTGAAACTATAGCGTTTCCTATGAGAAAAGAAAATACTTTTAGACCACAGAACTGTTGAGGGTGAAGAGGGAAGTATTGATGAAGTAAATCTCTAGGGAGGAGAAAATTTATTTATTTATTTATTTTTTTACAAAGACTTTGCTGTGCATCTGAAAACACTGTGTTCAGAAACAGAGAGTCAATGCCGAGTCTGTAACTGGCCTCTTCATGCTAGGCTGTTATTAAATGACAAAATGTCTTCAAGGTGCTTAATGCATGCCATGAATGCTGCACCGATGTCCAAAATCACCTCGTATCTTCAGATAGTCTTATATTTCCTTAGAAGTAAATGTTGCAACATCCACAGAAATCTTGTTTAATAAGCACTTGACTTTGGTATAGTTTTGGAAGGGGAGAAGGAACAAAAATTGTCCATCTGAGTTCCCCGGACAGTGTTTGAAGAAATGTCACACATTACCGGTGTGGGCCATGGGCATGTAATGGGAGTCATGCCGGCATCAGCAGATATTAGAACATTGCAGGGCTGAAAGACACGGTGGTTTTGCCACATCAGCAGCACATAGCCTTTGACATCATATAATTGGGGTGCTTCCAAGCACTGAACCTGCAGCCCGCCACCACAATCAACTTGATTCTACATAATAATGTAGTCATAACTGCAGCATTTTGTGACATGAGGGCCACATGTCAAAAGCGTGAGAGATGTTCTAAGTTAAATTGCTAGCTTACATCTTACTAGTGTCATCTGTGGCTTGAGAGGCATTGATGTTGTTAAAATGGAGGAACACAAGCATATGCCTTCCCCTCCTGCCACTGAATAAATAATCCCTAGCCCACAGTATTTGCTGTTGAAGCTGCAATTCAAGAAGTATCTCAACTGCAGAACAGCAGATTGTTTATCAGGGTGTTGTTACAAATTACAGCTTGCTTAATTCAAATTAAACATACAAAGTAGTATCCTAGGAGCAGAAAGTTTAGAAGTCTTTCACAGTCTGTCCCAGTATTGGATCAAATTTTCGGTGCCACTGATGGAAGTCCCAATTAAAGTATTGCTCTTCTAGAAAGCAGTGGTAAAGTAGTAACAGCGAGTGGTCTGCTGCAGTCACACACTGAAACGCTGCCTTGCTCCAGAGGCTTCAGCTTGCACACTTGAAAGACATGGCAATGTTTCATCCAACACCTCCTGTTAACATGGGGTGGTTATTGGAGCTAGGTTGTTTTAGGTAATCATACCATGGCTGCATCCTAATTTGTAGGTTTATGGAACTCAAATCCCCAATGACCTGTGTTGCCCATTTTTATTTTCAATTACTTTCTATGCAGTCTTCCTACATTAAACCAGGTTCGTTTTTGTTTTGTTTTCTTTTTCATAGCTATGAGCATAGTGAAGCTGCTAAGAATTGTTTAGCTTTGAAACCTGAAATATATAATCAGATGTAGTATAGATCAGAGTTTTTTGTGCAGTTTTAACACCTTGTAACGTCTACAGCCGGGATATGTATTTGCTAATGCTTCTTTTCCCTCCACTCTCCTCTTTACAAAATTTACCGTATAGCTTAGTGATATTTTGATGAGAGAGTGTTTGAGGTTTCTCTAAGTAAAATCAGACCAACACAAGACACTTCATAGAGCAGGGGAAAGTTGACTGAACTGTTCTGAACTTGTCATGAAGGCTGTTTGAAACGCTCTGCAAGAAATATCAGAAACTGAAAATTCTTTCCCTTGTATAACATGAACTATTGCTTCAGTCTGGATCTGAACCTTGTCAGTCTATTGACTTACATGAAATTGACCTTAGTGAGGGCATTTGGACTTCAGGAAGATCAGTAGGATTTAATTTAGGCCACGGCTCTATGTATGATATGCCTCTAAGTGGGGAATACTTGCATGCATTCAAAGCAGCAGGCATGCTGTTCAGGCCGAGCAGGTCTAAGACGTCCTGGCCCCTTGTGGGCTTCCCATGTGCCTTTCCTTTGTCCTCTCCACGTGAAGGTTGTAAGTTAGCATCACCGCAGGTCTCCTGTGTGAATACGCAGTGATTGCTCCCTGCCTTAGTTCTTACAGAAATGATAGATAGTTCAAACACTTTCAATAATGCTTCTTTCTAAACTTGGATCCTTTTGATCAAGGAGTGACTAGATGTGCTATTACAACAGCAGATGCAAGGAGCCAGTGATCTCTGAGAAAGCTACTGATGAGAGCAGCACAATGCATCCAACCGTAGCTTCCATTGTAACTGGAGTACAGAATGTAGGGATTACTTTTTAATTACTTTACAAAAGAGACAGTAAAAGAAAATATGGTACCAGCTATACAAAAGAATCAGTCTTAAGGAATTGGTATGTTCAATTGCAGCTTGAATTTATTGTTATGGTGTCAGAATCCAATTTATTTTACTTAAAATGATACAGCATGGCAAGGCTGTTAAAAACTACTTACTGTTCCAGCATTGGTATACTTCTTAAAAATAATTTTTGTCTTCAACTGTGTTACTTTCTATTGTCTGTCATGGTTTAACCCCAGGCAGCCGTTCACTCTCTGCCCCATGAGTGGGATCGGAGAGAGAATGGGAAGGGTAAAAATGAGAACTCATAGGCTGAGATAAAAACAGTTTAATAGGGAAAGCAAAAGCCACACACACAAGCAAAGCAAAACAATTAATTAATTCAGCACTTCCCATGGGCAGGCAGGTGTTCAGCCACCTCCAGGACAGCAGGGCCCCATCACACGTAACAGTGACTTGGGAAGACAAACACCATCACTCCACTTGTATTCAGCACAAAATGCTGTCCAAAACACAGCCCCATACCAGCCACTGGGAAGAAAATTAACTCTACCTCAGCTGAAACCAGCACATTGTCACTAGGATCTTATATTCAATCTGTATTATTAAATCACATAGTATATGGTTGATCTTGAATTTCTTACGTATTATAAAATATTTTATGTTTTCTGTGAGGAAAGAGAAAAGACTTCATTCTGAAGAAACTTCAGACTGGTTTCCTCTTCTCAGCTTTTGTCTGAAACTCTATTTGGTAGTAGTTGTTTGTGGGTTTAAAAATAATAAATTGCCAGGGAAATTCTGCTCAAGAGACCTGAGGAAACCAATGGGGTATTAAACTGGATTTTGTTTGCAATTCACCTTGAAAACAAAAGACTTTCCTCAGAAGGAACTGGACACTTCTAGATAAAGTATTTGTTAATACAAGATTTTTGTATTGCATGTTTAAAGTTGTCACACCTTCCTGTTAAACAAAGAAGGGCTGAGTCTGCTCACTTTGTTGCCCTCCAAATAGGAGAACTTAACTTACAGGGCACATGGTATCTGTTTTGTTAGTGTCTGGTCAATGATCTTATTCAATTCAGGTAAAAAGCATCAAATGCCCTTGAAAAATTACTTTATTCTAGTAAAGAAAATATTCCAAGCCAAATTGAGTGTAAAAAACTGGAAAACACTTTAATCTTGCTGGTGGCGTGTGTTGAAGGAACTGTGCATGCTGAATGTAGGATATCTGTATCCCGTGCAATATGACTGATGTAAAACATCCATCTAGCTCTAGGAGAGTTAGCTTCCTTTTCTGTAGGAAAATTTTAATTTGGGAATACAGTCTGTCTTTTGGCTTCCAAATTACCTTCAAGAGGAACTTGCTTTATGTGTACTTGTTTCTTACAAATGTGTTTTGACCTGTGGGTTTTCTATGATCTATTAATAGCAAGCCTCTACTCTAACTTACATTTCCCTATGCTCACTAAATTATATATACTTTGACATGATCATTTACTTGCACCTGAGTATTCACAACAGCTTCTCTATTCCATGGGACTTGCACTGGAACAAAATTCTACTCACATGAAAGTTTGGGGAAAAGCAAATGAAAGGAGACTTTGATATGTACCACAGTAAATATTTTCTTTTCCTGAAGAAAAAGTGAAATTTCACAGTGGTTTGGGGGTTTCAACTTTGTTCAGAACTGTCTGAGCAGAACTGCCTCAGGATGGAGTTAATTTTCCCCAAGTTGTGCATGTTTCATTCACCCTTTCTCTACCAGCCTCAAAATTGACTGAAGATGAATGAGGATTCAGGAATACAAACCCTCAGTTTCTGTGGGCCTCTGTTGTTCTGGTGGGAATTGCCCACTCCTTTCATCACAGGTGTACTTGAAGGTATGAGGGAGATTCCTGCAGTGCTGAAGAAGGTGGCTGCTTCGAGTGCCTTATTAAAAGCAGGGCAGAACTGGCCTCTGCATGTTTCTGTCCTGGCTCCTGTAAGTCACCCGGGCAAACTCCTGTCTTACCAAAGCCAAACTCAGACTTTATTATGCTGGAGTTATTCAGGAGAGCAGACTTCTGCCTGCTAACTGATTGTCTGGATGATCACATGCTACTATTTCAATTGGACAGTTTTATTTTTCTGTGCCTCTTGGCTAAATGAACCTCTGACCTGTTAAGTGCCAAATGCTGAAAGAATTACCCGTTTACTCCATCCACCTGATGGACTCCAGCAGAAAGCCTAGTGGGCAGTAAGGCAGCCTTGGCTTTAAGCAGGTGCTGAACAGTGAGAATAGAAGTCATTACTCTTCATTTCTCTATTAGTTTCACTGCTCATTTAATAGTGATGGGCAAAGAAAAACATTAATATCCTATTCAGCAGCCAAATGCACCAAAGTGGGAGTTGTGACTCGTGTGTTTTCCTCTTTTCTAATGGTATCATTAAAATTTAACAAGTCCTCTAAATCATGTTAGTATTCCCAGGGTTAATATGCTGAGATTGCTGGCAGCATTCCCACAGGAAGAGTTAACAGTGGCTGAGGCTGTGTGGCTGGCATTTGTTGCTCGGAGGGAGGTGTTGAGACTGGAGAAGCCCTGGCACCAGAAAGGCACAATCAAGTCTTTGGTGACAGGGGGCATTTACAATACAAATACATATTCTTTGCTATTTACCTCTCTCTTTTCACTCCCTCCTTGCTTGTCTCTCCCCATTAGCCCTAAAGCTGTCAGTTAATCTCATCTGCTGTTAGATTTCTAATGGAAATTCTTGACAATAAGCCTGCATACGTGTGAACCTAGCAGGAAGGCATACAAGTGCGCTGGTCGGTGTGAGTGTCAGATTTAAGAGATTGTTAGACCATAGATGGCTTTTACTGGAGGTCGAGAGGGCTAACAGAGTGGGAGATGCAATTAAAATGGTATTTGTTAGAAAGGAATAGCTAGCTGTCTGGGCAGACTGAACGTGGGGAAATGATGGGTAGCTGGAAGGCCATTAATGATGGCTTTGTAAGCAGTTCTGCAGCATGGGTGGTAAGCCTAAATCCAGAGCTGTACTTTTAGTATGCCTAATAAGACTTCATTTTTTTTTCCTGTGTGTCAAATCCATTTCTGAACAATGGATTTGACCAAAATTCTCTGGATTTTGAGTTAGATTTAGAGGTGGGTGAAAGAAGTTATGGTGGGTAAATGAAGAAACTGGCTTTTGGGAGCCTTCTCCATCACCTTGAAAACAAGGCTCTGCAAGTTTTTACGGAGTTGATCTTTGTAAAGTCATGGATTTCAGTGCTCTGGCAAAGAGGCTGTTTGGTGAGGAATATGAGATGGGGCAGGCAACTCATTGAAATGCTTTCTCATTTTAAGTGAGCAGTTGGGATCTGCTTTTTGTAAGCCCTTGACAGGAGCTTAATTGTTACAGGTACTCGATCACATCTCTCCTTTGTCCTGTGGGCTTTTGTTTGTTGGTTTGTTTGTTTGTTTGTTTTGGGGTTGTTGCTGTTGTTGTTTGGTTTTTTTGACTGTTGAACTGTTCAGTGTTTGGCTTTACAATAATTGTTAACAATTTTGAAAGTTGCAAGGAGTAGGGTAGGCACTTAGGGCAGATTGGCCAATATATTTTGGTGTCCTAAAAGACATAAGCAGCTGTGAGCATAGAAAAGGCCCAAGAAGAAATATGGGGCTTTGAGAGGAAGAATACAAGGTGTAGAGATGGGAATGAAGTTGGTCTAGGCAGCAAAGCAACAGCGCTTCCATGGGAGAGGTGGCATGCTGGGGAAGCAAGGAGAATTGGGTAATAAACCTGGGTTCTGTAAAAGCCTAAGCTCACTTTAAAGTTTTGCAGAAATGATTCATATGAAGGTTGTGTTTTGTTTTTCCTTAAAAAAGCTATCCCTAAAATTTTTTCTCAGTCTGTCTCTCTTTCTTAAAACAGGAACTAGCAAGCAGCCAGAAGAGTAGAAAGCATTAACTTAAAGTTGTCTTTGGTTTAATGTACTTCACTATTTTTCATTCTGAATTTTATTTTTTTATCCAAAGGCTGAGATGCTGGTGAATCCTGTGATCTAAAGATGTGACTGGGTTTTCTTTCTTACACCTAATTGATTTGTTTCTCTTTTTACCAGTCACAAAGACACCTATGTTCCATAATGTCAATTTGAAATTTGGTATGAAAGAGGAACTCAATTCACTGCATTAGCAATTTTACTCGGCATAACAAATAAATGATGCATGTTTTAGTGCATCAGCAATAGGAATTGATTCAGTCTGGCTTTTCCTTTCCCTCTGCCTGTCTCTGAAGGAAAAAAATGTTTGATTTCCAGATTAATTTGAATTCTTATAGTGTTAAGCTTACTAATTCTGGGGTATTATTATACTAGACACTCTAAAGCATGCTATTAAGTAGCAGTACTTGTTAATACTTTAAAAGCAGAATAGAATAGACTTAAGGTGTGAGGGGACAGCTGAAGGTGGGGGGGTATACATGAAGGCTGAATGCACTGGCACTGATAGCTCTAAATGAAGCACTCTATAGACTGAAGTGCTTTAAATTGCCATCCTTCTTTGTCAGTCCTAGTTATTTGGTTCTTCCTAGCCCGGTCTGCTACTGTCTTGCCTGTTTAATATTCCACTAAAGTATAACAAGAGATGAAACATCCAAGATGCCTGTATCCTCCAGGAGTCAGCACTACTGATGGGAATACTTGTGTTAGCTGTTTATAAGCAATGAGCTAAACAGGGCTATAAAGAGGAGAGGGAGCAGGAGGGAAACTGTTGTGACTTCTCTTAATTTGCTGTTCTTTTTATTGGCAAAGGAAATATATTTTGTAGCTTTCCTACTCCAAACGCATGTGCTCTGGATAATACAAATTGTTTCAATAAGCACACACCGCTAAGGCCTAGATAAGGGTTATTTCTGTGCCTGAAATATCAAGGACTAGAGTGAGCTATGTGGAAAGCTGGTGTGGAATCATGCTGCTGAGGAAGCTGTGTGTAGTAATGCGCATGGGTGACACTGATAAATGGCTCCTCTAAGCAGGCATCTGCAGCAAATTGTCACTTTGAGACTTCCCAGCATACCCTAGACCTCTGCATGAATGAAATCTCTGTTGTGTCATTATTTACCCACCTCCATATGAAATGAGAGGATAGGATTCATTGCTTCAGTGCAGCTTTTATATGAGTTTGCTCTCTTTATGTACGTATGTGCATATATATTTCTTTTCCTGCACTTTCTGCAGCAATGGCTGCAGAACTCCCGGTGTTCTCTCACTGATTAGACATACAGCTTTCTGAAATGGGATAAAATGGCTTTCAGGGTAAAGGATGGGTCTTGTACTTCTAGAAAACTAAAATGAAATGTGTTTTATGTTCTCTGGTTTTTGACTAGACACGTGTATAATTAAAGGTAAGTAATAAGCATGGTTTGGTTTTTGTTGTTTTATTTTGTTGTGGCTGTTTTAGCAGAGGTTGTGGTGGCTGGAAAATGGAAGTCTTTGATTATTTTCCTTTTTGAAGAGTCATAATTACTGTCTTCAAAAGGCAGTGAGATGGTCTTCAAAAATCTATTTTGCGCTGAAGTAAAGCCTCATCTTTTCTTGTTATCACAGGACATCACTGATTCATGACAAGAATCAGACTTGCTTTTTGCCTTTCTTCAACATATTTTTTATTTTTTTCCATCTTTGAGGTGATTTTCTAGGATAACTTGTCATTGAAACTGAAACACTGGTAATTTAAGCTTTGATGGAAAGGTCTTTTGAGATCGGGGTAGAATTTCTGGCCAACCTAGAAAATAAATACGCAATTTTTTGTAGTCAGTATATATTCCCAGTACATACAGATCCCAATAAGTTCCCCACTCTTCTTAATTCCAGCCAATATGTCAAACTTCAGGGCTCTAAGCTGCTGTGAATTTACCTGCAGGGATATAAAATGATAACCTCTGATGCAGCAGCAGAAAGGTAACACTGTGCTAGGCCAGAAGGACTTAGCAGGTACACAAAACTTAGCTACTGGATTACACTAACAAGCACCTTAGCCGAGGTTTGCCTTCATGGTGACGCAGATAAATCTGACAGGGAGTTTGGGTGCACCTGAGGTGAGGATGGATGTCCTGTCCTGCCACCCTGCTGTGGTGTTGATGGCTGTCTCCAGATATCTGCTTCACCCTGTTGCTGCAGCTCTCTTAAACTGTTGCTTCATTGTTGGAGCCCTTAGCTTCTTGCTGTCTTAGCCTTTGCCCTCGGGCTAATTCTGTATGTCTTGCTGGCTTTCAGTAAAAATACTTAATATTTGCTGGTTGTGTGGAATGGGACTTTGCCCATGTAATTTTCTATAGGAAAAGAACTTTTTAATCACTCAGTGGAAGAGGACAGATTATCTTAGAGGTAGTCGGGTGGTTTGTAACATTAAGATGCTCACGGAAGTCACAGGATTTCACAGAACTGCAAATATTCACACCAATGTGCCCATTACTGAAGTACGTACCTAGCTCTCATCTGAGTGAAGTATTTGCCTCTTCTATTTTAACAGCTGAGCAGGGATACAGAGAAATGTGGCGAACTAATTAGTTGCATAAAATGGTGTCCGGGTTTCTTACCTGCTTGTCATCTTGACTAATAGACTTTTCCCTTTCTTGCTAATGTTGGTCATCCCATTCTGCAGCAGTTCTATGCTGACGAGGTGTTGGCTTTTCTGACTGTGTACAGAGAGGGAGAAGGGAATTGTGGTTTGCATTCCAAAGCTGTCGGCCTTAAAGGAATTGGAATATGGCAGTTGAATATATGGTAACTAATTACCCAGGTATAACAAAAATTTATATGGAAAGACCTTGACTTCTGATTCTTTGTCTGGTACCAGAAATTTGCATTAGTTTAACAACAACAAAAAAACCCCTGCTAATGGGGTTAGGTGTGTTTTACATAATTTTTTTCAGGAGTGTGTTTATTAATTCTTTCTTTTTCTTCCTACCTTGGACAGTTTATGTCTATGAGTAATTTAATTGTCCTTGGCTGTTTGCTGGTGTGAATGGCATGCTGTTAGGCATTCTGTATTCATTGTAGTATTTGTTAATGTTTGTTTTGTATTCTGTCTGCCTCTCTGCCTTTCCAGAGATCAAATGGATGATGCAAGCCTTGACAACATATAAATGCTATTAAACTGGATCTGAAAGAACAGAAAAGGAGGCCTTTGTCATTTAATTAGTTAGAACATTAATTGGAATAGATTGTTCAGTGTCTTTCTTTCCCGTGGAGAAGTAAATGTTTGTGAAAGCGTTTTTCTACTTTTTGTAAAGTTTGTCTTGAGGACATGTCTGGCATTTACAAATAACAATTTGTATTGGCTTACATGATATCTCAAAAGTGTTCCATCTCTGTTTTCTTTCCCTAGACATTCTTTTATATTGTCATTGTTCACAAGTTTTAAACTGCAAAATACTACTTTTCAGATTTTAATTCTCTTTTTTCTTCATTGAGGATTGTATTGCTTTAACTCCTGTTGTCACTATGCTTGTTAGACAAAAAAAGCATCTATAAATTTTTTGTTTCTGTCCTTTCTGATCCAAACATAAGCATCTTTATGAGGTATTTATTAGATCCTGTCAGTAACCCTCATGAGCTTTGGGTTGAGACCCTGAGGACAGTAGGCAAAAAGCACACTCTGAGATACTCTGTCTGCGGTTTTGCCAAGTGACTGGGAAACCAGGTTAATGCTTTATTGCAATTCTAGGGAGCGATCTCAACTGTCCCTTTCTGCCAAAGTTTCATCTCTCATAGAAAACCCCTTAGTTCTTGCTAAGAACAAGAAATAACATTTTCTGTCATGGGTAAATTGCCTAATGCCTGCTTTCCTGCTGGATGTTACATTAATAGTAACTTTTTAGGGTAACATTGAAATTTATCATCCATTATTAAACAGTGTTGGAATGTATGTTAGTGCTCTAACAGCCTTCACTTTTGTAGCTATTTTGCACAAGTTCTTCAGAGCTCCTCAAAACTGGTTGTCTGCATGTATTTCTTGTGGTGCCTACCAGAGTCCACTACATGTTGCTGGGCTTCATAAAAATATTGCACACCCCTCTAGGCATCAGAGGGTCTTTTAAAGTGCTTCTGATGCTGGCTGCATTGAATGCAGAGGAATAATTTCCCCAAAGCCACCCCCAGTGTTGCTGGACAGCTGCTTAGCGGGTATGTGCTCGCTGTGCTTGGCCTTTAGAGCCCAGCCCTGCAGCTCTGGCCCGTGGGTGCCAGCCAAGTGGCTGTGCTGGTGAGCTGGGTGTCAGTGCTGCAGTGTCCCCCGAGGGAGGTGTTTGGAGACACCGAGCTCAGTGTGGGCAGTGCTGGATGTGCTGCCTCTTTGTCTGTGGAATTGCTTGTTAGGCTGCCTTTAATTTGAACCAGCTGTGGCAACCTGCACGCTCTGTTAGAACACTGTTTTTATGTCAGACCTCCAGTGGCATGCTGTGAGAGAGCTGGAGACCAGCATGGAAATTAAGGCAGAAAATTCGTGGGAAACAATATTGCAGTGCACGTACAATTAACTGGAAAATAATTATGCTTGTTGTGAACTGTATATCCCGCACCAGACTCCGTCACTGTTTTTATTCTGTCAGCTGTAGTGACTCTGAAATGGCAGGGTGTAAAACATGGGTGACATGCATCTGTAGTTGTTCCAGTGTTTGTTGAAGCCCTCCCTTCTCTTGGGTGAAGCAGTACTGGACTTTGTGCTTCCCTTCATCCTTGTCTATCGAGGGATCCTTTCAGGCAGTCTGAGACTTGTTAAAGCACCCAAAACATGGAGCTGCTAATTGGCTTACAGCCCTGTCCTTTCTTTACATACTGCTCTTTCTCTTCCTGTAACCAGGAAACATACTGTATACCTCTTCCCTTTAAAAAACTTATGTGCTTTTTTAACCTCTCTACCCCATTTTCTGCTCTCTTTTGATAATTTTATTTTCCCTAAATAATGGCTCACCTGGACAGGATTGCCGCTGGCTCTGTGATTATAGCAATTAACTCCAACCCTAAGGAAATGGCTTGCTGTGTTGCCTGGCAGCCAGGGTCTGCAGGAGCTGGTAAAAAAAACCCGATCATACTTCACTTTACTTTCATTTTCATCTTGTTATTGATTTTTCAAGGAAAGCAGCTTACTGTGAGGGATCTTGTCCATTTTCAGGTTGGATAAGTTATTCCAGAATATGTTGACTTGAGTTGTTTTTGAGAGTTGCTGTGAATTTCTTACAACTTTCAGCAAACCACAGTGGTTTTGGCTGTTCTGTAAACAGGGCTTCTTAACAGGGTTAAAGTAATTGAGAACTACAGCTGGAAACACTGTCATAACTTTCTTCTGCATGTTAGACTTGATTCTACAGTGGTGTTTAGCCAAGCCTTAGTATTGTCTTCCACTTGGTGGTATAGAATAATGAAAATCCAGTTTTAAGTGAAGTTAGGGCCCTGGGAGTACATTGTTGTCTTTAGCAAGCTTGCTCACACATGAGTAACTAACACCAGATGTGTAAGGAAGAGTTTTGGATGTTGGAATTGAGCAGTGTGTGTGTAGGTATCTGAAAGCAGGCCTCACTCAGCGTACCAGGTGTTGTTATCAAAGAGCACCTCTCAGCTAACATCAGAGGCAATAATGTGAACAAGCTGTCTGAACTGGGGTGGCATGGCACAATTAAATCTTTGTGCCTGCTGAATTGGCTGCATGAGACACAAGGTAGATCTGCCTACAAACAAACACAGGGCTAATAAACTCACAGTTTGTTTTTGTACCTCCATAGCCCCCTATAATCATCCTTTTGCCCAGACGGAAAATTCAGACCAAGCTCAGAGTTACTTGGTCCAACCTCCACTTCAAAGCAGGGTGGACTTCAGTTTTAAATCAGCTTTGTTCAGTGGCTCATGCTGTGAAATGATGAGCATTTCCAAGGCCAGATATTGTACAGCCTCTTGGACCCCTGTTGTTCTTGTTTTTGCAATCCTGTCCTCTCAAGTGCACATTCTTGCCCTGTCTCATGCCAGCAATTACTTTTCCTATTTATTGGTGAACTTGTTAGGGAACTAACATGGCAAAATCAACCTCTTCCCCAAACTCATGGTACTGGCAAAAAGGGAGCTTAATGCATTAAATGTTACTCAGTAAATCAAACCTTGTTTCACCTACGGTCTCTGTCAGTCTGGAGGTATTTGTGTTTTTTAGAGCCAAATCTACGTCCAGCTGACTGATCAAGACGTGAACTGTTCATCTGACATCAGTATACGTGTAAACACTATAATTCTACTTACAGCCACAGGCAAGCAATTTTTTTTTTCTTTCCCCCCCTAGTGTATGAGTGCACGATGAAAAAATGTAACTAGAGGGGGAAAAGCCAGCCTTTTCACAAACTGCAGTCTTAGCTATCACACTTCTGTTAGCATTCCTCATGGTATTTTGTTGGGTTACTTTTTTTTTTTAAGGTGATAGAAAGACAATCAGTTTAAATGAGAATGCCTACCCTTAGAATTGGTGTGAAGGCAGTGAGTCTGTATGGCAATGCAAATAGATGGACAAGTGCAGTATTGACAGTAACAGTTTAAATAGAGTGTTTCGTGCTCTGCTGATGTGTGGTCATGGGTGACCACTTGCGGTGACAAATAGTGGATTATATATCATCTAATTGAAGAAAGTCTATAAGAAGGAAAAAGGTGCTTGAAATCCATAAATGGGTCTTACAGATGGATCTGAGTTCCCCCTGCACACGCTGAAAAGATGGGATTTAACCCTGCCGAGACTGAGGTGTTTGTGCTGGGCTGTACTGGTGTCTGTCTCCTTGACAGTCTGTCCAACACAGAAAGCTTCTTTTCCGTAGCTGTACAACATGCAGAGCTTTACCTTGCTTTACCTTGATCTGCACCCCCTGTGGCTAAACACCCTTCTGCAGGCATCTGCCGTTGGGAGGGAGTGGGACAACAGGTGCATGGGGCTTGTCCAGGTTCTGTGTTTCTGGTCAGCACAGGCAGTGAGCCATTAAGCTCCTCTAGAGCATGTGCCTTAGCTGTTCAAAGCTTCAGCCTGTGCTGTTGATTCTCCTTCTCTTCCTTCAGCTCTAGTGGAAGAAAAGAACTAAGTGCAAGTCCCTTGGCTGTCACTACTGATCATACTTTGGGGTTTAGTACAATACCAGGGTCCTTTTACCTGTTAGAGGTATTTAATCAAGTTCAAGGAAACCTAGGAAGAGAGTAAACATTGATCTATTTCCTCTGCATCATCCACTGCCCTTTTGTTAACATTTCTGTCCTATACACCCAGTAGCTCTGTCTCAGCACCCCCACCCCCCTTTAAAAATTTTTAAAAAAAAAATTATAGCTATTTTGAAAACTTACAGAAAGACCCCAAGTTTCTTTGAATAACCCTCTTGGTAAAAATGAAACTATACCTCTAACGGTCAAATTTTAAAGAGATAATGGGACTAACCTCAGACTTGGCTGCCAGACACTGAGCAAGTATCCTTTTAACATCAAATGATTCTGAACTTGGTCTACCCTTGTCTGTTTCAAGGCACAAATACAAAAGCTCACTTACTGCAATTGTCTCTTGGGCCAAAAGAGTAACTAGGGACTGGCAAGGTAGAAGTGAGCCGTGATAAGGGCTTTTCCTCTCTGAGCAGAGATTGGTGCTCCCACCACTGCAGGAACACACATATGGTAAAGCAATATGGATGCTAGATTACCCATTTTTTACCTGGACAAGTCCTCTAGAGGGTGGTTGCCTCGGTTTGTTGACTAGTGTTGTTTAGATTCCACAAGTGGCTGCTGTCTTGCATCATGAGACCTTGGCGAGCATGTGTGGTGGAAAAACAAATGGCCAAAGAAGGAGAAAAATCCATCCCAAGTTTTATTCGTTGCTGTCAGTTTCTAATGTCTTTTGAGCTGCCTCCTTGTAGCAGTGAGAATCATACTTAATAGGAACCTTTCCGTGTTCAGACAGTTTAATTATTCAAAATGCATTAAGACTTTTTCAAATATCAGGACAACTTCTAGTAATAAATCCATTAGTTCAGTTTTCAAAGTGCACCCAAATAATTCACAAGTATTAATGAATTATCCTCGAGGCTTTTGTCTGCCCTGGGGGATATATGACTAGAGATCAAAGGCATGGAGGAGTGAAATGACTTGCCACAGTCACAGAGAGCATGATAGTGTGATTCCCAGGACCTGTGTTTTAATGACAAAAAGCAGTGTGTCACAGTGAATAGTTCCGAACCTTCTACATGGAAGCTGAAAATCTTTCTTACAGCAGCATAGACAAATCTTGTGGCCTTGAACAAACTGTGTTACCTACAAGTTATTTTTACCTGACTCCTTTGTGACTCTATTAAGACTGTAAATTGTCACTGGGAAAAAACTGTGACTTGTACAGTGCATGGCATAAGGGATCTTGATATTTTTTAGTTATTGCTTTTACTGTTGCCTGTAAGTACTACCAAAATGGGAAACATAAAATAAATGTAGAAGGAGATTTTGTGTTATGTTATTTCAAGTTTTACTATCTTTAATGTATTTTTTTGCATTGCTGCATTAGCACTGTGTGTGTCTATAGTGCTTTTGATTGCCATAAAGCTTTATATTCTACATACTTTCAAAGAATATTACGTTCTCTAGTCTAGTTGCTGCTGTTATACAAATTAAATGCTCAAACAGCGGTCTCTTTCACCCTCTCTCACTTACCTTCCTCTTATTTTGAATTATGGAAGAACCAGGTTGATTTGATTTAGCTACTCCTGCTCTGTTTTTCTTTTCTTTCTTTCTTTTTTTTTTTTTTTGTTTTTGATACTCTGCATATAAAAGCACTGACAAATTTAAATTAGCCTCAATAGTAATTTACTGTTGGACCAGGATCCACTCTACCCTATTGTATCCTGCAAAGAAAGAAGAATGTGTTAATGTCACAAATACACCCTCTCTCTAAAGGCTCTGTAGTTTTAAGTAGCGTGGTTGCCTGCGTAATGCTTGCTGACACTCAGAATTTTGTCTTCTAATTGTAGCGGGGAAAATACAACCCCTGTCAGAGTCAGTGGTGGGTCAATGGAGAACAAAGGCAGTAATCAATCCAAGGCCTAATTAAAGGCAGTGGTGCCAGGAAATGATAGGGAATTCAACGTCCTGACACTCAAACTTCCCTAATTGGACCAGTGTTCTTTATAACTTCCCTGTGCCCCACTCCATACTGCCCCAGCTATGATAGCAGTATCTCACTCTGTGCTGAGCGTTTTGCTTTGCTCTCGAGTTCAAGGCAGAGTTGGAGAGAGGATCCATTAGCAGGGTTTGCTGTAGGTTTATATTCTTTCACTTCACTCCTTGTGGTAAAGGCTCAGTTTCTGAATGATGGTTATAAGCCAGTCAACACCCTGCTGTAGTTGTTAAGCTTGTGAAAAGGAATGGTGTAGCTCAGAGAGGAATATGATAAGGCTGCTGCTGTTCTCAGGTTCTTTAGAGAGCTAATAGGGGAAATGGTACTTTTGGATGGAGTAGGTGACTTTGGTTCATTAATGATTGCATATGAAGTGTTATAGTTTCTACTTGATGAGATTAAAAGAAACTCCCCCTGAAGAACTTGTGACCAGAAGAGGAGTTTAAACAGACAATATTTGTGACCAAGTAAGAAAATTGCTTTCTGCATCCTGTAACCGTATGATAAAGTGTAGCAGCTGCTGCAGGAATCTGAGGAAAAATCTTACAAACCGTTTATGAGTTCTCCATAAATGTAAATCCAACAAATACATGTTAACATAAGTTGTGCAGTATGTTCTAGTTAAATAATGTTTAACTAAAGTTAAAAAGCAGATGCTCCTGCAGAGCATCTTAAGTGCAGAAAAGAAATCCTAATGTAGCTTCAGTAGCTTTGCAGAGAAATATGTTTTGAGCATCAGACTAATTGTACTTCTGCAGAAATTTCTTCTCCAACTCTTATCTGTTGGACATTTCTGTACAACAGTGAGAAATAGTTAATTCTTTCTTTCATGTTGAGAAAAACCTGTTTGGGAATGTAGTGGAATTAGAATCTGGAAAAAATGTCAAGATCTAGCACTTTTTTCTGGACATGAAGATCTACAGCTGGGGACGGGGAGAAGATTGTGGGTGGTAAACTGCAGCATGTCAGAGTGGCTACATAGTTGATACCACCATGCTATATAGTTGATTTGATTCTGAATTTTTGCAGTTGTATCACTCTTGTACATCCCTCCTCAGCTATATAATAAGATGTCGTAGTACAAGATAGTCAACACTAAGTAATTTCATGAACTTCAGTGGAATGTTGCACATGTAACATTGTTATGATACAATTAATGAGACATTCCTCTGCCTGAATTAGGTGCAAATGAGACCATATGCTGAAGTCAACAGTACAGATTTTATTTAACAATGAATGTGAAGTAGAGAGAAATAGAAATGTGGGGGTGGGTGTGGAGAGAGAGAGATGAATCAAGTAGAAGATAGTCACTGTGGATCCAGTGGCATCCTGTTGATCCTCTTTCATCCTAGACTTCTTGGTGGCGGGGATTCTGAGGTTGTTCAAAGTTTTTTGCTATTTATCCATTTTAACAGAGGAATTAATGCTCATTGGCTACACAGTTCTGTAATGCTAATTAATCCACATGCTCAGCCTTTCTCTTCTTTTAGGTTGGTGGGTTTCTTGGGTCAGTGGGCCATGAGTCGGTGGTTGCGATCTTCCCCTGACAGAATTACATTTTACCCTGTCAGAGCTGATTCAGCACAGTTGCTGAGTTGGCTTTCCTTGTGGCCCATAAATGCTGCATTTTTTTCTGTCCATTATCAGTGATACATTCTTCTCCCCCAGCTTTTTTAACCTTCCCCTTGGTCTGAGATAACACCTAGACAATAGGTGTTACCCTTAATCCCAAATTCCTGGTTATTTTACAGTCCCAAGTTCCCTTCTGTGCTTATCTCATGGCAGAGTCCTTCTGTGGCCTTAACAGTGTTTGAGATGGGCAGCTCTACTCTCTGGGTCCCTATCCATATGCCAGCGTATTTCTGAAGGGCTGGGCTGCAGGTTAGGCTGTGGCATTGGTGTGCCCCTGGCAGCAGGTGATGAGACAGGAGCCTTCCCATGAGCCAGCTGCCCGTCAGAGTTGGTGGAACATGTGCCCATTCGGGTTGCTCAGGAATGTGAATGCCGTGTGTAGTGCAGGCAGGGATGATTCCCAGGAAATGAAATGACTTGAGATATTTTTGTTTTCTTTGCAGAGAAATTGCAGGAATTATAACCACATCTGTCTAGCTGCTCACTGACGTATTTAAATGAGCTACCCCTATGACTCTTGCTTCCTGAGTATTTTTTAACTGAGAGTTGGATGTCACTGAGTAAGAGAGATTCTTCACTGTGAAGTGAAAAGACCATTATAAAGCGGTATTTAAAACACAGAGAAATGCAAGCTACACTGTTTGTGTTAATAGCATTTTTTTCACCCCAGAGCCCTGTAAATGTTTCAAGAAGAATTCAATTTTGTACATAGGTGAAACAGATCTGAGGGAACTAGATGGTCTCTGGACACAAAAGAGGCCAGGTCTTGGGTGTTTTCTCCATGTACACCATACATGACTGCAGAATAAACTTTTTAGATGAAAGGGCATTGACGGAAGCACTGAGTAACTTTTTTCCTTGTTCTGTGGTAAAAACTGGTGCTGATGACACTTCTAAACACTTTTAAATTATGCAAGTCTTAAAGCAACAGAACATTTTTTTCTTGTACCAACAAATTAGAGTGGAGTTGTTTTCTAGTACCTAATCACAGTAATGGAAGTTAATCCAAGTTTGAACTTCAAACCATTTAAGAGTAACTAATAAACACAACTAATGAGTGGGCTTTCTGTGTACGTATTAGAAACAGTGTTTCTTTGTATGCTTCTCTAAAAACTTGGAAATGTCTCAGTTGCCTGTTACAGGAGGTGCGGAAAATTCTCCACAGACTTGCCTGTCTCCTAAGCAGCCCAGCCTCCTGCAAATTATATACCTTGCAGGGAAGCATTATTAATTCCAGTGGAATGGCCTGTGGCACCGTCCAAATCTGTTTATAATCTTTCAGCACTCTGATATTGCCTATACTCCCAATAAGGAGGATCAGAGGCATGTAGAGGGGGAGAGATGGACCCATATTTCAGTGTGGGTAGTACTTTGAAAAAAAACCAGCAACTGTTCCCTGTTAAATGTCTGCAGTTTAACTCTGTCTAATGGCAGAGTTGTATCATTTTTTGCAAATTAAAAAAATAAAAAATAATAAATATATCTATCCAACTAGCCAGTTCCCAAGAGATGGGGGGCAGGGTTTTTTTTTTTTTTATCTACATGGTATTCTGATAAACTAAGTTCTTGGTCAGATCCATGAACCTCCTCTCAAAAAAAAAGAAAAACAAATTTGGTGGGGGGAGAGAAGCCAAGACTAAACCATAATGAAATCATAATATTGTATCCCACTCTGTCAAAGGTTGGTACATCATTATTTTCTTAGGCTGATGAGTTTATTATTGTTTTTGTGTGCTCTAACAGGTTGCCAGGTACTGGGACTTAATAGCTACATATTATATATGTGTATGTCTATATTTTGTGTATTATATACACATATTACATATATGTGTTATTTAGCTAGAGATCTGAGTAGCAAGTTTCTTTGAGCAGAAGGACCCGCTAAATTCAGAGCTCTTTCTAGTTGGCAGGTCAGTAACACAGCTCTGCTTCTATCTGGCAAGATAAGTTTTCCCCAGCCTCATTCTGTTTTTCTTCTGTGCAGTGTGTAGCAGATGGATTTGAATCACAAGGTTGGCTGAAGTATCTCATAGAATGCAGCACAGGATACAAGTCTGTGTAAATTCTCCTAAACTTGGTGCTGAGAATAATGTTGGCTGGAGTAAAACAGGATGAGTAGGTTTTTTGGTAGAATGTAGAGGATTTGTCAACCTGAAATGGAGAATTTCCTCTGGCTTTTGAGCTGATAGAGTACTTCAGTTGCAACTGAATTTTTCTGGTGCAGTAGTTCAAAGGCGTCCAGATTACAATTAGTTCTTTTTATTACTTGGAATCTTTATACATTAATTAAATCAGAAAGCCTTCCATGAAGTGATGATTTTTCATCATCAGTCTGCATCTGAGAGTCACTGCACAATATTTGTTTGATACCTGCTATTGTTTTGTGGCATTAGCAAGACTAACTCTTGCCAAGAGTCCCCGCTGCTTTCTGCTGTTGCCAAGTCACCAGTTGCGCTTTGACTGTTCACATGGAAGTTGGGGTTGTAACTGAGTCCTCTGTGGGCTGGTGGCTGCTTACCCCCATTTTGGCCCTGAGTGGAAGTGGGCAAATGAGAAGTTTGCAGTGGCAGAATGTGTCAGGTGAGGGAGGACCAAGGCCTTTCCATGCCAGCATTTGACCTCCTGCTGGGTGTATATGTTGGAATGACATTCACGCAGGGTTATTAACTTATGCCTACCTTCTTCTGAAATATTCTTTTTGAATTGGCATCACCAACAAAATTGGTATCTTCTTTCTCATATGTATTCAGATTTCCACTGTGTGCCTCCTGACCTGTAGTCGCGACTGAGCTTTTAAGCTCATCTGATTACAATAACGTTTCTCCTTTCGGGTGTGCTTGCCATTAAAAATTGGTATTTGCTGACACCTACACAACATTCAAAGCTGAAATTCACTGGTGTGAGCTATGAACACTTGCTGTCTGTCAGACGCAGCAGGGCATTAATTAAAGCAAAATGACAGGCTCCTTAACAATGTTGTTATATTTTGAAGGGCAAACTTTGTGTTGTCTGGTGTCTTACATGAGATTGTCATGCTCATAATAGGGCAGGTTAGGGGAAGAAAAAATACAGCTCATTGAAATTGTCTACAAAAGTTTGTACACAGTGTCATGTTCTTTCTTGCTTCATTAGTATTGGCTGAATCGTCTCCTGCTTTTTTTTACCTTTTCACGCCTCTTGGGCAGACTCCATCATGTTGGCTGTTGTGTTTCATTATTTGCATGTTATGCTGAACTCTTAAGTATCTGTGGAAAACAGGGTCCTATAATGGTGTGCACTATGTACAGAAAAGAAAGGACTGCTCTCTGCTCTACAGCGACAGCAAAGACACTTAAACTAAGTAGAATGTCTGAGGGTGTTGCTCTGAGTGCTTACTCTCTTGCTTGTGACATGGGAGTACTGTTTAATCACGTTACACTAGTAGTTATTCACCCAGACAGTTTTCTGTTCTGAAAGATTTCAAACATCTCTAAATGCTGTGTAGCCCCACAAAAGGGGTTGCCAAGCTTAGAATGTGGTGTCTCTCTATGTTTCCAGAGCGTGCAAGAAAACTTGTAGAAGGATTTTAGGACTGAGGCAATGGGATGGAAATGAGTTTCACAGAATTGCCATGGAACTTTCTACAAATTCCAATGCCTGAGTTTCACTGCCTGAAGTACCACAAGCAAAGAACCTATTATATAAGGGCCACAGGAAACTTAATCTGGTTTAAGTTTTCCACAGAAATCTTCAGGTGAAAGTTGTAAAACTTCAGTATGCTGTGGTTAAACTGTATTATCACTCTAAGTTATCACCACAGTTGTAATAGCATAAATGGATTTGATGATTAAGTCAACATGAATGTTTTGACATGGTAATAAAAAAAATTAATTTGAAGCTGTAAACTGTAAACACAGCTGCTTATTCTGTTTTTATTGTAGAAGCAAATGAGGGATAAAATGTTGTTACATGGATATAAACTTCCCCAAGTCTCTGAACTTTCAACAAGTAAAGCATTGGACAGAAAGAAAGTATTTCTTCAAACATCTCTAATTCTTTTTCTTTTCCTCCAGGCAGCGGTTTTTGTGACTATAGGGAAGTTTTACCGTGCAAGGGTTATTTACCACCTGGATCATTATACCACTATAACTTCTAGGATGTTTCTACCCAAAGGCAAGAGGAGGTAACTTTGGTAAATGACTTCTAATTTTAGGTCTTGCATCTTTCACCCTACCTTGTGCTTAGTGCTCTCCTCTGTAGACACAGGTGGGGACAAGCTGTAGGGCTGAGAAATAAAAAGTCATGAAATGCTGTCACAGGTTATTACCTTGCTTTCAGATTAGCTAAAACTGTCAACACAATCAAACCCTTGTGCTTGTGTGGTGACAGCCCTTTTCTGGGGATTGTTTTCCAGTAGTCAGTGTGTGTGGCTACAGCTCTTATCCTGCAAGCAATTGAACTGGCAGGATAATTCTGTGCCAGGCTGTCTGTAAAGGTTGGTAATGGTTCCTGGATGTAGGTAAGTGGTTCTTGTGCTGTCAGTGCAAGTGCCAACTTGATCTGCCAGCAAGCACTTTTATCTGGCCTTCCTCCTTCCTTGCCGCGGCGTCCAGAACGCGCAGTTAGCGTGGCGTGCTTCTCCTGTAGCATTCCACAGTGTTTGCCAGTTTTGCTGGCTGTGGGCTAGCTCTAATGTATCGGCTTTCCATTAAGCACTGGGGGGCTGATCTGTGTCCACATATGTATGTAAGCTTGGTACCCTGAGTTCAGAGGCAACACAGTGTTCTGGCATCTGTTTTGTCGTTTGGTGTGTCAGGAAGGTACGTGGGGTATGTGTTACTGCTATGATGCCAGTGCACAAGCCCCCTCTCCCGCTTCTCACTTTTGCGTGCACCAGTGCATAGCATTTCAGCTAAATTCTGTAGTGCGTGGTCATAGGAGCATGACTCTCTTCAGTCTTTTAAAATCCATGATAGGATGACTATGTGCGGAAATCCTTGATTTGTGAATAAGAACACTTTGTCTAGACTTGGGCACAGCTTGGTTCTTAATTCTCTGTGGTCACTTGGGCTAGAGAAAAATGAGCGCAAAAGGGTGGAAATGATTATTCCATAATTCATTTGACACAGCCTGGTCCTAGTGAAAATGTGTAATGTGCAAGGCAGCAGGGAGCACAAGGTACTCTCGACTTGAGTAGGTTCTGTCATCAGTGCTGTTGTGTAATCACATCAGGTTTTAATACTCAGACCTGCTGGATTTTCTGTTTTTTTCTTTCAAATGTCTATAGAATAGTTTTTTTTTTTTTTTTTTTTTTTTT
>VXAZ01003156.1:93810-223969 GCA_013399875.1 Gymnorhina tibicen
TTTTTTTTTTTGCCTGGAATCAGTACTGTGCTGACCTTAACACCTAGTTTACTGCTCAAGTAGTTTCTGGAGAAATTCCTAAGGCTTCAAAGTAAGTTTTTCTTGGATGAGGATATCAGCATTTAGTCTGGTGGATATAGGTATAAAAGAAATACTTTGGAGGAGAGGCCACGTGAGCCGAGGATGAGTTGCCTTTTGCTTGTGCTTTTGAAAAGATTATTTCACGTGCAGTGCTTCATCTGTGTGTAAAAGAGCATTAAGTGCTTTAGTGCTGTTATCCTGTGAGCAGTAGTGGGGGGTGGAATTACAGGAACGGGTAAAAGGGAGTTTTGACTTGACTTGCTGTGAATCCCTAATCAGGTGTTGAGTGAGGGACTAAATATTAACACCTTTCAGGACACTAAGCACTTATAAATTCTGCCTTAAATTCCTGTAAGGGTACTTGGCATGGAGAAGGCAGAAGCAATTTGCTATCAGGGTAGGCATGCATTTGAAAAGGGTTTGTTGATTTGAGAGGCAGTGCCTAATCAGGTGCAATGATGAGCTAAATTTCTAGTTCAAATGCAGCTGTAAGTGAGTAAAACTGAACAAATGCTGTTTTCTGGATGTTTGAAAGGAGTAGGTGATCAAATTGCATGTGTACCCCACTTCCAATCTTCCCTGACCAGTAGAACTGCCACCTAGCAAGCCCCGCAGGGGTGGGCTGATCCTAGCTGGAAGGTCAGCCCCTAAGGATCGACCTGTCTCCAGCAGGATGGTGATGAGAATTGAAGGGCAAAAGCAAGGGGGAAACCCTTGAGGGATGAGATATGGACAGTTTAAGAAGAAGAAAAAAAAAAGGATCTCCCCTCACTTCCACACTGAAAAACAAGCCATGCAAAATGTTGTTGTAGTGGTGGTGGTGGTGTTGTGTGTGTACTGTGTTTTTTTTCGGTAGTGTTTTCTATTTGAGGGTGCTTGTGGGTACAGACGGTAGATACCTGATTTGTACAGAAAGTAAAGGTAGAAAGCATATTGCCCATCACTTTATCTCCCAATCAAATATTAGGTTGTGATTCACCCGTTACTTTTTCCTTATTTTAAGTCTTGTAATTCAAGTGGCTCCCATCCCATTTCTAACCTTGCTGTTGAATGACAGCTGAAGAACTTGGTACAGCCAGGTATCTTGATCTGTCCATCTAATTAGCAGCACTACTTGTGGAAGATATAAGGCATGTGAACCTTATATTTGTGAACATCTATATTTGGAGGCACAATTTTATTTTTATTGCCAAAACTATGTGAAAAAGCAGAAGTAAAGAAACAAGGCTGAAGTCCACGCTAAGTTAACCTAATTATCCTAAACTGATGAAAGCTTCTTTTTGGGTGAAGTTCTAGACCCACTCTCACTTTAGTTCTGACTTTGAAAAAATCTGAATAGCAAAATTATAATTTCCATTCTTCCTCATGACAGAGCTAGCTGCAGTTACGCAGAAAATACTGAGAGTGCCTGTGGGCTTTCTCAGCGTGCAAAATAATCCTAAACTGTGGCCTGCCTTTAAAAACATCAAATGCTATTACTGGGGAGCCTGTATTCTTCAGAATAAGCAAGAGGGCGTAGGAAAGGAAGAAAAGGGTCAAATTGCCTACAGCAAGTCGTGTGCTTTGGGTAGTGATGGACTGGCAGGTTGTCAAAACACAGACGGATGCTTCTGTAATGTATGAACAACATGACATCAGAATGAATGAGCAGTGTTCTGCTTTCCCAGCCTCCTTCCACCCCCATCGAGTCATTAGCTGCATTGCATAAATTGTGTGTGTGAAACATTTTATAAAGTCAGTATGGTACTTGTCAAGCTACCTGTCATTATCCCCCTTGTAAGGCAGTTATTCTGTCTGCTCCTCCTTTGGTCTGTCCCCCTCCCCTTGGGAGGTACAGCACAGATGACTTGGATTTCAGTTTTAACTGGTGCCTAAAATTGTCCCTTCTGAAAGGCATTGGTTGACTTTTGGTGGGAGCACTGATTGC
Source organism: Gymnorhina tibicen (assembly GCA_013399875.1). Taxonomy (NCBI): domain Eukaryota; kingdom Metazoa; phylum Chordata; class Aves; order Passeriformes; family Artamidae; genus Gymnorhina; species Gymnorhina tibicen. The sequence goes on from VXAZ01003156.1 coordinate 95,819, forward strand.
AGAGCTGGAGATAGAAAAATAAACAACAAAATTAAAAGGAATGTACAAAATCGAGGGAGAGATTCACTTCTCCTGACAGCATTCAATTAACTCAATTAAGTTAATAGAGTCATTCAAGTGAAGAAGGAAACATGACCAGCCTCCTCTTGCTCCAAAAGCACCTAAGTCTTAGCTTACCAACAGATCTATCTTTAACTTTTCTCAGTTCTCTTATAAAAGTGCTGTACACTTTTTCTGGAACATGTATATTTTCTGCTTTTGGTAGTCTGAAGAAATCCTGTTGAATGTGTGGGGCTTTTAAAAGTATTTAAACTCATGCTTATAAAAACAAATTTTCATCACTCTTAATATTTATAAGACCAGATTTTTATCTCAGAAAACTAGTAAGTGACAGTTGAGGAAGACTCCCCACATTCTTTGATGTGTCAAGTTGTATCTGTGAGGAGGGAATGGATGGAAAAAGCTGGGAAATTTCACAGCTGATGAAAGCTGGACTCAGGAGATGAGTTTTCTGGTAATGTTTTCTGAGTGTTCTAGGACCTTGCTTACAACCGTATTGTAAAGAATAAAAGATACAGCAAGACACACATACACACACAAATTGTAGGCAAATTTAGCTCCCAAATATATGTCCACCAAATTTTCCAGGCCTAGTTACCTCCATCTTTCCTCTCTGAGAGGTTTCAGGTAGCCTACAAATGTCACAGGCATTTGAGAATAGCTCCTGTCGGTGATGCGGGCAAGCCTCCGTGAGTCCCATGTGTATGAAGGAGATGGTGAAGTAGCCAGCTGCTCTCATTTGAGTTTATGCTTATCTCTGTTGTTGCTATTTCTGCCTAAGTGGGCATAAGTCCCTGCAAAAAATAGGGCTGGAATTGTGCTCCAACTGAGGAGATTCTGACATTGTATTAAAATCACAGAAATAATTGGTCTGTCTCTAACTTTGTGCCCGTAAGGCTGATGTGTGCCAGCAACAGACAAGGACAAAGTAGGATGTGAAGGTGTGTGTAAGGTCTAGGGGAAGGATAAGCTGTGGGAATCTTTACGGAGGATGGAGGGACTGATGGAATAATGATGCAGGTTGCCTGGAAGCGTGAAGCATAGAGCTAGGATGTGTGGGAAAAACACTGGGTTTGGATGCAGGGTATGGGGAGAGGAACAGGGGACATCCAGGTGCTATAGGGTGTTTTCAGCTGCAGGTTCTGTGTTGGCCTCTGCCCAGATGGCTGTGTTCCAGACTGAGCTCTGGCTCTGTTTCCTACAGGTAAGGGCAGACAAGCACTGCTTGTGGCACGGCCCCCAAAGCAATCACGGAAATGGTATTTGGTTTCTTTGGGTAACTGGCTGTGTGAGGCTGCAGGAGAGCTGTTTGTTGCTTATGTCCCTCCAAAAATGCCTTTACAGAGACTGAGTGAGGTGGGACTACTTGTGCTGCTGCAGAACCACTGTCTTGCCTTCTGCAGAGCAGGCTGTCAAGGTACTTCACAAATGAGTGTGCAGTGCTTAACATTATAAACCACACCAGGAGATTAATCTTTAGAGTAAAACCCAGCTACAAAAACCATCTTAAGTCAAAACAAGGCCTGAAAGGTGCGTTTCTAGAGCAGCTAAAATTATTTTAGGGAAGTGACCCATCACTGTTTGAAAATGCTGTTCTTGGTCTTTTAAGAACCTTTACTGGTCTTCCCTAGCAGCAGGCCCTTCTCTGAGCTAACATTTTCTTTTGCTGGTGTGTGACACTTTTGTGTTGGTGTGGTACAGCTCCAAATCTCCCCTGCAGACAGTATGGCTTTCTTGGCAATCTGTGATACAATTACATGTTGAAGCATGCAGTGAGAGACTACTTTTGGCCAGTGATAAAATGACAATGATTGCACATAATTGCTGAAAACAATTTTGAATTTTATTAATGAGATACTCCAAACAACATCTTGTAGACTATTGTCTCAGTTAACAGCCAATTCGTAAGAGTTAAGTGTTGTGTAATTTACATTTATTTCCCCTATTTATATTGAAATGACACTTGCTGTCCATAATTACCCATCCTCCAGATACAAGTTGTTGCTTTTCAGTTGCTGTTTCCCTAAAAAAAAGTGGAAATAAACACACAATTTAAAGTCGTTTTGGATTACTCTCATCCAGGGCATAAGTAGAGTTTTTATTATGCAGCTGTTTCTGTACATTTTGGGAAGACTAGCTGCAGGCACCAAGAATAATTCTAATAAAAATTAAAGTGGTAAGGCTGGTCACAAGGAAGTGGTTTTTTAAATAGTGTGAAATGGTAGGATTCTTTCTGGTCCTGATTCAGCAAAGATTTATATATGTAACTTTCTATATTGTGCTATCATTAGGACTATTTAAAAGAAAACGAATAATGAATGTGCAGTAAAAAAAATGGAGGAAACAAATCTTAGCAGAGAGAAAAATTGTAAATTGTCATATCAATTTATGGTGTGGTTTGGCTTTACTCCTGGGGGGAACAAGCAAGTAGGAGTGACAGGTACAATGAGGTGGTTGTGGGAATTCTTGGCCTGCTAACTTGTGTATGAAACAAAGTCAGGAACACGTAACTTCCATGTATCTGTTGAGGAATAAAAGATTTCATTGTGTGTCCTGCATATAATGAACAACTTCTCCCCAAACTTTGATGTCACTGTTTACTTTCAGGGTCAGGTGGAGGGGTAAGTGCTGCTGATTCTTCATGTGTTCTGATTTTGGGTAGTAGGGCTCATCAGCAGTCCCCCCACTCTTTCTTCCCTTCTGTCTTCCTTGCAGTGAAGTTGTGGATGTACTGTTCTTAGTGAGCTTGGTCCAAAGTAGTATGAGAGTTCCTCAGTGATACTGAAATCGGCTCACCGGAGTGCATTCCTATCAGCTGGCCCTGTTCTGGGAAGGAAATGGGATCTGAGGCTTGTTGAGGTCCCTTTCAATCTGAGGGGTGCTGTGATCCTATTCTGTGATTAATGCATGCTTTTACACCCATGTTCCAGTGATGCTGAATCCAGTCTGAGGAACAGGAATTATTGTGCTAGGTTATGTGTAATGCTTCCCTTCTTTTGTAGCATTGCTTTAGCAAGTTTGTTTTAGGTTGAAGCTATAGTAGTCATCTGGGATGAAAACATTAGGAAAAGCAGTTCTCCTCCAACAGAGCAATAGAGGAGGCTTTTATGTGCATCATTTCTTCCCATAAATATTTTCAAACATTATAGGTTTGAGGAAATAAAGTCTATTGCAGGAAAATGAGGGGGGAAATGAACAATTCCACTCTTTTTTGCTTTGTTTATCAGCGCTCTGTGTTTTGGGATAGAGGAAATGCTGAGGTAAGCTTACTGTTTTGGGTTGACTTTCTCCCCAGTTGTGACAGGTTTAATAGGAATGCATATGATTGAGTGATTTCTAGTTTGGTTTGGTCTCCCTTCCGTCAGTTGCTGCCGTACCTGGGGAGGTATTACTGCCAGTTTCCTGCAGGTGGTGTTAAGTGTTGTAGAATGTTTTGTCTCACTGCAGGAGAGGAGGAAGAGATATTTCAATTAAACAATTAATTTTTCTATTGAGAAATTCTAATGCTAACAAATACCTACCCAGGGCTAGTGGAACTCCATCCACAGGCTTGATATTACCCTCTCTAGTGAAAGAGCACGCAGGAAACTTCTGACAAGGATCTACCTTGATTGCTGAGCTTTCTTCAGATGTTCGTCTCTTGGTAACTGAAATTGTGTATATTTGTACAAAGCATATATGTCTAAATATTACCAGAAGGAGTAGTATATGAAATAATCCAACTATTTGCTTAATCAAATAAGTGATTATAGTCAAAGATACTTTTTCAGAGGAAAAGCTCTGAAATTAATCTTCTCGTTCCCTGACCTCTGCAGGAACTGATACCTTAGTTGCTGTGGAGTTCACATGAACGGTAGTATAGGCTGAGGAGAAATAACTGAATACAGTCTTTCTCACTTCCTTCAGTGATACACAAATGTGTCACTGTGCAGCTCTTGTGAGCAGCACATTCTAGTAGACAGTTGAATTTGTTGCTTATCTGATAAATTACAGATGCTACCTGGTGCAATTAAGAATAGACGGTACAGCTCTCTCCCCTCTTTCTTTTCACTCTTCATTTGCTGCTGCTAGCTTTGCCTTTGTGCTGACTTGCTCGGGAGGAGCAGAAGTACGGGGTTCAGAAATGCACTGCTCAGAATAAAAGTGTTCATTGTAATCATTGTATCTTTGAAGCTGATGATAAAAGATCGGTTGTGACTTTTTTTTGCTTGTGAATGTATGAATAAATTTGTTGATGATTTTCTCATTAGGGAGGTCTTCCAACAGTGAGTTTAACAGCTCTTGTCCTTTACCTTCTCCTTTAAACAGTATCTCAAGAGCAAGTAGATCTTAAATGTGAAAAAATGTTGCTTTTGTAGGGGGCTGAACTGGTGGAAAGAATGGAGTGAAGCACAAAAAGCTTGCAAGTGTGACTTACAGGGATTAGTTAATCAAACACTGAATTTACTCATTTAATCATAGTTTCCTTCATCTTTTCAGAAGGCTGCAGTAACCATAAAAATGAAGGATTTCTTTCAACTTTGCAGGTAGCAACACTGGAAATACTTCAGCTGGTTCGGTCAGTTTTGAAGAAACAATGTTATTAAAGAGGCCTGTAATCAAACAGGCCTGCAAACAGTAATCACTGGGTAAGAAATTATGGTCTTTTTCAGACACAAGGAAGATCTAATTAATCCCGAAGCTATGGGTGGGCTAGAACCTGCTGTGATGTCTGGAAGATGACACCCTAGGTGTACATGGGCAAGAGAGCAGGGCGATTAATCCTTTATTAAAAAAAACAAAGCAAACCCCAGAAAATTCAGAGAACCCCCCCCCCCCCCAACCAAAATACAAACCATAGTAATTTCTTGGGGTTTTTTTTCAAGTTCACTGTATTATTCAGTTTTCTTTTGTAAAGGTCTGTCTTTATCAGTTTTTGAGAAGAGAATGAGAGCCAGATGCTAACATTCACAACATTAAATATCTGTTCATCAAGCAAGCCTTGGACTGTTTTTGTTAATAGCCATTTAAGGCTATACATGATAATTATACACTTGTACTTGCAGGGGAATATAGTAGTCTAGTGCACAAGGCACCTCTGTGATGCACTTATCTTAGTGTGAAGTGGGTTGAAGCCTTTCAGTTTAGTTTTGACTCCTAAATAGAGATATCTATGCTTGCCTAAAATGCCCTGCTCTCGCCCCTTACTTTTTTGCCCCCAAAATCTTAATTACGAGTATCCTCAGAATGTCTGCAGGGCCAGAATGGCTTGTGTCACATAGAAGTTAACTGTTTTTACACATAATTGATGTGTAAAACATGAGTCTATTCCTTCTTACAGAAAAGTTAAGTTTTTCTGTTTCCAAGAATAACATTTAGTCATAGTATGTAATGTCTTCTTGCCAAACTTGAAAAGTATTTCACTATTAAAGGCAGAAACATCTTATTTGCAAGATAATTTCAGCTGTGCTTGTGGCTGGATGTGAATGTGAGATGAATCATAAATATAGAAGAATTAAGTCCTGTTTGGGCAGGTATGTTCTGTGGTACATGGATTACTTTTATCATGTCTCTGTGTGTAGGGTTTAAAACAGTTCCTTGGCGGCTCAGATTTGTAAATTAAGCCAGTCCCAGTGATGGTATGAATTCATAGTGAAGTAGGAAGGTGAATAAGGGAATTAGGATTCAGGGGAATATATTATTCTTAGTCTTTGTGCTGTCTCATACGTACACTTCTGACAAATAAGATTTTCTCCCAGATAATCCTGCTGTACAATTTTGTTAGGGAGAAAAATTGATGGCTTGTTTACTGGTATTAGTGTGCTGATGATAGAGCCTGTAACTATTGCAACATTAAAAGAGATAAAGTTTAAAAAGGTTGGCACTGAGTAGGAGATACAGCATCTCAAAACAAAAAAAACCAGCCCTGGATAGAGGCCCCATCAACATCTGCTATTCCAGAACCAGACTGGTCCCCAGAACTGAGGAAGTTGTAGGATGAGTGATAAGATATCTACTATGTTATCCATGGCCTGCCGATACTTTCTCTGAGCAGTAGAAAAGAGTTAAATTTCCAAAAGCTCGTGTCACACTTTTTTTACTATACAGTAAATTTTTTCCCCTTATTTTATAAACTGTTGAGGTTTCGTGTGTGGTTTTTCTCAGTCTGCAGGTTCTGTGAAGGCTTGGGATTACTATCATGAGGGAATGTGTCCCGTCTCTAAAATCTTGAATCACAAGCCTTCAAGAGTCTAAATCTGTAGAGTGGAGATGATAGTTTGTAAATTCATTCCCCTTTTACTTATTGATGCAGCGTTACCTGTTTTTCTTATAGCTATGAGGTTACACGCAGAGTACATTTTCCTGCCTGTTCCTCTGATTTGCTGCCCCAAGGGAGATGTGGGACCTTGAAAAAGAGATTTGATTACATGAGTGAAGGAGAACCTGTCCTTCAGATGGTTCACCCTCCACAATGGAGGGAGGGGAGGTAACAGTTTAAGCAGATAGTTGAGGGAAGAGAGATGTGCAAATCTTGCTTAGGGAGGCAAAACTCTTGTGCCCAATTACTATTTTATCTGAAAGAAGCTTGATGGTTTTGTCCCTGCTGTTTCATTCAGGAACAGTAACTGATGTGGCAGACAGAGTAATAGGGAAGAAATCCTTACAAAAGCTTTCTAGAAGCTGACATTTCATTCTGGGATTTTTTTGTCTGGTAGCAGCTGGCTTGCCAGCTTGCAGTCCTGAGCTCTGGGTATCACAGCAACCACCTTGTTTCCAAAACTCATCCTTTTATTCTCCCTCATCTCCTCTAGCCAATGACGGGTTTTGTGAGGTACAGGGGTGCTCACAGTTGCTGCTCAAGGCTGAGAAGTGAGAATTTCTGGGGTGCTAGCTGTTATCTAGACCCAGATGATGCTTGAAATGAAACTTTGTGACGTTAAATCCAACTGGTCATTAATCTCTGGGTGGTAATCCTCTTTGCCTCAGGTCACTATTGTTCATGTGAAAATGAGCACGTGAAACATGGTTTTGCAGGCATACTTTTATGTGCCCTTCAGAGCTGTTTTGATGCCAGTTTAAACTATGTCATGACACTTAATGTCTAGGTGTCTCTGGAGACTTGAAACCCTCATGGTTTCAGAAGTGTGATGGAACTATTTATGTGTGAGTATTTCTGTTCTGCCTGATAGCAGCTCTCTCAACATGTTTTTGGGCCTAGGCTGTCAATCTAATTGTCAGTACAAGGATCAGCTATTATTAACTTTCTGAAACTGTATACTCAAGCTTTTATAATAAACAGTGACTCAGAACTTAAATCAGGTTATTGTTGCCATTGCCTGGCAGAATGATTTTCAGACCTGAGCCTGTCAAACATTGTGCTTCTCAGATGGCAGCTTGAAGAGCAACATCAAAACATCAGGATGAGAGTGTTAGACTCTTTCTTCTTGGAATGCTGCAAGACTACTGCTCAAACACTTGTAACTCTTCTTCAATCTGAGGGCTGTCTTTTTCCGTTTACTGGATCGATCACTCTTAGTTGGAGAAATAATGAAATGTCTTTATTTGGAAACAGAGAAATGGTGTTGCATGTTAGCCCTGGCCTTAAAGGTGCCTGTAATACTTTTCCTGGACTGATAAGTTCCGCTAAATCTGCAAATGAGAACAGATTTTCTTTCATACTATTGTGTAGTACTGGACTGTGGGTAAAACCTTATTGTGCCATGCTTCATGCTTTCCTAGCTGGATAATGAATTACCAAGAACTATTGATCAAAAATGTGTTTTGGTTTTTTTCAGCCAGCTTCTTTAGCTGTAATTTGATATAAACCGTATTTCCATAGTCCATGAATGAAATATTTGGTATAACTCAATTACATTCAGGTAGTTAAGTTGTACATCTAATCCTTTTCTGCCATAATTTAAGTCTTATATTGATTTGACAGTATTTGCTTTTGTTGACTGTTGTTATTCCCTACATGATTCTAAGTTAAGTTCTTTCACTTCAGCATTGCTGTGGATATCAAAGCTATACTGACCATGACTTTTAATCTCTCCCTTTCTACTGCTAGTAATTTAATTTGTCCTTTTGGGATTCTATCTATTCTGTATGAATTCTTAAAAAGTAGTTTATTCTTTAAGTGGTTTTGGTACACCTCATTAAACCAGGCCAGCCTAAATATATAGTCAGTACCTACTTATATTAATTTATCTTTTTTCAAAAATTTTTTTTCCGTATTTAAAAATCCAAGTTCTTAATTCTTATTAAAAATAATGTGAAGCCCATGGTAAAAGTAATTGTTTGAGCTGTGCCATCAGGTATTTATTCACATTCTCTGTTGGTTAATAGAAGACTTTCTTACAGTAATGGATTTGTCTATTCTGCATCTTTCCACTTCTAGTTATTAACCTAACTTCCTTATTGCGACTTTTTATTTCCCGTGGTAGTTGTGACTCATAGTGTGCCTGTGCTTTAGCCTTTCTGACTTTTGCATCTCTCCTGCTTGTATGTGTCTCTTTATACTCACCCATATCAATGTATCTTTGTACCTCTCCTTTTTTGACTTTTACGATCCTGAAAGAGCTCTTGATGAAGCCTTATTGAGCTGCTGTTTTGTATCTTGACTTTCATCCCCAGAAGAACATTTTGCTGTTGGATCTTTTAATGCTACTCTCCTATAGAAAAGAGCAGCTTTTCATTTTTCCCTTCTGAGTTGCTTCCTATGGGATCACAAACTCCCTCACCACTTCCCCCTCCTCCCTATTCATACTCATTGTTGCAGAATCACTTCAATCTAAAATGCCTTTTATGCTTCGTCTGGCAACTAGAGGCATTTGTTGCAAAGGAGGTTACAAATGTGATCACTAATTTTGATATAATTGACAAACTAGGGTGACTAGAGTCTGAAGGAAACTTGAGCCCAGAAGAGTTTATATGTTACTTAAAATCAGATTAAATATCTAGAAGGTAAGAAACTCTCACGCATCAGGGACAAACGAACCCCTAAATGAATTGGTATACAAGCGATAGATGGACTATTACTGTGATCAGATACAGCTGTTTCTGTGCTTGGCTGATAACCTGAAAGATGGCAGATTGGTGCATGGTCTGTCAGACAGAGGGAAGAAAATAATTTCTACTGTCTGTCAACATGTGTGTATTCTGGGGATAAGGATTAAATAATCATAATAAACATCAACGTTGGAACTGGCCTTGATATGGAATTATTTACATATGTGAGCTGTGTATGGGATCAGATGCCAGTATCTCTAATGGTGGTGTCCATGGAGAGGAATTTATTCAAGGTTCATGGAATTATTTTAAATCTACCCTTGTAACATTTCATATGGTATATAAATGAAATACATACATAGAAAATACATATGTGTGGGGACAGATAACTGAGATGCAGTAATTTTGATGTTCCAGTTGTTCTGCATTTGCCAGCAGGATTGGCTTCATGCTTATTGTCCATTCTATGATACTTGTGTTGCAGATATTTGTAGACACATGACTACCTGAGCACAGAGAAACTGAGCTTCCTCAGTTGTTCCCATGTCTAAGTGTATGACAAATAGGGATGGCAGCTTATAATGTTGCTCTGAAGTTCATTATTTTCTCAAACTTTCTAATGCTGAGAAAAAGTACCAACTGGCTTTCAGCTGCTTATTGGTTTGTGCTTCTGTGGTGGTGTTTTTGTTTTTTGTTTTTTTTTTTTTTGTTTTAAACTGTTTAAATCATGTTCCCAAATAGCTTTTTCTGTATGTGGGTTTTCTGTGACTTGGAATAAAGTACAACACAGACTTTGGAAACTAGGGAATCACTTTCCGCAGAAGCACTTTTTTTTGCTTGTTTTGTTTTGTGATTTCTGTTTGATTTCCTTATCAAAGCAAAATGCTTTTCCTATGTAAAGCATGTTGCTGTAAGTGTGAAGGGTGCTATGTGTCTTAAGCATGGTTACTGTGAAGCAGACAGACCACCCATTTTCAAAACGTTCCAGAGAACAAAAGATGTTCATACTGACAGATCACATGTTCTGTCATTGTAACACCAAACTATTAAGTAAAACTGTCCCTCAGGGCAAAGCATTTCATTTATTATGCTTTGAATGAGTATCTTGTTTATTAAGATGTACTAAGTAGCTAAATCCAGATTGTACTGCAGGCAAGGAAAATTGATTTATCACAGCTCTTTGTTATTGGGCGCTTTATATTTTTAGTGTAATTGTCTTTAGTTTTAGACTAAGGAGGATATTTTGAAGTATCAAGTCCTGCTCCAGAATATACCATTTGTTGTTTTTAAACTTGCTCACTCTAGAAGTTGTGGTGATGACTGACAGCAAATGCTCGCAGGAGCGAGCATGACGCATGAGCAGCATGTGCACACTTGTCTTTATTGGAGCTCTTATATTGAGTTGGGAAAAACTTGGCATTAGACACTTGATCTTCTTTCGGGGAATGAAAATAGATGTGGTCATGCTGAATTCTGCTTATGTAATCTCAGTAAGGGTCATCTGGTCAATGTGGACTGTCATTGGAAGACATGACATGAAGTATCTTGGTCTGACATTTGTTTCCCTAAATTGTCAGAAGAGATGGGGGTGGGGGGGAAGAGTAAACTGAAGAAGGCAAAGAAAGGAATTCTGTAAGGCATGGAAGCGTCTGAGAAATTATGTGCTTGTGAGTTATCGTGGGAGGTGGGAGGCAAAAACGTTCTCCGTGTCAGCATTTATATCTATACACAGGGTCTTGATCTGGCAGGAGGGACTAAAGCTCAGGGAGACAGTGGGCACACCAGAATTAGTGGTAACAGTGAAGAATCAAAAGAAAGTAAAATCCCAGTTCCAGATGGTCTAACCTTGCGCAGTGCTACTCAGTCATCTTGTGGGGACACATGGTGCTGATTAAGCTTAAAACTGCAAATAATGGTATAAATTAACTGGCTGGTTGTAGGCTGTTTATGATCCCTAGCTTAGCAAGATTTTGTTACCTCATCCGAAAAACATCAACTCAGACAATCATGTCTAAAGCTTTTGGGAAAGGTTTTAGGGAAAGCCAGTGGTAACATTGCTAACAATATCTCCTCCCCACTCCCAGATGCCTCCAATCTTCTCATTCTCTCTTTTTCTTGAGAGAGGAGATTTACTCACTGTTACATGTACTGTAGCTCTTGGCATGCTGGAACTACTCGTGGGTTTTCGTTCCATCTGTGGACTTGGTCTCTGTCTTCTAGACTCTTTGAATTTGTTTTGGGCAGGGCTTCAGGATGAGCTATGCCACTGAGATTTAGTAGCAAAACCTTCTCTGACAGGCTGTTAAGCTGAGAAAGCCACAGTGATGCTGAGCCTCATTTCCTCCATCTGTGGAAAACTGAAAAAATGGTGGAATGAAATATTACCTGTCTTGCTTCACAGGAATTGCAAGCTGCCCAAGGAAGGTGTGATCTTTAGCTGAGCACTTGAACAAGTGTGTAGCACGCCTGCCTCTGACTTTAAACGATTTCTCTAAACTGTGATACAACTGATGGTGGTGGTTTGTATCTCTTGTTCCTAGAATAGGAACAAGATTTTTCTATGGAGAGATGATATTTAGAAGTCCTTGTTTTCTGACAGCTAATACAGCCACCTCAAAGATTGTTGTAGGATCTTTCTGAAACTTGAACCAAAGTTGACACTGTAGCTGTGCTGTGTGTTGGAGTCTGTTAATTCTGACCTGTATGTGCTGGGTGGGTATCTTGCTATATCATCCCCCTAGACACCTGAATCGTCTGACTGACCAGGAATATATCTACAGCAATTGTGTGGAAATCAGGAACACGCTCATTAGAGAATACTGTTAGGTTACAGCTTAACTTTCAGTTCAAGATGTTTCTCTGTAGCACATGTGTGTTTTATCTTTCTCATTTGTTCCTTTTGGGAGGGAGGGAGAGGGGGAGAGCAATAATCTACAGAGCCTCCTGAATCCAATTTATTTTTTCTCCTCCCCTTTTGAAAGTCTTATTTCCCGACTTGATGCAGAAACAGCCGTGTGGTCTAACTACAAAATAGACTGTAGCCAATTCTGCCATCTGCTGATGATCTCTTCTGGCTGCTTGCCAGCATGCTTGTAATGTGTGGCTAAATCCAAATTAGCTGAGGACAAAGTAGGATTCGGCCCATGCCATAGGTAAAGAGAGGCAAAATGCGGCCTGGCTTTTGATGAAACAATTATTTTTGTGCTACTAGAATTATTCTTCATGTTCTAAATCAGCATTCACAGGCAAGAACTGAGTTTCTGTTTACATCTTTATTAACTATGTCATATTAATCTCTTAATTATTGTTGATTGCAAAAAGTGGAAGCTAACCAGTGTTTTGAATTTGAATGTCCTCAGTTGCTGGGAAATACAGGCAGTGAGAGGGGATTTCACATGTTGTAGGGGAGTTAAACCTTGCCTGTGTTTGTATTGGGACATACCACGCTTGCTTCTGTTGTAATTTGGATACAGATACAATTTCAGCGATGTATTAATTGTCTGCAGATGATTTGGTGAGGGGGCTTCCAGAAACAGGGTATTTCACAGTGTTTGTGGTTTTGTGGGAAAAACTGAAAGAACAGAGTAGAACTGTATCCAGCTGTTGATTTGTATTTGCATTCCTAGTACTTGCCTTGCCCTGGGTCCTCAGTGCTTTGTTGAATGTATCCCAGCGTCAAAAGCTACCTCTTGGGCAATCTCTTCATAACCAGTGAACCACAACGGCAAGAAAAATGAGAGCAAACTTACACCGAGCTTGCAGCAGATAACAACTTACAGAACATGTTGTAAAGATACAATACTGAAACAATCTTGAAGATATTCCTTCTTTATTTATTTTTATATTAATTTTTCCTATAAAAGAGGCTGTTACTGTGGCTGCAGCAGGCAGGATGCAAATGCTCTCAAATCAGCTATGTGACATTGGTCCTCATTTTTTAGGACAGGCTGGCCACTGGAGGAAGGGGAAAGTGACTTCTGATATATTGCATGTCAGACTGAATTTGAAATGTTTTGCATCTTCCTGAACAAGATACAGTTAGCTGATTAGAGCAGAAGTTCTAGCTGGGCTGTGTTTCTGGTGTAACATTTTTTACATGGCACTTCTAATGCGATGTTTTAACTCCTTTTTGGTGGCTGAATATGAAACAGCAAAGAAATGATCACTGAAGTTTTTAAATCTTATGCATGCTAGGCAAGTAGGGTGTGAGAAGGATTTCAAATAAATGGCGAGTATCTGGTATTTTAATAACAAACTGTATCTAAAGAACATGCTTGTTGAGGAATCCATCCATGAGAGCTGCTTTGAAAGTGAAACCTTTTTAGTCTTGAATTCCCATGTTTTGTCTGTTTGGCTGCCATGCTATTCTTCAAGATACTGCTGATAACACCTGCCTTGGGACAGTTGAAGCTAAGACTAGAGATATTCCTTGATGGTTTTCCCATCTTTTTCTTCACACTACAGTTTCCCAGCAGAGCATCTGGAAACTCAGTGACACACCTGGAAGATTTTCTTTCCTCTGGGTTCCTCTACAAGTTGTACTGTGGCTTGGCCTCCATTTCTACTAGGCATATGCCTTAGGTAAAGGTACCAAAGATTAGTGCAGATGCAGAAGGAAGGCTATAGAAAGATCTGAGTAAGCCTCAGATAATGACAAAATAATTTTGATGACTAACTACAAAAAGCAGTGGGACTCCAAAGACCCTGATGCAGTGCAAAGGAGAGATGTTACCTAGCTTCAAACTGCAGTATGATTTCGATCTGTTAAGTGGCATTTACTTTGCAAAAAGGCTCTCCATTTTATTTTATCACAATATGCTGATCCCTTTGTGTTTTAACTGAAATTCAGAGAACACCTGGTAGTTGAAGTACAAAGAGGGTGAGTGTTTTTCACCAACTGTGGTTTTCCAAATACACTTTGTGCTTATTGCTTTCCAGTTCTAGATACGCCCCCTCTTTCCCTTTCTTGCCTGGAGAAGCAGAAAGTTATCCATTTATTAACAACATTTCATATTCTCAGTCAAAAAGACCAGCTGTAAGTTGGGGTGAGGGAAGGGAGGGGAGAGAGTGAATGAATGGGTATGAACTGAAGAGGTTCTTGGGCTCTGCAGTAATTCAAGCTTTGGCTTGGATTACTGCCAGCCACTGGGGGTTACAGTGCTGTGGGAGGAGAAAAGGGGTAGGTATAGAGATTTATTTAGCAGTTAATTCAAGTGGCTAGTAAGCTTTTGAATGGTGAGCAATCAGCCCTGTAGGGGAGCTCTTCCACTGTGTCTTGTGATGTGCGCTCGCTATTAAGTGTTTATAGCAGAATGAAAGCATGTTGTGTTAAAACACTGGGTACTTAACAAGCAGCATGCCCCTTGGCTAATCTAACAGACATCCTGTTTGGCTGGAGAAGTGTAAGAGGTCAGCATGGCCTTTGTTTTTTTTCTAAAATTATGTTGTTTAATTTCTTGTTGACCTCCATCTTCTTATGAAATAACTGAAAAGTCAAATCCACAAATTCAGCAGCTTTTCTTAAAACCTTACGTGGTTCACTGGCACAGACATTGAGGAAGAGGGCATCAGTGTGTCCTTACCAAGGCGGTGTGCACAGGTTCCTGCCTGAGCAAGTGTTTAGAAAGAACAGATGACATACACAAAGGGATCAAGTGCACCCCCAGCAAATTTGCAGGTAACACCAAGCTGAGTGGTGCAGTTGACACTCCTGAAGGATGGAATGGCATCCAGAGGGATCTAGACAAGCTCCAGGAGTGGGCCCATGGGAATTCATGTGGTTTAACAAGACCAAGTGCAAGGTGCTGCTCCTGGGTTGAGGGAATGCCCGGTGTCAACACAGGCTGGGGATGAACAGATGGAGAGCAGCCCTGGAGAGAAGGACAGAAGCACTGGGAGTGCTGGTGCATGAGAGGCTGGACATGACCCAGCCATGTGCACTCACAGCCCAGATACCCAGTTGTATCCTGGGCTGCATCAGAGAGTGGCCAGTAGGGCAAGGGAGGGGATTCTGCCCCTCTGCTCTGCTCTGGTGAGACCCCACCTGCAGTGCTGCATCCAGCTCTGGGGTCCCCAGCTGAGAGAGTTGGGATTGTTCAGTCTAGAAAAGAGAAGGCTTAGGGGTGACCCCGTTATAGGCTTCCAGTACCTGAAGGGCATCTGCAAGAAAGATGGGAAGAGAGTCTTATTTACAAGGGCATGTAGTGACAGAACAAGGGGTAATGGCTTTCAACTTAGGTTAAATTAGATATTGGGAAAAAAAAATCTTTATTGTGAGGGTAGTAAGGCACTGCAGGTTGCCCGAGGAAGTTGTGGATGCCCCATCCTTGGGAGTTGTTCAAAGCCAGATTGGATGGGGCTCTGAGCAACTCACTGTAGTAGAATGTGTTCCAGTCCATGGCAGGAGGGTTGGAATGAGATGGTCTTGAAAGTGCCTTACAACCCAAACCATTCTATGGTTCTATGATTTTTTTAAAAGTGGCTTTTACCATTTGGGGTTTGTGCCTTTCATTTATTTATTTCTGTTTGTAAGTACAAAGTTTTAAGTTTGCCTTATTCTCTTTTGTGTCTGTATGCTTCATTTGTGTTGGGAATATTGAGTTTATGAGCTGTCTTATCAAAGCCAAGCTTGAAATGTATGATCTGAGATGGCAAGAGGATGCATTAACTGAAGGTATTAAATCTTAGCCAAAGGTGTTTTATCTAAAATTTTAATTGTATGGTTGTGTTAACTAAATGTAAATAAAATACTGCTAAAGTAGTCTGACCTAAACCATAATCTCTTCTTGGCTGTTGTCTATGGCTGTCAGGATAGGTGGTGGCAAGATATGTTTGGGATACAGGAGAGCTGTAATGTGCTTTATGATGCATTTTAGTGTCAAAGTGAGTACATGAAATGCTGTGTAATTGTACATCCCCAAAGATGGTTGATATATAAGTTTAGAAGGACAGAGTAACAGGAAGAGTTCTCCACCTAAGAATTTGAAAGGTACAGCACTGGATGTGATTAAAGAGGTAGAAAACAGTGTGTGTATTTTTTCTGGTTTGTTTGTTTTGTCTGGCTAAATCTTGTGAACTCCTTCCTGCTATAAGCAAACTGTAAAAAGCAAAGAATAGTGGTCAACTCATCATGCATCTCCTGTGCTCAGATGGGGAGTTTAAAAATATTTTTCTAGGCTTTCCATCAGTTGGCTGTAGGCACAAAGCAATTCTTTAGCTTTAAGACTGGTGTTTAAGGACTGTGGAGAGGAAAGGGGCAGAGTTCCTGGGGAAAAAGAAAGAGGAGTGGCCCCAGTGCAAGCTGGTCTTATAGCTGTGCAGCTACCAGGACTTGGTGAGGGAGGAAATAGAGCCTGATGTCTCCTGATTCAAGAGGGCAAATTTCAGTTTTGCTGTGGGAACTGGCTGGCAAGTCCTGAAAATGTGCAGGGCCCTGCCCAGAGGGGCACCCTCATTTCTGAGACCATGGCTGCACCAGAATCTGTCATCTGGTGCAGGTAAGAACTGCGTTTTCCCCAAATCTTGGGAAAGCACTACTCTGCTTCAGTGAATACTGTGTGAAATCTGCTTTGGTTTAGATCACATATATAAGGGAACGGCTTTCTCTTGCAGTCCTTCATTTTATTCCCCATGCACCAAACATTTTGTGTTTCTACTAAATGCCAACAGCTGTTGATAATAGACAGGTGTCAAGCCTTCCACTGGTTCTTGTAGAATGTGATGATCTGTTCAAGGCTGCCACACTAAGGCACCAACCATACAGTGAAATACTTACAGACCTTCCAGCTGTGTTTTTAAAAGAAGTATCCGTTTCCATCATACTGAATTCAATGTTTCATAGAATTTAAAGAAAGGAAAAAAACCAACCTGACTATTGTCTCAATACAGCTTTCCAAACAATACTTACCAAGCCCAGTCCACCTTCTTTTATTTGTGGTACTCAAATACCTTCTGAAAGTCATTGGTACCAGTCGTGTCTTGACACTCTTTAGCCTATGGAGAGGTTATTATTAAAAGTCTTTTCAGTAGATGTGGCAGCAGCTGTTAAAGTTTGTTTTCCTTACAGGTAAATGAATGTTTACCTGCAAGAAAGTCAGTCCAGCATTTCTGAGCCAGAAGAGTCTTGAGTGTTAATAGCAAGAGTTGTAAAATATGCAACCAATCTCTGAAATTTTTCCAGATCAGGGCTGAACATATTGAACACTGTATGTAAACAACAGTATTTTTCTTGGAGCTGGATCAAAGCTCTCTTTTCTTCTGTTTTAAATAGCTAAAGAATAAACAGGTTAGTGACTAGAGATTAAAATTCATTTTAGTAATTTCAGGTCTGCTTGATTAGCAGCAGGCTTTTTTCTGGGCTTCACTTTTTTCATGCTGGGCCACCAAACTGCAGGTTGTGCAGGTTCTGCAACCGAGTTTTCAGAGTGGCAAGAGACAGTGTTCAGCAAAAATGATTCTGGACATCCACTTGCAGGCAAATATACTTTAAAGTAAGCCAATGTGCCTCAAACCTTACAGCTGATCTTTCGCTGTACTGAATAATTGGCTCCTTTTTGGTTCATTGCTGATCCAGGGTATTTTACTACTTAGTGATTTAGTTTCTTTAACAACCTTTACTAGAAAACTTTCCTGACAGTGTTTTTTTAGAAATAGATGAGAAATTATTAGCAATTCATTCACTATTTACATGCTGAGGAGCTTGAATAGACGGTAATAAAGGCCTTGCGTGGTCTGTATTGACGAGCATGTTATGCCGTGTGGCTTTCCTGTAGTCTTCCTTCTGCTACAGAACAAATGGTAATGGCATGCACTTGGGCCCAGGAAACCAGCGTGAAGTGTTTTCCTGTGGGAGCGGAGACCTCCACATCTGACACTGCTGGCAGGAGGTCTTCCCATGTTTATCCATCTTCTCTCAGGTATCTGCAGGGCAGACATACAGTGCAGCCTCCAGGTGCTGAGGCTCAGGATGAGCCTGTTGGTAGAACGGATGCTGTGAAAGTCACATAGTGCCTATGGCACTCCTGTCACACACAGAGCGAATATTCTGAATTGGTATGGATAATGCCATGCAGAGTCAGGATCAGAACTGACACTAGGAGCTGGTGTAATGTATGAAACCTGCAGTGGCCCCTGACATAAGGGTTTGTGCATCAAATTCTCTTTCCTTATTAGTAAGGAATGGAAATAGGACATGTGGTAGGTTAAACTGCACGCAGTATCTTCATATTAAATATTGGATTAATCCGGACTGTTTGTTACCTAACTCATGCTGGTATTGGCTTCCCCTTAAGAGATTGTTCTCCTAGTCAAATCCCAGGACCACCACAGCGCCAATTCACATTGCCGGTGGGGTTTTTTTTGGTTTGTTTTGGTTTTTTTTTGGTTTGTTTTTATTTGGTTTTTTTGGGTTTTTTAAAAATTTTCTTCCCCTCTCCTACCTCCCCTTATCAGCTTTTCCTTTTTTAGGGAAAACCAGACTATGCCAAACAAATTAAAGCAAACCACAGCTGGGCTTTGCCCTTTCTTTCTGAAGCAAATCTGGCATGCCTTCTACCTTTGAGAAACCTACCTGTTCTGCAGACGTCTAGGTTATAGATTTATTTACTTGTCAGCAGGATCTATCATGGTATTGTAAACTGTTGGTAATATATCTAGATCTAAATGATCAGTTGGCTGTTGATTATACAGGAAAAGATTAAGCTCCTCCTGTATTAGGAACGTTGGTATTGACTGCTAAGCACAAATATTATTTTGATGTGATGATTTTATTTAAAAATACCACAAAACAACAAACCAAAGAAAACCCCAAACCAAACAAAAAACCCCAGAACAAAACCCCAAACAACAAACAAAACCAATCTTTGTTCCTAAGTCATCCTTTGTTCCTAGATGTAGCACTGGGGAGCATCAGGAACTAGTTACTATCTCAAAATGCCTGTTGGCATTTGAACAAGCAAATCACTCTGGAGCAGTTATCGTGTGTCTATTGCCTCTTTCTAAAGTGAATTAGGTGGCTCGGCTTTCATTATTAGATACAGGAAAAGGTCATAATTGAAGTGGTAGAGATAGTTTTTAATGCATTTTCTTCCACTGCTATACAGTTCTAGATAGGTTTTTAGAAAAAATGAAGAGGAATGCTGTAAGTCAGTTGATAGTACCCATACACATACTCTATACTTGGAACAAGTCCTGAAGATAAGTTTGACTTCCTGAAGGGAAGTGTAGGGATCTGAGAGCTGATGCACAGGGCAGCCATAAAGTACTTGAGTTTGTGTGGTTTAAGTGTACTCACAGTTGCTCAGGGATATCTGTGAGATGGTGGCAATGCCTTGTATGTAGAAGATGAAGCTAATTAAAAATGTGACTCATGGCATTCCATGAGATATTCCTATTTGTTTAGGAGAATTGCTGTTTGTAACTTCTCGAAGAAGGGATGATAAGAATAAAGTAGAAGAAAATATAAAGGTCTGGGGTTCTGTCTGAGTTGAACCTGTGAGTTTTAGGTATATTTTTTTAAAATCAGAGAGTGTGCTGAAGGTATCATGTTTACGAACAATACAAATACCCTGCATGGAGCTTTCTGTTTGATAATGAAGTACAGTTTTGTTCTTGTCAGTATCGACTGTTCTCAACATAACTACTGGGATGTGAGAAACAGGATAATAAAAAGTTGATTTGAACTCAGTTATTTGAAATTATGTTGTTTCCTCCTATGAAGTTCAAGAGTTCAGAACATTCTTGAGAAAAGTGTAAGCAAGAGATGTTGTACGTCAGTGTGTTAAGAAATAGTAAACTTGAAAAAAGTTGCTTAACTGGTATTTTCAGGGTTTCTTTTGCAGTTTTCTGGTAATAGCTGGAAATGTTTATCAAGATTTGATTTCAGCCATTCCTGCTTTAGTGGCTCAAAGTCTTTTCACCTACTTACTGCTCGTGTTTTCCTGTGCAAGCAGGATGGTCCACAAATGACCATTTATTGCAGGTCCTCCAGCTTGTGCATCTCCAGGTTGCTTTGACTCCTCCTTCCAAGCTCTGAATCCCTCTTTTGTGCATACCTGACAAGTTCCCGTTTGACTTTTCGCTTGAGTCTTTCTTTACCTTTCATTCAGTATTCATGTGGGCAGCTTGACTGGGCCTCAGAACTGATCTGTGGGAGTGGAAATCCCACTTGAGCTGGTCCCAACCAGCTCAAGTGGGATTTCCACTCCCACAGATCATCCCACAGATGTGTCTGAACTCCCCTGGCTGGGATAGCAAGCTGGAGAGAGGGGACGGTACTATGAGTCAAAATAATTCTTAGCAGAAGCTGCTTGTAGTTGGGCTCTGTGTGCATGGTAGGAAAACTACTTAAACCTCAGCAAAGGATTCTACTGAGTAGCTATTATAATGGCTTTGGTAGATTTAACCTTGAAATTTTGTGTCTGAGAATGTAAGGCTAATTTGTAGGATTGAGAGAGACTTCAATGACCCCTATCTTAACTCAGCTGTCAAAAAGACAGATTGACCCCTCTCCAGGATCTTTCTTATCATTCATCACTTCTGTTTTAGTCTGAGGGCTCAACTACTCACTTTCAGTTGCCCACAAACATGCTGCTTGTGTATGATAAGGAGGCATTTGCTAAATCATTTTGGGAAATGAAAGCTTAGAGAGGTAAGCTAATTTTGGTAACCTTTTGGTGCGTTTTCTTCCCTTATTCCCAAAATTGCCAGTCATTTACAATGCATTGGCTTACTTCAAAAGTTACAGTAGTTCTTAGCATGAATGAAGTATATGTCAAACTACAATAGATGAACTCTTTGGATATTGCAAGCCAAATACCTATTCCTTCAAAAACTAAGTCTAATGATAGATCTAGGAGTAGAAATAACTTGTAAAGTTCCATGGCTAGTTGAATGTCCTGCACTTGTCACTACAGGCTCTTGTAGGTTAGTTATTTGCATCTGAAGTGGGGAAAAATAATTCTATTGTATGTAACTTTTCCTATTTCCTCTGTTTCTCTCTTGTTGGGAAAGAGCTGCATTCAAGAATGGTTCTTATTTTGGGGCTGAGTGCTGCTTAGGTTTCTCAAGAAGCAGAAGTGGGTGGAGGTGGGTATTTTGTTTTGTTGCTTTGGTATTTTTGTTTGTTCTATGAAGGTTGACTTTTTTAGTACTGCAAAAATGTACATTTTCAGATTAATTTCTAGCAGCATAATAGAGGCTAGTTTAGATCTCCCAGTTACCATGTGCTGCTTCTTTGTCTTTGTACGTTTTAGTAATGTGTGTGAAGGTACAGTTTTACTTCCTTGCCTCTCTGGTAAGGAGACAAGCTGGGAGCTGCTTTGTTCTTCACTGTAGAGTAAGACTGATTTTGAGCTAATAGAGAGGGAAGCTGGAAGCAGCAAAGTTTATGTAGAGATTAATGCACATTATGTAGAGATAAATCCACATTAAAACCAGCATAGGAAGAAAACAAAGTCTCAGAAACTTACACCTGATTATATTTGTTTCAATGTTGAGTAGCGAGAGTGTGGTTTGAGCAAATTACTTGCTATGGTCATGCATTGCTCTTTTGATGCATCGGAATAGAAGCTCAGAAAGACAGTTCGGAAGAAGAGTGAGGTTATTCAAGTTTAAAAGGAAAGGTTCTGTCAAGAAAAATGATTCTAAGAGCGGTTCAAGGAAAAAACCAAAACACGAAGGATGAAATATTGCAGAATTATAATGCTGTAATATTTAACCTATGCCACAGACTGCATTTCAGTCTTTGTGCATAAATTTTAGTCCATCAATCTGCATATCATTTATGTAGACAGCTTTTCTGTCACCTGAGTCGATTTCATTATCGTGGGATAACTTTCTCTGTTCATTCCATTCACTTCCAAATATTCCATTTTAAAGTTCCACTTAGCCTTACAGGTAAACTGCAAACTGGATGTTTCACGATATCTCTTCCATGCTTCATGCTATATTGATTTCTTTGGATCTGCTTGCAGAGATAAGTACTTGGCTGCTTAGGGGCTGCTGTAGGAACACCTGGAGCATTTGGTGTTTCACACCCAAGCCTTTTTTCGATGTACTTGTTGGGATGTGAAGTTTTGAAGTCAGTAAGCGTTCTGGATATAGTTTAAAAGAAGAAAATGTGAGAATTCCTGCTCTTAAGTTTGAGAACATTTTTAACCCCTCTATTTTAGAGGGCATGATGTGTTCTGAGAGACTATTGGCACAGTAAAGATGCAAAACTAGTGTGTTGAAAGATTGACAGGCAAAAATGTCTGCGAAAATGGACAATCTACAGAACGTGCATGGGACAAAACTTCTTCCCCAACTCTGTTATTGAAGGTCATAGGTTGTTGTTCAACCACTTTTACGCAGTGTCCTTCCTTGTAACATGAATGAGAGAATCAATAATGTCAAGAGCTGCTGAACTGATGACTTATTTCCTTCTCCATAGTTCCAAGCAGTTGCTTTTGGGTTTGTTTTTATTTTTCATTGTTCCCCTTCATTAATATTTGAATACATGAACTTGTTCTGTTTATTAGCTCTTGAATCTGGAAAATACCCTATGTCATAGAGGCCCCAACTTGTACCTGACACAAGTTTAAGAATAAAGGAGAAATATTCTGGGCTATTATTGATGGAGACTTATCTCAGGAAACTGTTACTGCAAGAAGTTTTAAAGCAGAAAAAAAATTTTTCCACGACTTGCCTGTTACAATGAGAAGTACAAGGATTGCCAAGCCTTCAAAAATCAAAACACTGACATGATAAATACCAAATTCCATAATATAGCACTTCAATTTTAAAAAATACCTTGAAAATGTTGCTGTTTATCAGTGTCTGTGTGAGGAGGGGAGTGGGGATAGTGTTCAGATTTTCTGGAATTCTGGTACAGTGTCTCTAAACTAGCCTTTACCACCTCCTGGTGGTGCCACCATGTTGACTGCAAACATGCTCTAACAAATGCTGTTCTCCCCTGCAGCCACCCTGCTGCCCTCCCAGAGCTTGCTGAGATCTCGGGAAGGATGAATAGCAGCTTGGTGGTCCCTTCTCTGGCAAATGACAGGGCTGAAGGGAATAATTTCCAGCTATCTTCCCTGTCCTTTTCCCCCATGCCTGCTCTGCTGGGCTGAAAAGAGGAATGTTCTCCCCTCCTGCAAGAAGGGAAAAATGCACTTCCCAAAGCCTTGACAAACAATCGGGTTCTACTGGATCAAAGTTTCTCTACTGACTTGGTGTGTTTAATGTACTATATTTTGGGGTGGTTTTTTGAGGGTAGAGTTAACAATGTGAGTGGTCGAATGAATAAAATAGCTTAAAAATCATAGGATGACAGTGCCAAAGAGGTGTGACAGCAGCTAGAAACACTGATGTATTTCAACTGAGATTGTTCCTTGTCAGTGGCTTGCTCTGGTTTCATGATTAGGAGGCTATTAACTGATTGTATAGTGCCTTTTAAGGATTATCAGATCTTTGGTCTAACTTCCATTAAAAACCCAAACCGAAACATACCCCCAAATGAAAAAAAAAACCCACACCTTGAAGTAATACTTTTTCTGTTTCACAAAGAAACAATTCTGTTCTGTAATTGAACCATTTTAATTTAACTGCTACTTTAAAAAATACTTTTTGTGGCTTTTTTTCTTCTCTTCCCTAGTTGAAAAGCAATGTAATGAATGTAGCCAAGACAGTTTGACCAGGTTTCCTGGAGCAGTGAGGTGATTCATTAATAAGTAGGTGGGCTAGAGAGTCAGAAAGCTACTATGGGAATGGGCAAGGACCTGAGGAATACCAAGGCAAATCCTTGCTTATTAACATCAGGTCAGAGAGAGAGAAGTCAGTTTCTGAAGAAGCAGTTCGACCTTAGGCTCTGGGTTTGTTTCTGCCTCTTACTCACTGGAGATGATAGTTAACCCACTCTTAAAAGGACAGAAGTCATCAGCTCTAGCAGAGAAATGGTGTTTGTGTGAGTGTGGACACTTTGTTCCTGCCTGGGAACCAGTGGAAGTCTCTGCATGCCCTCCCCTATTGGACCATCCCCCATATTGCCCCATGTCTTCTTTAGTGCCTGAACAAACCTGCTGCTTTAGAGTCTCTCAAGATAATCAAGCATCAGTATGTTCAGTGATTCCAGCCCACAAAGAGTATTTAAAGGAACAAGAGAAATCAAAATGGCCTCCTTTCCCTTGGAATATAAATTCTGAACCTGAATTTCCCATCAACTCGTGAGCATTGGTGTACGCACATGCAGGTACTGTGTGTGTCTGTGTGTATGTGTGTTTACAAAATTATCAAATGGATAGGAACAACAATAATATATATATTTGTAGTCTGAGCAGAATTACCCACAAATTGAAGATCTGGGGATTTTTTTTCCCATTTGTTTGCCATTAGTGGGTATTTTCAAGAAAATACAGTGTTCTAGTGAAAACCTAGCAGTTGGTTTTTCATATGCATGCACATAATCCACTCAAGCTATTCCCCGTTCACCTCATCCAACTCAGTTCCCTCCTTCCATTTAGGAAATTCAGCATTCTCTAAAGCCCAGACAGGGGTTATCAATCATGTTCAATATTAGGTTACTTGCAGAAGAGAGTCATTACCTTTAATGTGTAATAACTGTGCCATGAAGATAATACAATAAAATCCAAGAAATGTAATTTAGAAAGGCTTCCTGCTCAAGCTTAAAAAAAAAAAAAGTTATAATCCCATCCTTAGGGTCACAGAAAATCTTGTTTATTTTATTCCTTCTACTTTGTTTGTGTCTTTTGGGGCTTCTTGCAGAGTGATGCATCATCTGCCTGGGATGGTTCTCAGTGTGTGTTTGCTGCATTCAGCTATTTCTGTAGAAACACCCACGAATATTGGTGGTGTAGTACAGCTGCTGTGCAGCACAGAGAGCAACCCTTGTGTTGGATTGTGATTGTAATGGTCCTGCTAAAAAATCCTACGGTTTGGTGGATTACAGGGACTAGGACTAAGCTGTACTTCTGACATTGGTGTGACTGGTGCCCAAATGGAGGCTTTGGAAAGTTGGAAAAATATAAGCGAGTTTTTTGTGGTCAAATGTGCCCCCAGGGAAGCAAATGGCTGTTTTTTGGAGTGGCTTCAGTGGGAGGGAGGGTCAGGGTGTGGAGCTGCTGTTACTGCTTTGTACCTTTTCCTTTGGCTTTGTTCTCCAGCACTGACAGACAACTGTGCCTGGCAGCCCCTCTGAAAGGGAGTAAGGTAGTGTCAGCCTTAGAAGGTAGAAAAGTAATGAGGAAATAAATAGCAAAGAGGACTTCTGTCTTGGGAAGAGCAGTGTAACCCAGTTATTTCAAGTAACCTTTTGTGAGAGATTCCCAGCTCTGACTGGATTTCTTAGTAACCATTTAATACAGTGGTTCAGATTTTTTTTTTTTTAATCTGGGAGTGGCAGATCCAAGCTCTGCGGTTTTAGACTTGAACAGTGTTTCTCCACTCCTAGAAATGATGTGGCTGGTAGATGTCTTTGAATGAGGAGATCATTCCTTTTTTTTTCCCTCAGCACCTTGGATTAAAATTCTGACTCAGGTGCCAGAATTCTCCCTTCGTTCACTTTATTGGCAAATGTTTACCATTTCAAAATATTTGGTGAACTGTTCATTTAAATTTTATTTCACTATTTTTTCTCTATTGGATACCTTCCCACAAGGCTATATGTTGTTCTACTTACTGTAATTAAAATTTCAGCAACTAACAGTTTCTGCTAGTTTGATAAATTCAGTTTTCAGTGTTGGAGTTTTCAACCGGGAGAGGGCTTCCATGAACTGTTCTCTCTAGAATTAAAGATGGTAGCTTCCAGTGTATGTCTTTGCTGTGATATATTTTGCTGTTAAACTTTTAATGGGGTTCCTACTATTTTCTGTTGGAATATGCTTCCTCCTCATGTTGTCTCCAGCTGTACATATCTTGGAGAGCAAAGCAGCTCTGTTAGGTAAAGATGACCTTCTCTGGATTTATTCCCTCTAGGTGCATACTTACAAGTAAGCAAGCAACCATGCAAAGTAAAATCAGTCAACTGAATTCAAGTCCCTTTAGGTCTAAAATTATAACTAAGCAGTTGGAGTTTACAGTACTGGTTCTCTGTATTACCAGCTGAGGTAGTGATCCATGTTTGGGAGGGAAATTGAAACAAGAACCAGAGTACTGCTGGGAAAACTCCATTGAGGATTTTGCCCCAGAGGACAACAGAAAGCATGACAGCTATCCAAGCTTCTGAGCCACTCCTACATGGAGGCTTTGGTCAGGTTGTGTGGTACCAAAGGGCCTGAGGTAGGTCCTGCTGGGAAGGAGTCGGCTGTTAGCCAAGCTTCTAACAGTGTTTTGCCACTTCAGCTCACTTAATATTCAACTCTGAAATGTGATGTTTCATTAGGCAATATTAGCAATTCTGCTTCTTTAACAGTCCGAATTCAGTACAGTGGTTCGAGTTTACAGTTTCACTGGATAGTTCTATATGTAAACAGTTTGAAAGAAAACTGAAGGAATTCGGATTTTCTCTCAATAGGAAATAGCTCTTTTTACTTAAGCTCTCAAAAAAATAGCTATCAATTAAAAATAGAGGCATCTGAATATACAGAAAGCCTTCCTCTTCCTTGTATTTCTTTCCACATGTGGAACCAAAACTCAAGCTGAACTTGCTCTTAGCTGTTCTCATGATATTGATGTTCATTGTCTCTGGACACTGAAATAATCCAGTAAATGTGCTCTCTGCTTAAGTGCAACTTTAATTTGAAAATCACATCCATAGCAGTTCTCGGAAATCCTATTTAGAATTACTAAGCATGATTGCTCATGCTGAAAGTGCTTTAAAAAAATCAGTCTAGTCAGATACCAGAAACTATTCCAAATTACTTTTCTAGCCAATCTTTGTTACACAGCATGGGTCAGAATTAGTCTCTGCACATTAAAAATAGTCAACACACTGATTATTCTGTGGAGCAGGAATCTTGACAAAGCACTACGGAATAAATTCTAAAAGAGAATCATAGTTGATATACACTAAAAAATGTGAAACAGATTTGTCAAATTATACCTGTTGTGAATTAGTGTCTTGGCTTGAATTAATATGGGAAAATTATCTAGAGACTATTTTCTGGATCAAACTTGTTGATGCAATGTCATATTTAATCTATTAAATGTCTTTTTCTTAATACTGCACCTATTGCTAGTCAGCACTTGTTAGATGTTTCTTACTTTTGTAGCCTTAAAAATTTCTCTGAAACTCCAAGAGTCAAACTTTGTTTCTCCCTGTAATAAAATGTTGCATAAGTGGGAGAGTAAATCTACTTATGTGCTTGTGGTTGGCTATCAGATTTTGCTTAACTGGAAACCGCATCTGAGTAAGAGCACTAGCCTTTGGAAAGATGTCAGCATGTGATGAATCCTGACTCCGTACTGGAGGAGTGTGTGTGTGTGTATGGACAAATTAAGATAACTATTTTGCAGTAAATTAAACAGGGTTATGATTAGCTCTGCATTTCCTTTAAAGTTCCTACAAAATTTGTCTCAAATGCTTGGCTATATTCATTGCCCTTACTTTTCACAAAACCAGGCATGGTAGCCTTAGTCACACACCACTTCAGTTTTGCCGGTGTGCCAGCTGGAGAAGATGCCATCCAGCATATCCTGCAGCTGTTTGGACTAGCACTGATTTGAAAGATAAAAGGCTCAAAAGTTGTCAACCATGTGAGGAGGTAGCTCATCTTCTCAGATTAAGTCTCTGCTGAACAGGTTGGAGATCCCAGTGGCTGGGTGGCTGGTATTCAGGCACCCAGCATTCCCATTTGCTTGAATGGGAAGCAAAAATCCTTCAGTGAACCTTCAAGTTGGTTAGACGTGGCATGAAAAAGCTTAATCTGAGAGTAAATCATGCAGCCAACCATGCAACTTTCTGCTTCCTGATTTCTGGCTCATAGCGTCTTTCTGTGGAAGTTTTCTATAAGCTGTGGGTTCTGCAAGGGTACTGAATGTAATCACAGACAGCAAATTTATATTAGCACTGCAATTTAGGAGTTGTATCTCTTACTTCAGTACTCCTCTTGTGAGTGTTAAGTTCTAAAGTGAGAGATGCTGTTGGAATAGCCTTGAAGTGTAGTGGCAACTGGTGATCTTTGCTCTATTGACACCCATTTTAGCTCTGATTATAGTTAGGGCTAGGAAACAAGACGGATGTTCCCAGTTTTGATCTTAAATCATTAGTAAGAAGAATGAGATGAAAGTGTGCTTTGCTAAAGAATGCCGGTCTGGAGACTCACCATTTTGTGTTGTTGAATTTTTCCACTTTAATTTGAAAAATAGTTTGCTGTGTTTTCAGTTTTTAATACTGAAATGGCTTGATACAACAATTATTTTTATGGCGAACCTTGTAAATAACTGCTTAAAAGGATGCATCTTGTTTTCTTCAGGCTGCTGCCTTTCACTATAAGACTGCATAGTAGTGGATAGTGTGCCTTTATTTTTTGTGGGATTTTATTTATTGTGTATAACATAACAAAACATGTATAAACCCACATAACAAAACCAAGATTCATGTAAAACTAGATAGCCCTTGTGTCCATCTATGTGTCTGTGAGGTTGTGTGGTTTCCTCTGAAATGGAAACTGGACTTTAAAGTGTATGCTAACTCGGCAGCAGGGTATCAGGCAGGAGAACCTTTGAAACTGGGGAATAAATTTTTTCTCTGAAGAGAGAGTAGATCTATGGCTCCTACTCCTTTGTTCTTTTAATAGCAGCCTGCTTTTTTTTGCTTTAAGAAAATGATTCTGTGGTCTATTTACTGTGGCCAGAATCTCAAGCAGGGAGACATGGTAAAACCATCTGGTCTGGTGCTCCAAAACACAGTTTGTTTGGGTTTGTGAAAAAAAAAAATTCTAAAAATACACTTACTTAAAGAGGATACATTTTACTTTGGACTCTTAGTGGAACTGCAATGGCTTGAGCAAAGGTAATTATTTCTGTAGTTTAACCTTGTGTCTGTAACTTACGGTTTCTTTTAGCTTTGGAGTTTGTTGTGATAGTTTTGCTCAGTGCTAGTTAAAATCTGAACTGGGGAATAGAGGCATCAGTAGTGTCAGGAGATGTAGGCACAACGTAACTTAGCATTTCTTTGGCTACCTTAGACTGAGCTGATTGCCTGATTATGTTGCTAGGTATCTGTCACTAGATACTAGATACCTATCTGTCATTAGACTTCCGTCAAATATATACACACACACAAAGTGGTTCTGCTAAACTGAGTTTGTTATTTTTATGCAGGTCTATGTAATTTATTAGTTCATTGTCTTAAGATCGCAGGAGATCTTAAACATATGGACCATGCTTAGCATGACAGCACAGTGTTAACAAATTCTGGTTTTGCTTTTGGTAGGTTTAAATTTGACAGTGGTTCCTGAGCTGTGGCTTGCAGCGTACTTGTCAGTAGTTAGAGGGGAGCAGTAGGGTTTGGTGGCAATGACTGTCTACAGCAGCTGCTCACATTACGAGTAAGCCACACACATGATGCCCTTGCCTAGTGTCAGTCTGTGGTTCCTATCATCTCTGGACTATCACAAAATAATGGCTTGGAGAGATGTAGACTTTGTGCAGTGGGAGGTGGTAGGGACTGTGTCTGCAAGTTCCTTCCAGTAGCCATGCACTGTTCTGTTAAAGCCTTTTGGAAGCCTTGAATTGCTGCATTTTATGTTTCTTTAAAAAGGATGATAAAAAAAATCCCATGAGTTTCATCACAAGATTTATTTGCGCCGTTAGCTGCTGTGATGAAGGTGATCCCTGAAGTCTTCAGCACAAGCTTGGTAACAGATGACTTTGTCAGGGCGGTATATTGGATCTGTTACGAGCAAATGATATATGACTCGGTCAGATCATGTTTATCTTGGATTTCTGTTCTCTTGTAGTGGAAATTTTGTTGCACAGTCCTTCATGTGATTATTTAATAAAGACAGATACACCAGAAGTATGTGCAACACATGTGCTAGTGTACAACAAACATTAAAGGCCTAAATTTTCCTAATTTAAATCAAGATTTTCATTTAAATCTATTGATAAAGGAGTTCTTAACTTCAGACAGGAAGAGACTTGCCGTGTATTTTATGCTGCTTTTTGTAAAGTCCCATGGTTCCTTTAGGCTGATGGATCCATTCCTTCCAAAGAACAGGACAAGGACTGGTCCTGGTCTCCTTATGCTCTGTTTCTCAGTACTGGCTGTTTCGTATTGGACTTGGAATGGGCACCGCTTTGGTTCTTAGTTGCATATAAAAATACAACAAAACAAGAAGGAAATACTAATTTTGTATTCATCTTGGAAAATTATTGTTTTCTTTGTGTGGCTAGTCCAAGGGAAAACAGCAGGACAGTGTTTGTGAGCCAGGCAAATTGGGTTTGTTCTTTGAATTTGTGACAGAAATACTTAGGTATTGAACAAAAACAGTTACAGTATCTGACCTGTTTATGGATTCATCAGATTTTTTTCGTACTTGATGAAGCAAAGCTTGGAGAAACAGATGGAAAATATCATGGGAACTGGAATGAATATAGTTTTTGTAGCAACCAAAATGTGATTTGATTTAGTAGGCTTTCTTTTCTATTATTTTAATTCTCAGTATTGCATTCAGGGAACAAAATAAGTCTTCCTGTGGGTTATTCATCACCTGTAATTTTCCGTAAGTGTTTCTCAGAGTCTCCTGGAGTAACTGTATTTGTTTCACATATCAAAGGAAGTGAGATCAAATCCTGTTATGGTGTTCTTTTCCATCAGGTTAGCTGAGTTTTCTCATTTTAGAATGAACTTAAGGGGGATGGGCAAAAAAAAAAAAACTAGTATCCTATCAGCAGTTGTTTGGATCTTATATATTCAAAATAAAATTTCATCTTGCAAAGACAAAATAAGAGAAACCTTAGAGAAGATGAGATGTGAGAGACATCCCACAAATACTATGTGCAGGTAAAATGTGCTGCATTTGAACGTTACCATTAGCGGACTCAGGCAGAGAACCTTGCCTGTGCAATAGTGTGTAGGTCCTGACTCTAGTCCTTAAGCTGTCCATTATAGAAGAAATTCTATTGTTTCTGTAGCCATTGGAGGACAAACTGGCCATGCACAACGCTTCTGACCCGTGGCTACCTGGGGACTTCTGATTTCCTTTCCCCCTTCCCTACACAGTCAGAAGTATTAAGTGATTTTTATTTTGAACAAACTTTTTGTGGGATAGTGCCATTGTCAGAGCAAACTTGATGTGGAAAGTGTTTGCACAACCTCCGTGGGGAAAATGTTTTCCTGGAATCTGAGGGGCAGCATCTGGGGAAAATAGGAGATTCTTGAGAACAAAAGGTGTCAGAGTATTTGGTTAAGTGTATTCATAAGTCGTAGGTTCAAATCATGTTGCCTGAGCGAGGCAGAGTGGCCATCACAGGACTTAGGAGAAAGTTTGTCATTTTAGAACCATTTTGTATGAGGAGATTAAACTTCTCCCTGGACAACTGAGTATATTGCTTGGCGGTTGAGACAGTGGTATTCTGTGTAAGAGTCTGATGGTAGGAAACAGCTTAAGCCTTACAGAAAGATCCAGGCTTTTGTGGGGTGAGGACACAGAAGATAGAAGCAAAATACTGTATTTCATAGGCATGTATAACAAGAATTAAAGTATTCTGACTCTTCAAACTCTGAAGAGATTTTCTCATTCCATCTGATTAGCAGTGGCACAAAGACATTCTCTACAACAGCAGGCCAGATTTTGGTGTCTGAAACTGTAGCTTTGGCAATGGCATTCCCTGTGAAACCCGCTGCTCCGTAAATGGGGTCACGAGCTCTGCTCTGCTGCATTTGTCCTCCAAGTGTGTCTGGCATGGAAAAGTTTTGGACAGGCTTTTTTGGTGGGCACCTTATAGATACTGATTGCAGAATCTCTCAGCAGGCATTTGTGGGAGAAGAGGTTTCAAAAAAGGGGGTGTATTGCATCAGCAGACAAGTAAGGTGACTATTTCACCATTGACTGAACTCTTCGGTTATTGGCAGCAGCGTGAATTTTATCACTGACTTGAAGTTGCTGTGTCCTCTTAGAAGTCCCATTCTGGAGAAGCACAGCTTTGGCTCTGGTCATTCTTGTACTGCTCTTGTGGTTTTGAGAGAAGTCAAAGGGCTGGAATAGAATGTGTAAAGCAGAAATGTAGACATAATTTTAAAGGAGCTATTGTTGAATACTGAGATTTATGCAGAATGGTTGTGGTGGGGATGAAATTACAGTTTAACTGTGGGAGTCTTGTTGACTTTACTCAGTGATTTGACAGCTGCCTGTTGCCCAAGAACTGAGGCAGGGCCCCCTGCCTCTGGAGGCTGAGGCGTATCCACAGGTGGCGGGGCTGTGTTCTGCATGTGGCAGAGAACAGATTCTGTGAACTCTCTCTCTGTGCTGCTTGCAAAGTACCTACTTACCTCAAAGTTGATGGTAATTCACCTCTGTTTCTAAAAGTGAAAGTCTTTTGCTGGTTAAGTTTATGGGAAGAAACCTCAGAGACTGGCTTTTAGTTAAAACAAAAACCCCCCCACCATTTTACAGCTCATCTCTTTGTTTCAGAGACATGTTTTTGTGCCCATTTTTTTCTTGCGCTTGACAAACAGTCAGTAGCTGCCAGATGCTAATAAAATTGTAAGGGGTGGAGATGCTGAAATGGCATCCCTTTGGTACAACTAGTGTATTCCAGGGGCAGCCATAAATGCAATCTATCAGAAGCAGGGAGCCGTTTCAGACGAGCACAGATGGTTTAATGTAGCTGGAAGAGAGGAGGGGAGAGGATAAAACCCCACCTGAGGGCTGGCAGGGGACTTGCGAGCATTGCAGCCTTGCAGCTGGGATATAGGATAGGGCAACTTCAGAGATGTGACCTGTCACGAGTAATGCACCTGGGTGGGATTTACAGCTCTGTATTTGTCTGCCCAGGTATATGATGTTCAGTGTAAATGGAAGCCTACTGAACTGCAGGAGACAATGTTTGGCTGTGCTGCTTGCTCAGTCTTCATAGAAAAAAGAAAAAATCCAACTCCCCGAAAAACACCACCACAGAGAAGCTCCTCTTTTTGGCCATGTGCCAGGCATAACAGCCAACCATGAAAGCAGCTTGGCACCAAGGACCAAAGACTACTTTTAATGTGATTGCAAGGAGCAAGAACACTTCTTTTTAGGCTTGAAAACACTCTTTTTAGCCTCCTTCTCTGCTGACCCACGGAGGACAAACTAAAAACCATCTACCAGGCTGCAAGCAACCTTTTCAAGTCTAATTCCTGAGACATTTCTTGTGACTTCCTGTGAAGGGACTCCCTGGAACCTGATCACTCTGCAGAAATTGCTTCCAAAGGCAGGTGCTAAGTCTCCACCACTGCTGGAGAAGACAACCTAGAAACAAGTAAGTTTTTGGTATTGAAAGAAAGAGACCAGGCTGATGGGTATCCATTTTTATCCCTACTTCCCTACCACCTTTTCCCCAAATTTTTGCTATTGTTATCACTACACTGAGCTGGAATTTGTGAGCAATTTGGCTGACTCTCAGCCCACTGTGGTAGGTATTGCTGAAGCCAAGAGGAATGACTTGAAAAGAGGTGCAGTAAGAGGAGGGACTGGTATTTTTTCAGTGGGAACTATTTCTCTGCTTCTTTCTTGTGCCCTCTTCCATACTTCCCTCTTATTTTTGTCACCTAGAGACTTGTGTCTTTAAAGCCATATGGATGGCCACTCTACTCCAGTGACAACAGGTCGAAGCCCTCTCCACAGTGTTTTTTACAATTCACTAGATAAACCTCCTCAATTTTTCATTTCTGGATTGAATGACATTTCATTCATTTAGTTTCTGAATTTATTTCAGAATTTCAGTTGAGCTGCAGGTGAGTGTGGAGGTTATGGCCTACTTGACGTCCTTTTATACACCATAGCCAGTCTACCCCCATTTAACTTTGCCATATTTTATTTAGGCTGCAACCTAACCCTGTTAGTCTTGTAAAACAGGCATGTCGTATACCCGTGTGTACTCCTGGATGCCGCATTTTAGCTAGAGGTAACTCTGTGGTGCTGCAAAGAAAGCAGGGCAGCGGAGCAATGTGGCAAGGCTCTGGATAAGTCCTCGGACAAGGTGGATGCATTGGCTGGTTGAAAGATTGTATTTTTATTATTTAACTTTTTGTTTTTAAGTGTGTAGGGCAGTGTATCAAGTGCTCAAGCAGCAGAGCTACCATTATGGCCAAACTCAACTAACTTGCCAAGCTAAGAGCTGGAGGGTCCATTTGTTGTCTCCTGACCTCAATCCTCGGAGGTGTTTTTTCTGTTTTTTTTTGTTGGGTAGCTGAACTCTCCTGGGGAAGAGCCCAGGGCTGCAGGTATCATGCTGCTCAGTAATAGAGAAGAGCTCTACAAGTAAGCATGAGAGGCTTTGAGACCTTGGATGCTGAGCTGGCAGTAAAACTGTCCCTTAGGAAAGTGTTGTAGGTTGCTTCTTTCTGACTGGCAGTACCTCTTCTTTACTCTCCTCAGTCCCATTTAGGTTGCCCTGGTACTACATTTAAAGAAATGGGGGGGATAACAATTTTGACTTCCTGACTTTTCTGATCATGCTCTCTGTCTGTAAAGACCTGGAGGGCCGAGGAAGCTTGATTCCTAGTGTTGTTATGGGTTATGCTTCTGCTCCTTAATGCTGTTGTTCCTACTCTAGTGTGGCAAAGATGACAAGCTTAGGTTGTAATGTGTCTGAAAGTGCTGCGCTCATATCTCTGTAGCTAAATGTGCCATTGTGTATAGACAGTTTGTTTTAATTCCTTTTCATGAGGTATTCAGTGGTGACCCAATATGCAGTAGCATATGTGGGTTTTTTTCCCCCAGTACATAGGATTCCCATGTTATTTCCCATCTGAGTATTACCTAGACCTGCTGTTTCTAAAATCAGTTGCTGTATTTTGTCCAGATGCAGGCAGCACTGGGTTGTAGGCTTTGTATAAAGATGCTTATTAAATGCAGTTTTTTTCCTGTTTCTAAATGTATTCCACTGTGAAGATGAATTATTGAAGAGCTGCATATAATCTGAGAAATTACACCTGAACTGTAGAAACAAAATGTGTAAGAGATGTAGGCCAAGCTTCAGTTGTCCAGCATGTGCCCAGGGGGCCAAGAGGGCCGATGGCATGCTGGCCTGTATCAGCAATAGTGTGGCCAGCAGGGCCAGGGCAGGGATTGTCCCCCTGTACTGGGCACTGGCGAGGCCTCACCTTGAATCCTGTGTCCAGTTCTGGGCCCCTCACTGCAAGGAGGATGCTGGGGTATGGGAGTGAGTTCAGAAAAGGGCAACGGAGCTGGGGAAGGGTCTGGAGCACAAGTCCTATGAGGAATGGCTGAGGGAGCTGGGGGTGTTTAGTCTGGAGGAAAGGAGCCTCATGAGAGATCTTGTCATGCTTTGTGACTGCTTGAAAGCAGATTGTAGTGAGGTGGCAGTGGTCTCTCTTTCCTAGTAAAAAGTGACAGGACAAGAAGAAGTGGCCTCAAGCTGTGCCAGTGGAGGTCTAGGTAGGATATTAGGAAAAGCTTATTCACAGAAAGGGTTGACAAGTATTGGAACAGGCTGCCCAGGGAAGTAGTTGGGTCGCCATCCCTGGAGAAATTTCAAAAATGTGTAAACATGGCACCTGGGGACATGGTTTAGTGGTGGACTTGGCAGTGCTGGGTTAATGGTTGGACTCTATGATCTTAAAGGTGTTTTCCAACCTAAACCATTCTATGATTCTAAATTCTCTGCTAATCTGTATCAGCCCTGTAGCTGTCAGAAACGTGTTTGTGAGGGCAAGCAGGTCATTAGTGAATTTCAGATCAGAAATTCGCTAGTCTTTCTCTCTTCTTTTTGTGAGTAGGTGTTGAAGTCCCAACAATTGTAAGGGCCCATCCTGTGAATGATGCTAAAGCTGAAGCAGTTTCATTTTGCTGAAGAACCTCGATAAATTTTTAATCTGATGCTCCTGAGAACAGGAGTGAAAGAGATCCATTCAGGAAGATATATTGCTTTCAAGGATAAGCCCAAAGAAAATCAATCTACAGTCAGCAGAAAAGGCCATTTCCATGTTGGTTGGAACTCTGTTTATTGCAGAAGTTTTACCCACACTGGTCTGGAAATTGCTGTAAATTTTCAATTTTACAGTGATGTTAATTTTTTTAAATTTGTTTTTATATACACTAGTGTTGTTTGCTTTACTGTTTTTTGATTATTGTGGGAGTTTTTATTCTATGGGAAGGTGTGTGTGTGTGGGTTGTTTACATTTTTTTCTTCTTTTATATTCTTATATAACACTTATATTGCTTGGTATTGTGCTTTCACATTCCAAGGAGCCATCATCATTTCATACAGCAGATTTGTGTAAGACTATTGTTCATTTCAGAATTCAGAGATCTATATCTAGTTTTAACATATTTATAGTTTTTGCTGTATTTCTTTCATAAATTAAATGGCTTTAGTGTTAATGATCGGCAAATTAAGCAAGGACAAACATTCAATTCCCTGATTGTTCAGTATTAATAGAATAATCTTGAAAGCATCCTCCTACCTTAGCTGAAGACAACTGATTCCTTTTTACAGGATTTGGAATATATGGATTTGGTTCCTGACTCTGCAGAGGCTCTCAGTTTACCCGGTTGTGTTCTCTGATGTTTCTTGGGTATAAATACAGCTGCCACAGTGGTGACAGATTCATCCTCTCATGAAAGAGATGGTGCTCCTTTTCCTGGACCTGTCATTACTTGGACCAGAAGGGCAGGAATGCCTGACTGTGCTTTATTTACCTATATTTTACCAAAGGGAAGTCCAAGGTTGATATTCAATCTGTGGGCTAATGGAAAAAAAAATTACAAGTTTGGTGTTCTTCTGTCGTCTCAGGGATGCTGCAACATTTCTGTTATTCATGTTGGTTATTCCAAACATTTTAATGGGTATGTTTTTTGGAATAGCCTTCTGGTCATTTAGGAACTATGTCAGCCAAGCCATAAACCACCCCGTTAGCCTTTGTTCTTCTGAGTAGTAGGTGGAATTATTCTTTAGTGCCTAAACTGATTTAGAAGATGAGAGCTAGCAGAAATCACATTTCTTTGGTACTTAAGGTAAGTTGCCTGTTTGTGATTTGTATTTGACAGTATGGTATGATTCTTCAGAACATAAACATATGCTTTGTGTGGTGATCTCAAGAGCCCCTTTATCTTGGTGATGTTTTTCAAAGTGAAAAAATGGTCAGACAATTGTAAGGTAAGAGTCTAAACTGATACAAAGTGACATGTTCTATGGACTTTATCTAGTGCTTGACTGATTCATCAAATTTAATCCATGCTCCTTTTCAAACTCCCTGTGGAACAGAGAAGTGTAGTGCTTTTTATGCTGTATTTTTTGGTGAAATTTTATCACAATTTATGAAATAAAGTACTTTTCTTTTCCTTGTATTACCTGTGACCTTCCCTCTGCATAGACACCATTTGGAGTGTTCATATGGAGTGTCCATACTTCTGAGAGAACGTAAGCAAAGCTGGTCAAAGCCAAGTCTTTGCCCTTGTGTTTAGGGAATTTCAGGATGGGTGTTTGTATTAGGAATCCATGTAAATAAATCACCAGCAACAATTTTGCTTTTTCAGTGGAGAAAATGACTTGGGATGTATTTCAATATTTTAGCCTTGCTAAATTACATGCAGTATTATGCTTAGTCAAACCATTTGATGTATTTAGGGTGTATTTATAGTCAGTGAAGGAAGGCACAGTCCTCCAAATGTGACACTGCCAACTCAGGCAGTCTTAAAGGTGACCTGTTTTCCTCCTCTAACTGTACTTAGGCTCAAGTGATGTCAGAGTATCCCATCTTTGTATATGGCTTTATGATGCTGTCCCAATGCTGTTCAGATATGAACTGAATTGAAATCTTTTGCATCATATT
This sequence comes from Gymnorhina tibicen, assembly GCA_013399875.1. Lineage (NCBI taxonomy): Eukaryota > Metazoa > Chordata > Aves > Passeriformes > Artamidae > Gymnorhina > Gymnorhina tibicen. Next base: position 133,800 of record VXAZ01003156.1, read on the forward strand.
CTCTTTTCATGCCTGATGTTACCTTTGGATATACTGCTGTGTCAGTGAGGAACTGTTAATACTCTTGGTTTTGTCTTTTTGAGATATGTGTCATTGTCAGCTTTTCAGAGTAGGTTAAAGTTGTGGTAACAGAACTATGAAAGTCACAAAATAATTCAACTTCACTTGTAACTCTGCCCCAAAGTCTGCCAAGTGTGTGGACTGCTATCATTTAAAGATCTGGTCCTCAGACTCCACATGGGTTCCTAAGACAAAAAGTGTGCTTGCACCAGCAAAAACCAGTCCCAGATATTTGTCTTTTAGTAGCACTAATAAAATCTTATCTCTGAAGTAGCTGGACTTGTCATTGAGAGATCCCTAAACGAGGGAGGGATCTTGACCTTATCACAGATTCCAGGTCAGGAAGGCTAATGTCGTCTATGCTGAACTTTTTATGTGATGAATGAGCCTTTCCTTGCTCTATAAAGTTTCACCTTTCTGACTGTTCTGATTTTCTTTTCCATTTCCTTCAACTTCAACTGCATGAATTCGATTTGCACTGTCTTACTGTATCCCCCTCATCATGTTGAGTTTCTGGTCTTAGATTAACAGCCTGCTTTGCAAGATGCTCTAAATCTTACGTTGAATGGAGAAAAGTGGATATCTCACCAGCTCACTAAGGGAGCCTTGGTAGGGGGAAAAAAAAGGTATTAATATTCTCCCTCCACTCACACAAGTGCTAGTTGCTCTGCCACCTCGGCAGGATCTGGCTTTCAGATGGGGTGTAACTGCTTCTAGTTTTGTGCTTAGTATGGTCTCCCTGTGTTCCCTGATGGCTGGGCTTTGGTCACTTGTCAAACACAGTGATGATATGTATGGTAACATGCAGGAGAAATACTTGCAGTGTACTCTTGCTAGTCTGTGGGTTTGTGAGACACTTAACTTTTAGGGAGGTCAAAGCAGAGAACAAATTTATTTTTTCTTAATTATGAGTGCTAATCCAGTAGAGGAAGTAGCAGAATTTGAGTGGTATCTGTTAGCTAGTCTGTACTGCATGGAACACAGCTTGGGGGGCATAAATCTGTAACTTTGAGCTTTTGTGTATACCTTAAAGATTTAAAGTCGGCTTAAAAGGTGAAAAGGTGAAAATATGCATAAAAGAAACGTGCAATGCACAGAGCCTTCAGTCTGATGCATTTCTACTATTGCAGAAGCATTTCTGCTACTGCTCAAGAATAGCTCTTTGGCAATGCAACCTGCTCTCATCTCTGAGGAATGACTTCCAGTGAGACACAGTGTCAAACTTGGAGTGCTCAGTGAGTGGGCTCAGCATAACTGAACTATTAATTAAAATTTTGGAGTAGAAACTGAATAACCAAGGCTAGTCAGAGTGTAACTACGAAAGTGCATATTTCTGATTGAAATATAGTCCTTGTGCACCTAGCTTGAGGGTGAATCTCAGTAAAATTGATTGCAAATCTCCCTGTAGCCTGTCACATACAAAGTAATTTCTTTGACTTGGTTTTCTCTAGTGAGTATATTGTGATTTGTGTGGTCGACGTCTGTTGGTCTAAGCACCTGGTATGTCAGAAGAAGTGTTCATACTCAATTTTATTTGCTTCTCCATCTGGAGAGAAGATGAAAACTAACAGTTTAATTTTAGAGCTGAAAGATGATTGCATACTGTAGTGGTGAGTGTAGTAGAATTCAGGCAGAGCAAAATGTCCAAATATCCACTTTCATAATGTCTGCTCGCCTAGTGTTTGTGTTTCACTTCAGTCAACACCCTCCATCTATTAATGTTTCTCCACCATACCTAAAAGATAAGTTATCTGTTAAATCTTCTTTACATGCACAGCTAAGCTGGCAGGATGTTGGTTAGAAGCTCTGTCAATAAAAGTTAAAATCTTGAGCAGTAGCTCTTTCAAAGCTAGACCTTTTTGAACTGTGCCTCAGTTGAGAGGCTGATATTCATGAGCTGTTTTGAAGAAGTGGACGCTGAGGAAAGAAACAACTAACTCGATGGTTTTAATTTGCTCAGCTGTTTGGTCAAAGGTTGCTTGTGTACGGAGAACCTGGTCAAAGACAAGGTCCCAGAAACTTGCTTTTCTGTTTGTTCCTGTTGAGAGGGGAAGATAAAATGCTTCAAGAACCAATTTTTTCCTTATTTAAGCTTCTCTAATTTTAAATGAGATCACTGTTTTCTCCATTTTTTCAGAGACAGTGGAAAAGGGAGTTAATTCTCAGCACGCAGTGATTTTCTAGCATTTCCTTCATGGTAACTATTGTGTGCTATGTTTGCTGATGGTTGTTTGAGGTGCTATATACAAAGAAATCCTATGTTTTATGGAAGGGCTTCTTTTTAATTCACAAAAGGCTGGAAAGAAAGAAAGTAAAGTTGTTGCATGTCTCTGCAGTACTTATAGAAGAGTGGAGGAGTAAAGGAGGACTTTGGGATTGTGTGTGGAGGGAAAATGGAAAGATTTAGTCCTGAAATTCAGTACTAATGGAATTAGTGTGAGCAAGACCAGGCCCTGAGTGTTTCAAAGGATTTTTAGAGCACTTTAAAGAGCTAAAGACCTGCTCTTGTTTTCTGACTGCAGTGAAAGTTGTTTATCATCAGAGGCAAAAAGTTGGATTCCTTCTTGCTCTTGCAAGATTTAGTTTCTTTTGGTTAGTATTTTACATTAAAAAATCTAATATGTTTCAAATTAGGGTAATTTGAGGTTTTGGATAGGAGCTCTCTAATAAACATAATCAAGAAAAGATGTTCCATGGAGTAAATCTCATAATATCTGGATTTGTTTCTGTATTTTACTTCCCCATCTCCCCCACCCAACCAATACCAGAATAGTTTACATTTATTTTTAGCTTTATAGGGTTTCTATTTTACTTTTTCTAGTCACTTACATATCACAGGGGTATCTTGACTTCTGAAAAGTTTCTGGTAGCTGGAAGCGCTGGGGAGCTCAAAGGGGCAGGAGAGTGTTGGGGGGGTGGCAGGGAAGGGAGAGCACCCACAGCTCTTCACCTGCATGGTGCCTCTGTGCTCTCCAAGAGCAGAATTGAAGGATGGTATCGCAAACATCTTCTGAAAACTGAGTTTGGGACTGGAATCAAAGCCTGACAGTCCAAGCCAGGGAGCTCCCCAGCCGTGAGCAGGGTGCCATGGGTCTGTAGCGTGGCTACCCAGACACCATGTTTGCTGGCCAAGCCTTTTTACAGCTCTGTGGTAGCCATGACACATTTCCCTCACATGGGATTCTTAGGCACATAGGACTGCTGTGATACCACTTAAAATTATTATCTTGGCTGTTTCTTAAACCATTTACTTCTGTTTTCAGACTTGTTTTTAAATGAAATGAACCTTGTAGAAGACAAAGGGACGACATTTCTGTAATGCCCTCCCTGTGGAAGTCCCTTTACAGCCTTGTTTGGCTACATGGAGAATCACTGCAGACTACTGACTTTACCCTAAAAAATTCTTTCTGTTTTAGACATTGCTCATAGTGACTTAGGCAACCTGTTTCATGGATTTACCTCATGAGTGATGTACTAAAACTGCAAATGAAACATGATGTAGGAATCACTTTCTTGAGATGAGACCTAGAGGCATTTTAATGCATTGAATCAAGAATAGGCTTAAGACTTAAGGCAGTGTCCCAAATCTGTCAGCAGGACCATAGTTGCTTCCCACCCAGGTGGAGCATGTACCACAGGGCTGCATGGCACTGTTTTGCACATTTGCTGCTGCTGTTTTGGAGTGTGCCACAATGTATTTGACAGTAGACTTGATCTGATGAGTTCTGAGCCCAGTTTGTACATGTACAGTAGGTGATTTCTGCTCTGTCACTGTAAAGGAAGCCTGAGGATTCCCTCATCCGAGGAAGTAAGGGAGAATGACTTTAAATAGTGGTGGTCACTGTGATGTGTAGTGAGTACGTACAAAGATGGGGAATCTTTAGCAATCATGTCCCAGACGGTGACTTGAACATCTGTTCTGCCTGGTACCATAGCCCACACAGATCTGGATTGCTCCAAAAGAAATGAGGAAAAATGTCAGGATCTTCCATCTGAACATCAGGAAACGCTTTCACCATGCAGGTGACTGAGCACTGACTCAAGTTGCCCAAAGAGGTGGTGGAGTCCACTGGAGATGATCAAAAGCTGTCTGGTCCTAGGCAGTCTGTTTTAGGTGGTCTTACTAGAGCAGGGAGCTTGTATTGAGATCAGCTCCAGGGGTCCCTTCCAAACTCAGCTATTCTGTGATTCTCTTGCTTTGCTTCTCTTACTCAAGAATCTGCAAGTACTCTTGGATCAGCCAGAACTGAGGACCTGGGCAAGGAGAGTATAGGAAGTGCATGGTTTTGCAATTTCTGTTTGGGACTGATTTTGCAAGACAGGGTCAGAATTATTTATTCATTGCACTTCAGATTTCCTTCTTGAAATTAAAAACGCTTCTAAATGTGATTGAGAGGAATAACTTGTGCTGTCTTCAAACCTTTGCGATTTCTTTTTGTATTGCCCTCTGAGAGCTGACTTATTAAATAGCAAAAGTGCTTTTCTGTGTAGGTTTTTTAAAAATACCAACATGGACATGAGGAAACTAGCCATAATAAATGTCTCAGGACAGAGACATTTCAGTGCTTATTTGTGTGTAAGAGGGCTGCAAACACCTTATGCATCTGATATGTCTGACATTGCTGCAAAGTATAAGTGTGAAAGCAATTTTTTACAAAGCCTGTCTGGGAACAGGGGCAGAAGGTTGGGTGGGGAATGAGAGGTTCACATCTGTTGTGGAAGATGGTATAGAATGTTCTATCTGTGCAGGTACAATTCTCACTAGAAATAAAATGAACTTAATAAGTAGTGGTGTATTCAATGTTTATTTTTTTAAAAAAGCCACAAAAACTCTGAATGTATATGCACGTCACATTTTATTAGTTATATTTGCACTGGATAGCAACTGATGTCTCTGTAATCCTTTCCTTTCCATGTCCCTTAAGTTTTGCATAATAAATTCCGAAAACGCTACAGAAGTGGATGCCAGAAAAGGTCTCTGGTGGAATTTTTTGAGCATGCCAGAAAACATTCTATGGATGGTAACTTGGGAGAGTAAGTTAAATTACAATACTAAATGCAGGGTTTAGTTGAAAACACGAAAAGCATTTAAAATTAGGGGAGGGAGGGGGAGTTGAACTTCCCTGTAACTCCAGACTGCCAGTCCCTTCGGTAATCAGTGGAGTCCTCAATAGGCACTCTGTAAGCATTAGTAAAACAAAAAGGTCCCGATGTTCTAGTATCACATCTGGAAAACCCTAGAAGACCTTACATGTAGCTTGTGTAGTGTTGATGATAAAGTAATTTCAGACAGGTACTGTGAGCTGGAGCCACAGTTCTGGTTATTAATATCAAACTGTACAAATGGTTGCAAAAATAGATAAAGTGCTTGTAATTAAAAATGTCAAATAATTTGATTGTGCAGTGCAACTATGTATCCATCTGCAAAATTCAAGTATGGGTGACAAAAAATCTCCTCCACTTTACAGCATACTAGGTGGAGCCACTGTATGCTTCCAAAGTGGTCTGTTGGCATACAGGAATCAGGTCCTTGCATGCACCTTCCAGCTTGCAAGTGCAGTTTTTTCCCTATGGGACACAGCTCGTGTTCTTGCTAGCTTGAGTAGTGCAGTATTCTAGGGTTCTTCTGCCTGTGTTACTTTGCTCATAAGAAAAAGTAAATACAAACTAAGAGTGAATTATTGTAGGGCAGTCTCTAGAAGGGCTGACAATGGACAGTCTGTTTCATTTTTGTAGTGTATTAATTACTTGGTGGCTGCTTCTTTCTCTTTTTCTCTTTTCCCTCATCTGTGGTGAGCTGGAGTTTGGGGCCACACGAGACAGCTGCTCAGCAGCACGCCCCCTGCAAGAACAGTAGGTAGTGTGTCTCGTCTTGCCGTGCTTGAAGGTGGACAGTGCCGTTTCTGAGGAGATGGAGGTTTTAAACCCCAGGAGGCTGCTCTGCTGAGTGGTGTGGCCTAAAGGGGTGCAGCTGTGTCGAGAGAATGGTGCAGTTGCCTGAGCAGTCTGGGAAGATCTAATGATCCTGGTAGGATAGCTCTGGAGGTTAGAACTGCAATAAACAACCTCATGCTTGGCAGCTTTTCTTTGCGAGGTTATGTGGTTCCCTGCCAGGTGTCACTGCTCAAGAGTCCCTGTTGCTCCTCGTGGCTTATCTAAGGGCTGTAGGCACCAAGGTCTGGGATGCAGCTCCTGCTGTGGGAACTGACTGCAAAATGCTTCATGTGGCCGTGCTTTGGGAATCTGGCCTAAAACCACAGTGGCACCTTTAACCACTGCTGATCTTGCTCAGGCTCCTTCAGGCCTCTGACTCTCAATCTTATCTCCATCTCAGTGCAACTCTTCTGCTCCAGCACTAGAAACAGTAGTAGTGAGATTTGATGCTAATTCCAGGACATTATGCTCCGTAGCTTGTGCCTCGTCTCCTCTGGAGAAGAACGATCTCTGATGGGAACTGTCTGGGTCTGCCTGCATCAGAAGGAGTAAAGATGTGTGTGAGAGGTAAATAGACACTAATAATAAAATGAGGCCCAAGCTCTGGAAATGAAACTGAGGAAAATAAGGTAATGCAGTGGTGGGAGAGTTTTCTCACAATTGTTTTCTTTCTGGATATGTAGCTTTCATCTATTCAGACAAAAATAAATTTAAACCAGTAAAATAACAAATCCTTTTTTCCCCCCTTACTTGCACTGTTTTCCTTGAAGCATCTTTCTCAGATGATGTTAACACTATTCTTTTTGTTTGTTTGCTTAGTTGGTTTTTTAAAAATCTAAATCCAGATGCTGGCTTGTCTGTCAACAAATAACAATTAGATTTTTTTTCATGTTGCATGAATTATGCATGTATATAGATTTTTNATGTTAACACTATTTTTTTGTTTGTTTGCTTAGTTGGTTTTTTAAAAATCTAAATCCAGATGCTGGCTTGTCTGTCAACAAATAACAATTAGATTTTTTTTCATGTTGCATGAATTATGCATGTATATAGATTTTATAATGTGTTTACTTAATCAATGCTTGCTGAAATTCTTAGAAAGTACTTTAAGAGGCCATTGGGTTATTCTGCTGATTGTAAATGATTTTTATTTAAGAAGGTATTGCTAGATTTTCTTACATTGGGTTTGATTTCTGAATCTAAGACCTGAATTAGTAGTGGAGAAACGTGGAGCTTGATTTAGAGGGTTACTCTGTAGGTTAGTTGTGGGTGCCCTTGCGTAGAGGGGAGAGGGGGATTAGCCTTAGTCTATTTCAAGAGCAGTGTTGTAGTGGCAGTGACTGTTTCAAGAACTATTAGCTTTGTTCATTCAGATGTGGTTCCCATTTCCCTATTGATTATGCTGTGACTGGGTGCACAAGAAGTCCTGCATTAGTCTGAAGTCATGATCAGTACCTTTTAATCTTTGCAAAAGTTGGAAATCCATACTCCTCCCCACTGGTTAGAGAGCTTTTCATCTGAAACTGTAACTTGAGGTACATTGTGTTTTTGTTTGCTGGCTAATGTTACCAGCCTCAACTGGAAGTTTTCCCCCCTCTTTCTCTCTTTTTTTTTTCCTGGTGTGTGTGTGTGTGTGGCTCACTTGGGGACTATTTGGAAAAAGATTTGTAATCTTAGCCTTCATCAGACCACACAAGTTAAGAGGCTGATCCCCTCTTGGGCTTGTCAGCAGTCAGCTTAATCAGGACAGAACGTGAGCTGTGGTGAGAATGGGTTAGACATGTTTTTAGCCCACACTTGTAGATCGGTGTCATGGGGGGCCAGCAACACTGAGCTGTTTGGCAGTGAGGGCTCATTATGTGCCTGTCCCCTGTGGTCCCTCAGCAAGGGCTTGAGGCTTCTGTTCGCAGTGAATGAATGTGGGGAGGGGAGCGCTTGGCCTCCTTCAGCTCTGAATGCTTTCATTGAGACCTTGGTGAGAACTCTTTCCAGCTGAGCCCCGTTGCATCCTTCACCATTTGAATTGCTTGGGATTTGTGAGGGCGCAGAGGATGGGATACAGGCTGTGACAGCCTGGGGTTTCACAGTGCGAGTAATTTTGAACAAACCCAGTAGTTCTGTACTGAAACAATGCCTACTTTTTGAGTTTGTGATATTCTTTGTTTAATAGGTGACAACAAGAAGAGGTTATTAGCTATACTCCCCTAATCTGTCTGTAAATATATATATTGAAATAGAGCATTTACCAGCCTGAAGAAGAGCAGTGGTAAATGTGAGTCTATGTTGCTTGCTCCTGGCTGTGAGTGTTCAGAAGCAGCAGTGGTCTCAAGGGGCTGACCACGGCCCACAGAATCATACTGTGCTCTATACCAACTGCAGTTGGCTTCACATTCATGAAGGTTTCTTCTATAGTCACATCATCAGATGTCTGGCAGCCAAGTAGCCCATCAGCCTCTGGACCCAAGCCAGAACCCTCCCTCAGGGCAACCTTATATCATGCAGCTGCATCAGCTTGAGTCAGTGCTGGTGTGTAGATGCCTTCTGGATCACCTGTCATGGAAGCAGCCAAATGCAGGTTCTGCAAAAGCCATAGTGAGTGGAGTTGGAGCTCTCCTCTTGTCGTGTTAAGCCACACTCAGCAGCCCGACAACTTCCATCCTGACCACAGCTTCTTATCTTCCCCACACATCTTCCTGCACTCACCAGCCCCTCAAAGCCAGACTCTATCACCTACTCTTGGCACAAAATACTAAAACCTGTGCAATTCCTGCCTCAGCAGATGCAGGCACAGTCTGCCGAATTGGAGCTGAAGCATATGCTGAAGTATACACATTACTTTATAGTTTGAGTAGAAAGTCACACACTGACATAGTGTAATGAAATTTAGCAGGTATGTTTGCAGCAGACTTGAGAGAAAAAGGCTGTGTGTCATAACACACTTTCTGCCATGTGTGTTGGCATGGCTAAACAGTGCAACTACCCCAAGGCTGGAGAAAAGAGTTTTCCCTGGAGAAAAGGTGTCCTGTGCATGGCAGTTTGTCCTCATGCTGAATGTGAGGGGGTCATGACAGAGTAACTCAGTTTGCACTGAGAGCAGCTCAGATTCCTGTTACGTTCATTCGTTTCTTCAGGATTTTGGTTTTTTCTCTTTCTTCTCCTTTGCATACCACAAATATTTATACTGTGCTAATAAAACATAAGCTGATCTTGCAACTGGAGTGGAAATCTGCAAACAACTTTGCTCACGAAATTATTCCCAGCTGAAAAGCTGAGGTGTGCTCCTGCTTCTTGCTCTGTATCCTAGGTGGAACAAATGTTCTTTCATGGCTGCTCTAATATTTTTAGATTTGGCTGCATGGAGGTTAGGGGCACATAGCACCCTCAAAGACAGATTTTAACTTTTCTGGTGCATTTTTGTTTGTTTTCATATGTCTGTAATATTTTTCTGCAAGCATAAAAATGGCATCAATATATCTAAATATTGTACATGATAATGAATGATATCAATATATCTCATACTGTACATGGGAAATCTGTAGAATATGATGAAATCAGAAGTGATAAAAGAATGCATATACAAATTTCACTTCTGAAGAGAAGTCTTTGATATGTTACACCTCATTTTAGGTGTTCCACGGATCACAGGCAGTAGTTATAAGTGATTTCATGTGCACAAAAGAAATTAAGCAAAACCATAATTAGACAATTTGATAACTAGATCATTAACAAGCTCTTAATATAACTGTGCTAATGGAAACAGCTATAAATACAAAACTATATCTGGTTACTGTCTGGTATTACATCAAAGCTGAGGTGCTTTCACAAGCAGACATAACTCACCCTGAGATAATGTAAAACTGTTAGAATTAAACTTCACTGGGTTGCACTGGGATTTTTCTTTTCTCAGTTCACAGTATTAATAAAAACAAACCCAAGTGCTAATAAAAAAGAACGAATAATGTTATGCACACCCAAAGTGGTAAGTATGGTATCAGTTAACCTGAGCTGGGATTAGTGTGCAGAGTGAGGTGGGGTGTCACAGCCAAGGGGCAGGAGAAGGGACGAAGGGTATCTGCTGCATTTGGGAGCTGTGCACCTGATAAGCCTGGTGAGCCTGAGGCTGGACTCCAAAAGGCTGTGCAAACCAGGAAGGGAGCATGGCCATTGTATTGCTGGCAGGAAAGGAACAGGATGGTGGTGCTTTTCCCTCTCTGAGGTAAAAACGGGATTTCCACGAGGCTGAGTCACGGAAAGGTAGTTTGATCTTGGACACAACGGGAGTTTGCACAACAATCATGATGCAGAAGGAAGCAGAGCAGCCCTTCTGTGGATGAATGGCTGGGGTGAGAAGGAGGTGATAATGATAACAGGCCAAACGTTACTGAGGGGGAAAGATTTACCAGATGGCGGTGAGACAGTGAGAGCCTGTAGGGCTAGACAGCAGGGGACTTTGGCTGCCTGTGCAGCAAGTGACTGTCAACACCTGGTATGTGGCCACTATTTCAAGCAGCAGCCCACTGCAGGCCTGGTATGTGTTAAGGAGGGTGTTTCAGACAGGTTCTGTCAATCCTCAATGTTGCTCACAGGATGCTTTTATGCAACTTCTGTCCATCCAAAATACAGCATAAAGTCTTTTGGGAAAGCAGGGTGGCATACAATTCATTAATAGAAAGTTGTGATCTTCCTTCTAGGTCAGTGACTGTTTACCCCATCAATAGACATTCAAATTGCTTATGTCAGAAATTAGGGGAAAAAAATTCTTTTAAAGGTCATTATCTTGATTTCTCCTCTCTCCCTTCTTCATCCCTTTCCAGTCTTACCATCAGCTTCAAGCAGGTATTTTGGTTTTCTTCTGTAGTCTAAAGGATTGTACAGTCCTCTTAGGACAGTTCTCAGCATCTCAAGATCTGTTAACTAACCCTTCAGCTTTCTGAGTGCCTACTTGCTTGATCCTGGGTGCATTCCCATGAAGGAAATAACTTCTGAAGAAGGCGTGTAACAGCTCCACAATAACTCAGTGAGTATTGAGATGCATGTTTAGTTCAGTTGAGATAAACAGCTGATGGAAATCCCCAGTCAATACTAGTGTGAGATGTGACTGCCACTGAGTGGCTGTGTGCAGCTTGGAATGCTCTGCATGTGGAAGGATTTGAGAACCAGTGCAGAGAGGAGACTCATTCCTATTTCCGAATTACGTATTCTTAGCAATGTTATCTATCTAATGCAAAATTGAAACATAGAGAAGAGGCAAATACATTTCAGTTTTTCGTGTGCTTCTGACTGTCAATGGGAGAGACTTCATCATTCCTGTGAAGTGGCTGTTGTCTTCGTGATCTCCTTTCCCAGTGGTTAGGAACAATATTAATTCTCTTGTTTCCTAGATGGCACGCAGATAAGATCCATCTGATTTGAATGAAGTGGGCAGAAATTTACTTGCTAAGATTAAGACTTCTTGGGTTGCTTGGTGTTTTCATGTTCAAGGACATGAAAGAAGGTCAGTTTGAAGTGTGAATTTCAAATGGCCCTGTTAAACTGCAACTCTTCAGGTTTTTAACTGTCCATCATTAGTTCTGTACTAAGACTTGCAATGCTCTAATTCTAATCAGTCTATACCCTTGACGTTCCCAACTCCTCTCCAGTCAAGCTGAGATGGGAAGAAATCTGATAGCAGCAGAAAAGAAACTGGAAAAGAGAACCTGAATGAATGTTGCTTGAGGAGAGCATATTCAAGATTAATGAAAGGTAGCTTTGCTGCACCTCATTGGAACTTCAGTGTGAAGTGGACAAAATGGTAAAATTCTTTCCAAAAGTCAAGTAAATTGAAACAAACAGAAGAACACAGTAACCCAAAATGAAAAGGAAGATTGGACATGCAAAGGCAAAGTTTTTTACCCATGGTAAAAGCCATCAATAATCTGCATCAATCTGTTGACTTTTTTCCTTTTTTAAAAAATTTCTTTCCTTCCAAAACAGTGGTCTTCCATGCAATTTAAGGATAATAATGCTTCTCAGAGAGGAGAGAAAAGCATAAGAGTGAGCTGCAGAAGTGGTTTAAAAAAGCAGGATTTTTTACAAAAGTTAGCTAAGAGGTTCAAAAGTTTTTGGTTCTCTGATGCCAGTCAATTCTAGATGTGCTGAAGAAGAACAGATTTGATTAAAAGATGTTACATGTTGAAGAATTCTTTTGAGATTGCTAAATTATTAAATAAACCCTACAATAATCTCTTGAATGTTTGTTCACTTATAATAAAAGATTCTCATGTTTGAAAAGCAGTTACAAGTGGTTTTAGCTTGCCACAAACCTCTTTTTAAATCAGGGGAACAGTAAGCATATAGGTGTCACATATACTGTCCCAACCTTCTCATTTGTGATATTTAGTTACCCCACTTCAGGTATGATAGCTTTTTGAGAAATCACTGGTTTCTGTGTCAATAGTAGCTCAGTGCTGACATTTGTCAAAGATCTCTAATGCTTTCCTCTCAGGAAAAGCAAGCTAAACTTTTAAAATTTGGGGGTATGTCAGAACAAGAATTGCTACCGTAGCCTGGTTACTCAAAGAGGTTCAAGTGGTCTGTTGATCAGGTATTTATCAAAGCTTCTAATAATGGGGAGGTTTGAAAGGATCAAAGAAAAACTAATGTTATTCCAGTATCTTAACATGTCTGGCCCATGTAATCATAGGTCAGTCAGGCTTCGTGCTTATCCCAGATGGGCTTGAAAGGGTGGGTAAATGGATATCAACTATACAGAAAAACGTCTTTGTGAATGGCATCAGAGGGATTTTATGGCAAAAAGGTATCATGTCTGCCAGTATGGTGAGGAGCGAGAGTAACATGTGGTTGATAAGGCTAACGGTTTGTAAGCTCCTGAAAGCATCTAATCCTAACAATAGATGGGTCAAATTTGCAGCTGGACCTCAGTGGAGTGAAGAGGCAGCAATAGCCACTGACTTCTGTGAGGTGACTGAAAACCTGAGCAAAAATGCATCTGAAGTATATCTGGGCTCCATGCATGACACCAAATTGTTTATAGCAATGATGCAGGAAAGTACCAGGAGATCAAGGTGAACAATCAGTTGAACACAAGCTCAGAGTGTGCTCTGGTGGCTAAGAAAGCAAATGCAATCTTTCCACATCCAGTCAGGAAAGTAGAATGCAAACAAGGGAGAATAGAGCTGCCGCTTTTTCCAGCAAAAGGGTTGATGTTTCTGCAATTCTGAGTTTGTTTCTATTCTTTGTTCTATCAAAAGGGTGTTGATAAATGCTGGTCTTTCAGCAACAGCTGCGTTTGTCTGCCCCATAACTGTAGAAGACTCTTCCCTCCAGGAGACCCTGTGCATGCTGTGGCCAGAGCTCTAGACAAACTGCATAGCAGAGCTCATTGGTCAAGACTTGGATTTGCACCACTGAATGTGTATTTAAATTTTCCTGCTGCTGTTTCATCTCGTCTTCCCAACCCAATTAGAAATCTGGCTGCTGTCTAGCTATCGAATGCTAACACAAACACCTGTGTGCCAGATGTGTACAGCTGTAAGTCTGTCAGTGCTGATCCATCAGCAGAGCCATGAGCCATAAGCCAATCCATGGAGCAATTAGAAAACGCTTTTTGGTTTTTTTTTCTCCTGCTTTTTCTGTCCCATTTTTAATCCTTCTATTTTCTCAGGGTTTTCTGTCTTCTGCTTCCTGCTGCTGTGAGTTTGTAAGGTGTGCCCTGCTCAGACTTTCTGTCTCTTTCAGATAAGAAAACAGCCTAAACCAAAGTAACACATTTTTCTGGCTGCAGAGCGGCTGGTTTATACTGACAAGTGTTAAATCATAGAAGTCCAAATGTCAGTTGTATGTGCCAGCTCAAGAAAAACACCTTGAAATACTAATGTTATGAGGGCTACACCAGACAGGATTAAGACTTAGTTTTTGAATTCCCCCTCTTTCTGAAAAGAACTGGTCTCCCAGATGTGTTTTGGAGATACTGACTGTAGAACAGGGTGTACTCTAATTGCCTTTTTGAAAGGAAAGGCTCAAGTCAGCAGTAGAATGTTCAAGTTTGACAGACAAGAATGGTGATAGTTAAAGAAGTGGGGTATAATAATACTGCTGATGTTTTTGCTGTAGTTGGTAAGAGAGTGCTTTTGCAAGGGCTTTCTGGAAATAGGCTAATGTAAAAAGGCTCTTTCTTATTCCAGTATGCTTTCCTCGTGACCACTGTCTTTTGTTTTGCCCAAGTTCCCCACTGACGGCTCTCCAGTTTCAGTCCTCTCTACTGTCCCCAACAGTGGGTGATGTTCCTGCTGGGGAAAGGAGAGCGTTTCAGAAGGAAGAGTGTGAAATTCTCCTTTGCTAGTAAAGAATGTTAGTTTCATTTGCTCAGCTGGGAGTGATAATGGATGGCTTATTTGAAGAAGATGTGTTGGGTGTGTGGGATGACTTCTGTGGCAGGGAGGGTAAGGAGTATGGTCTTGCCCAGAGAAGGTGTCAGCTGCTGTGTACAGAGCAATAGAACAAGGGAAAACTGCTTGTGCTAGCGGAGATCCCACCAACTTAAATAATTCGGATGATTCAGTCTTTACTGACCAAAATGAACTGATTTTTACTCAGGGATTCCCAGCTCAGTTTGATGGTGCAGTGCTGCTGATTTAGAGTCTGGGTGTATCTCTCATCATGCTTATTTGAAGAAAAACTCCCACTGACTTCAGTGTATTTGGACTTTTGCTTTAACAGAAGTGGTGTCATTGTAACAGTGAGGAGCTGTTTTTCAGCTGCTGGGGCTCTGGAATGCTGAAAACAGCAAATGTCTCAAATGTAGCCTATAAGATGATAGGATATGTTTAAGTTAGGATGCAGAGTCACTTGGAAAACAGCCTGAGTGCCTCTGAAAAGTAAATTACAAGTATAATCTCTTTATTGAGCTGGAAAGTACACCCTAAAGATAGAAAGGAGAATGGAGGAGATTTTTTGTTTTTTCTTCCCCCCACCCCCCTTTTTTTTTCCTAAATAGAGACCAACTGTGGACTAACAGGATTGTGTTTAGAGCAGATATGTTTGCAGAGTCATGGAATAACATGGGGTTTTTTATCAGGGTAAGGCTTCCCTCCTACTACAGTTTCTTAATTAGTTCTTCTACACCCTGCCTGTGGAGTGGGAGAATCTGGAAAACACACTCCTTCCTGGGAAGACCTTTGATCATTGCTTTCCCCTACTTCTCCCCTCACCCAGCCATTGCTGCATGGACCCTTTCAGAAACAAAAGAACTCCATGAGTCTTCTGTGAGCATCTTCAAGCGGATGCTGGCCTCTGTGATTTAGTTAGTATTGACTTCTTTGTCTTTCTGTAAGGAGCAATGAGTAATACTGGTATTGAAGAACACAATTTGTTCAAGAAGGTCTTGAGATCCATTGTATATTTGAGTTTTCTCTGAGGTAATGACATAAGATTAGCATGTCTAACTTGCATAGGCTGTCACTGACCAAATCAAATGCAGTTATGTATGAAATCTTAGTGAGTATGACCTATATTAGTGTCTGTCTGCTGTATGCTTGCAAAAGAGTAGAATGTGTATGAGGTATTTGTATATGAATCTATGATCAACTAGGTTCCACGTAACATGTAAAAATTGTCCATCCTATTTCTTGTCTGTCTCTGTGTCCACCAGCTGAGCTCATCCTGCTTTCATTGTGTCTCCTTGTGAGCTTTGTGTAAATGTAAGTGTGAAACCGAGGGTGCTTTGTGCTGGAAGTGGTTGTTTGCTTTCTCTCTTGAGGAAGATGGGCTCTAAGCTGGGTGGCAGGAAGGACAGGATTATTCTCTTTGTCATCTGCTTTCTTGGTGATGGCATTAGAACACCGTGAACACTATACAGCAAGGTACAGATTTATGAAGGGGTATGAAAGAGGCGGAGGATGCTTCTGCACTACCTTAAGTTATCATACAGTAATCATTCAGTTCCTCCTTCCCCATGAAGTCAGGACTGCATTTACCCTGGTAGAGCTGTGTACCTCAGTATTTCTTAACTAGAGCCTGTTCTCTAAGTATGTTTTCACTGGGTAAAACAAGAATTCCTCAGGTCACCTACAACAGGTCTCTAACACACAAAATTTCCTTCCATCTTCTGTCTTTCCTGTGTGGGTTTTTAGTTCAGGAACAAAGATCAGGGATTAGTTACTCTCTTGGTGTTTACTTGACCTTGAGAGTAACCTTTCACATTACTCAAAGGTAACGTGAAAAGGCTTCTTGCAGCATAGCTCAGTGTGCACTCTGTTTAGTTTGCTGCTTGCCTCGTGCATTTATGCAATGGTCTGTGTTGTGGCTGATCTCCTGCAGCTTTCAGACCTCTTACATGCCTTCATTTGTTTATTATAGGAATAGGAGTTTACAGTAATGCTGTTTATACTAAAGTTGGGTGAACCATTGCAGCAAGAAGAGAAACCATCATGAACTTTTGCCCTAAATTCAAAGCAAACTCTTTTGCGATTTTTAAAGTTCTGTTTCAGTTTTCAGTGTGACTATGCTTTGTTCCATCAGGACTGGAAGTGAGTTCCAAAATATAAATGGTATTTCCAGTATCAACCTCAGATTTCACAAGCAAATCTGCTCCTGTGCCAGGGAGTGTGGAGTTTCTTAGATGTCACATGTTTCAGTAGAGACCATAACCTTTTTCAACTCCTGCTGCTCAGTGCAGCTGGCTCAAAGCACTTATCCAGTGAGGCTTGCCCATCACTTTTGTATGGGACAAGATACTGGTTATTGAACTGATAAGCACTCTGGGGGAATGTGTGCAGATGATTGGTTGCAGATGAAATACTGAAACAGCAAGTGCAGTGTAGCTGCTCTTTGAGCAAGGGTATAGGGATTGTTCAGATTTGGCCTCTTCCCCGCTCAGTATGTTGTAAGGCTGTCAGGCACTGCTGTGAAATGATAGTAGAGCTGCCTAGTGCAGAATAAGGAAGTAAACTCTCTAGGCTCTATCAGTTTTGTTTTGAGAACAAAATGTGACTAATATCCTTCTGGAAGCTGAGTTTATCCAAATTTATTTGCTGTCCCATAGACTTTTCTGTTTCATATCCCGGACTTGGATCCAGTATTGAACCATCCATCTAGTTGATGCTGATGGATTAGTAGGACCAGTCTTGGGAGTAATAAATTCAGGTTGTGCCTGTTTCTTCTTTCTGCTCCTGAGGAGGAACAGTCTGCCTTCTCTCCCTCCTTCTCTCTCTGTTTATTGTTGTATCAGAGAATGATCTGATGTTTGTTTTAACACTGAGATGAAGCTGAATTCACTGCTGTCCAGCACTCTTTAAAGTTGGTGTGCTACTTGAATATTTATATCATGCTGACATTTGCTTACGTTAGAGAAGGCTTTATTTCCTTGGAATATTTATCATAGTATTCAGGAATTTCCATGTTGAACTGCTGCTGGATCTGAATGTTGTATATAATTACCTGGGTCCAAGCCCAGATGCCTGAGGGAAGTTAACTTTCAAAGAACAGCAACTACCTCTGTGGCACTTGCTAGCTGAAGGAGGAGCTGGCAAGGATTTTTCCTGCACTGACGTGGAGCAGCCTGGAAAGAAGACTCATACCTCACTTCAGCTATGTAGGTAGCTTGTCTAGCTCATTATGGGGAAAATGGAGAATCATTTCCCTGCACACCTGGCATCATGGAGTGGATGCCTATATCTGATGTGATCTGTTGACCTAGTTATGGTCTGGGATGGAAAATGTGATTTGACATATTTTGCATCCTGTTTTTTCCCCCTGATTTCCACCGGTCCTTTTCCCAAAGGTTAAGGGGGAGGGGTTGGTGCAGAATCCAGTTCCTGCCTTCCTGACACACTTTGATGCTCTGACCCCCTTTGTGCGTAGAATAGAAATGACCAGCTTGAGGCTTGATCAGACCTCAGCCTCCTGTTGTTTCCCATCAGCTTATATGACTCTCCTGGGCTTCTGTGGCTGGAACTGCTCTTTTGCTGCTGTGCATAAAGAGGCACCATGATTTATGAATCAATTAATCACTGCATGCTGAGGAGCTGTTCACGGTAGTTAAACAGTGAAAATAAAATGCTTGAGTCTATAATAAAGACAGATCATAATGAATATGACCCTCTACCAATGAATTCTCTCCCTCCCTGTATTATACCCCCTACCCACTTTCCCAGCACAGCCAAACTATCAAGACGTGAAATTTGTCTATCTCGATGCATGGGGTTCATCAAATTACTTAATTACTTGATAAGAGTGGTGTCTATTTGTGTGATTTTTTTTCCCTCACACACACATGCACTCTCTGATTTCAGTTTGCTGCTAAAGCTGTTAAAGCCACAAAGATGAAGAGAAAAAAGGTTCTTCTGATACTATTGATTGTAAATCTTTTTGACTGCTCATAAGAAAATCCACCAGTAAGTCTCCAAAAATTAGGGAGGGGCAGGTGAAGTCTGTCCTGCCTGATGTGTAAAACCGTAGAAATGTGGTGTGAAAATTCCAAGAAATACTTCCATCAAATAACTGTCACTTTTTGCTCTGTGCTATGCACACATCATTGCTGTGAATTTCTAAAACTGTGTGATACTGTAAGAACCAGGCAAGTTTGGTGACAAGCCTGCTTTAAGATTGCTGTTTGGCTTCACAATCTGCACTTTGCAATTTGGGCCAGCATGCAGTGATAGTAGTCAGATCAGGGGGCATATCGCCCTGTGGGAAGCACTACTGATGTCCAAATATCTAGTCATGAGGTAAGGCTATGAGACAAGAGGCTTTAAACCTGATTACATGGTTTTGCCCCAAAACTATGCTTTCAGAGAAGACAATAATTATTTGCAGATTATTAACTCTATGCATGTTGTATTTTTTAAAGAAAATTGTTACTTTGTTTTATGATATTAGCAGATACCCAGAATAGTAGTAGAACATTTCATTAACAAAAAAGTGGTTTGTGTTAATTTGTTTTTTTCTTTTTTGGCTGAAAAGTGGATAGTTGATCAAGTCATTTACCAATAATACATCTGTTTTGAATTCTGAAAAGGATTTTTGTGAGAGTGGTGGTACTTCAAAAATTTTTTTGGTACTGCTGTCTTTCAAGTGTTAAATTTTTGTTGCAGAGTATTACGTGGGTTTTCTGAATACCAAAAGCTGGTATTGATGAGTAGATGGATTTGTGAACCTTGCTACAAGTCCACTGGCTATAGTGGAGTTGCTCTTAATCTCACCTGTGTAACTTAGAGTCGATTTCATTCAAGCCAGAAATTAGGTGCAGTGGTGTGAAGCAGGTTAATTCCTTTTCTCTGCCGTGCATTGAAGCTTGCAGTGGAATTATAATATTTGCCACTTATCAGTAAAAGTAAAAGAATTTTTCCTTTCCAACACAATCTAGTTTCTCAGTTTTGTTCAGCTCTGCTTCTGGCATATGTTGACTATATCTAATGGCTTTTGTTTGCATTTAAGCTTATCTCATAAATTTGCTTTTGAAATGCAGTAATAATGTTTCACTGTGGTGACCATGGTTAAACATTTCTCTCATGTCCCCCCCTTACCCTTCTCTGTTTGATTTGTAGGACCCAGGCTTCTCTTCGGTGATTCACGAGAAGCTCCAAGTTCCCAATACCATTCGTAAGGCGTGGAATGAGAAGGACAACAGATGTGATGTTTGTGCCACACACCTGAACCAGCTGAAGCAAGAGGCCATTCAGATGGTGCTGACCTTGGAGCAAGCTGCCAACTCAGAACATTATGATGCCTCACCAGGCTCTCCCCCACCTCTCTCCAATGTCCCCACGTTGGTGAGTCCCCGGCACATGGGCAGCCTGCAGCCCAGGGACTGGGCATACGTGCCTGCTCCTTATGCTCCATCTAATTATACAGGCTTTGTTGCCAACAAACACAGTGGAAAACCCAACAGTCTAGGAATTGGAAATGGGGTGGAGAAAAAAAATGGCTCTCCTGGACACCAAGCCAAGGTCAGCTTTCAAATGGCCACCAGCCCCAGCAATGGTAATGTTCTCAACTCTGTGGCTATCCAGGCCCACCAGTACCTTGACGGCACCTGGTCTTTGTCAAGAACGAATGGAGTCACTCTCTACCCCTACCAAGTAAGTAATTTCAAATAACAGAACGTACTTGCTTCCTTCCCATTGAAGCTCGCTTGGGCATACTGACACTGTTAGCTCCTGTGGGGTAGAAGGTGAGCCACTTGTGTAAGTGAGCACTAGAACAAGGAGTGCTATAAATCACTGTTTTCCTGATAGAGGATTGAGTTGGGGGAGGCACAGATCAAAAGCGGTATTAATGAGAATGCCTTCTATTAATTCAGCTGTTATTAATAGCAGAACCGAGCTGTTGTTTTTAATGGCAGGTAACTAATCATACAGTATTTGCAATTATTTGCTCACACGTACTCACTCTTGCTCAGAATACTTGGTTGGAGCAACAGCTGGGAGCCAGCCACGCTTGTTTACTCTCAAGTGGAAAGTGGCACTAGTGCGCCAGTGATTTCTGAGCTGGTATTCGGGAAGGATCAAGATGATCTTTTAGTCCATCCTGTGTGTGTATGATCATTTGAGTACGTATAGCAGGCACTAACTTCCTTGGCCTGGTCTAAGTTGCCTACATTCTTGATGCCAGTGGATTCAATGGATCCAGCAATCTCCTGATCCTAGCAGTTCTGGGAGATTTTCATGTACTTCTCAGCATGTTCTTTTCCTCCTCTTTGGTCTGCTATTTTCTAGTACACCACACCCATAAGAACCTGTAGAACCCATCCACACCAGAGGGCATAGAAGAGGCTTTTGTGCGACAGGAGGTGGGCTTTCTGACACACTTAACTGCAGGTGGTGGGATTTTCAGAGTACTCAAGCACTTGAAGATTGTGACATAAGCCTGTTCTTCACATGTTCTCACAAATATCCCTGTTGGCTTCTTTAGGCACATAAACAACTTTGGAAGTTGGTCTTTCAAATTATGAACATATTGCAAGATAGATCCCTAAATTAATATTTAACTTTTATTAGTATGACTAACTGATATTACAGCCAGAAAAACAGCAATGTTATTCATAAGCATTAAGGTATTGTCATGCACCAAAGCAAACTAGGTAAAACCAGAAATGAAGTACAGTTATTTTATCTGGAAAATATGTGGCTTTATGCTTTTGTGGATTTATGCTCTAATGAACCTGAATCACATTTGGGTAGGTCAGTATGTGATCGTAGTTTTGATCTAAAAAAAAAAAATCTGATCTATGTTTCAGCTAAGAAAAAAGAACTAAACAAAGAATGCACCTTAACAAATCTGAATAACTGTTATTTCTGTTGGGAAAATTAGTTCCATTTGATTGCATTCACAATCTTTTCGGTTCATCTTCTGTGAAAACATGGGTTTTGTTTACTTTTTTATAATGCTTGCATTCCCTTGATGATTAATTTTGTCTTAAAAATATTCACTAAGAAGAGTTTTACAATCAGAATTGTCCAGACTAATTCTGTAGTTTGGCTCCAGTTTAATTCAGGACTCTTCCCTACCCTTGACTTTCAATAACCTTGAAATAGAAAAGATTGCCTGCTCTCAAGACACCCCTCAGCAAAAAAACCCCCAAAGCTAATGCAAAATCCAATCAAAAGCCCCAGCCAACAGCAAAACAAACAAAAAGTGACAAAAAAAAACCCCAAACGAGCCTAGCAATGCTGGTCTGTGTTAGAGTATGTTGATAATAAGTTTCATCTTTTTCCTTGAAGATTCTACTCTCAAATGTTAGAATTCTCACTGTACTCAAGTTGTCACATTTAATTCTCCAGCTGAGGAATAATAATGATGGCTTTTGTCTTCAAGCACACCAAAAGGATTTTAGTGTTTGTTTACACAGTATCTGTATCAGAGTGGGAATTAGTCAAGTAAGTAGAAAAAGTTTGAAAAGTAATTTATTTGTAATTTCAAATATTGGTAAGATGCAAGCTTTGCTTTTTTCCTGCTTCGTGTGCAGAAACCAATCTTACTTGCTGTACATTTTCAGAATATTTTAGATCTCTGTCCCGTATAAGTACATTTTTGTTATGCACCCACAGTTGCAAAACTCTGCTGGGGAAGAGCATGAGGAAGATGAATCTGTTATCTCATCTTAATTAGAACCCTTCTTGATTTGGAGATGAATTTTAAAAAGTGATGCTAGCCTACTTACTTGTGAATGTCTATATATTAATTAAGTTTTCTTGCCTTCCCTTAAGAATAGCGATTAGAAAAACCTCATTGTGAGTTAGCTAAGAGAAGTAGAAAATAATTTCTCAGGATAAGAAGCCTTGCACTTCACACAGAGGAGAGCAGTACCCTTTCACATCATACTCTTGTTAAATAGATGTGCAGGGAGAAGGCTGTCTCATGGCTCTAGACTTAATGGCACCTGTGGTAGACACCTCCCATTGTAAATCAGCTTTTGTTAGACAGTCTAGATAACTTGAAAGAAATGGTTGAGTACCTTGAAAACTGACTGTGATTTCTTTCTTAAAGCATCATCAAAAAAAGAGAAAACATTAGTTTGAAAGTGACACTCTGTGGCTCAGAATTGGCTCACTGCAATTTTAAGCACCAAAAAGTATTCCTACAGTTGTAAGTTGTAGGATGTTACTCCTTTCCTAGCATCTTCCCTTTCAGACTGCCTAAAATTAGAACCTTTTTATGGGCACTTAATTACTACTTTTGTTTCAGTTCCAGTAGAAAAACAATAAAAATAAATAAAAAGATAAATATATATACATAAAAGGGACTGTTGTGATATTGTGAGGCTCAACTGCTTTAGTAGTTTAGGACAAGTCTTAAATGAAATGCCACTATTCAATTAATTTTGCAGAAAGAGCACTTGCTATCAGGAGTAAATAAAACAAATGGGAATTTACATTACCAGGTTTAGTAATGTATTATATGTTTAAAATCTAAAAAAATGGATGTGATACCATCTTTAACTGGCAATGCATGTCAGATGTACAAAGTCTCTAGTAATTTCCTGGATGCATTATTGGAACTAGTCAGTGGAGTCTCCTAAGAACATCAGAGGAATAGCTGCTAAGAATTTTTTAGGCAAAACTGATCCTACCTGGAGATTAGGAGATGGTGTAGATGACCCCATCAGTCTCCATTGTTCCTGTTTTATGTGATTCCATATTTAGGCACTCCTTGAAACAGAAACAAAGATTTGGTTCTAAAGATCTGTGATGTCCCCTAGGCCTGACTCAAAAGGGGTTGAATCAAATTTTTCAGTCATCCCAAGACAGGTGGTAAGTGGTCCTTTTAAAAAACAGGGAATCAGAGGCAGGGAAATGAAATTATCTTAAACAAAGAGCATGACCCATTACAACCCTTCCATGGAAACGGGAATGCTGAAATGGTCAGGGTAAAACTGACCTCTTTCTGTTTAATACATGTAGAAAAATACCAGCCGAAATTCAGTAGAATTTGATTCAGTCTGAAAATAGTGCTCTTTCCATGCTCGTCGGCAGGTAGCATTTGTATGCCCCGTGGATCATACTGTTTTAACACTTTCAAAGACTTCTGTGGATCTCCCAATCATTCAAAGGGATTTCAATCCTTCCATACTCAGAGAAAACTCATTTAAATTGTTGAGGTTTTACCTGAGAAGGGCTGTAATTATTTGTGCAGCTGCTGGTGTCAATTACAAGATACCACAGTGTTAAGTACACTTTTGATAGTTACCAATGATTACTGAACACTTCCAAAGAAAAAAAACCCTTTGGGCCTGGAGTATTAATGTGGGAGTGAAAAGTCCAAATTACTTCATGAAATTATTGCTTCTTGTAATTCTTAGAGAAAATGCAATATTAAATTCAATGAATAATGTTTTTATTACTTTATTATCCCAAGCTGATAAAGTAGCCAAAACAAAATCACCACATTAAAGAATAAGATCTGAGTCCTTAGGAGTTCAGACTGATTGAGGATTTGCTTTCCAAGGGAAAGGAGTTGATAATAATGACTAGATTAAGATTAATGGCTTTTTCTAGAGCCAAAGCACTCCAGTTCTTATTAAAATATTGAATTACCTGCTTGGTTCTTGTGTTGGTGTGCCTTTAAACCAAAAGCATGGCATTAACTTCATCATGGTGTGAGCTCCAGAACATAAAACAGTAGGCATTTCCTTGGTCTTCTAGTTACCCTCCTGGATCTGCACGAGAATCTTTCATGTCTTGAAGTAGATAATTTCAAAAGGCGAACAAAAGGAAATTTAGCACAGTGTGTTTGGTAGATTTGAGTGACAGGAAGGTCAGAACGAGCCCAAGAACTGGAGAATGTCAACAGTTCCAGGAACAATTTAAGCCATAAAAGGGAATGATGGATAACAGAAAATGTGGAGGCTGATGTGGGTGAGCACCTCCTGCTCCTGACCTTGAGGCTGTGAAGTTTGATTCTGGTAACCAACAAGACGGTGCATGTAAGGATTAGAGTAGGGGCATTGTGAACATAACTTATTCACGGAAAAGAGTGTTCCTTTCTCCCATGCACTTAAAAAGACTCTTTTGACCAAAAGTTTGGAAAATGAGATCTTAAACTACTGAGAGTCTCTTGGCCCCAGGCGTAATGATCTCAAGCCTGTTCAGAAATATAAAAGGCTTTGTTTGTGTACAATTCATGAAAGCCTACAGTATGTGCTTTCTGTTTCCTCTTTATGTGTAACGTGTGTTTAGAAGAACAGCTCTCTGAGAAAGTACCAGCTTGTTCTGGAGCTTTGCTGTGATGAGTGATTTGTTTGGAGTTTATTTAGGTCGTGGCTGTCTTATAACACATCAGTTCATTCAGGCCCAGGCTTTTAAAAAGAAACCAGTAATGATTAGAGTTGGGTGCAAGATGGAGAGCTACTGCCTGTGTGGGAGGTATTGCCATCCAGGATTTTGATTCCAAGCTTTTTTCCAAGTCTTTGCTGTATAATTTATTTCTCTTCCATTTGCTGCTGCTTCTGTTGCTTCTAAGTGTTCAGCAGGATAAAGATAAAATGTTAATGATTGCTACATTGGTGCCAGGTTAATTTAAGTAGCTTCTAAAGCATATAGTGCAAGGTACAGAAATCAAGTTACTTGCTCCATCTGCAGACTAACAGGTGTCTTCCGTAATTATTCCATGCTTCCCAGAGCCAGACCTATTTTACCAAAGCATCTTAGCAATAAAAAAAGAGATTTGTATACTGACCTTTCTAGTATTGTGTTCTTATGCAATCATGCACAATTCCCCAAGATACCAGATGCTGGAGGTATTTTGCCTTTGTGCAGTTAGGCTTTGGTCCAGAATTTTTTGGATGGCTTATGTTTCAAAAGCAGTTCAGTCACCTTATGTATGAGATCCACATTTGAGTATGGTGGCTCCCTGAATGCAGTAAAAACCTTTTTGTTCCTATTACTGTGAGCTCATGAATGATGATGCTGAGCAGATGTGTGCAAATTCTTACACTGATTTTTTTTTTTTTTTTTCATTCTGTGACCTGGGCTCTTAACAAAGTGACTCCATAGTCAGACTATACACTGAAAGTGCAAGAATTTTATTTACAAAGATTGTTTGACTGGGCCAAGAAACAGATTGTCAAACAAATTCATTGGCACTGAAATTATATCCTTGCTTGATTATCTCCGTTGCCCTCTTCCCCCATGCATTAGTTGTTATCTCTGAAGTAGCTTTCCTCTGACTAAAAGCCTTTTTAAACCAAGTCACTAATAATTAGATATGACCCCACTAAAGTCAGCGTATGTCATCAGCTGACATTTTGCCATGATTGTTTGATCATCCAATTTGTATATTACAGGAGTTGCCTACTTGTATTTCATTCCTCCTGTCTACCCCTTCAACTAACAGCCCAGTTGTATACTGCTTTTCTAATATCATCAAGAGGGGAAACTGGAGTCCATGTGAACTCTAGGAGAGGTTTATTTTTTTGCATTACTCTGGCATGATTTGATCTCCTATGGCATTTTTATGCATGGCTTAATGACCTTAGAATCATTACTTTTGCCCTTCATGATACTGGGGTGACCAAGGGAAGAAGGAGGTAAAGGGTATCCCATGGACTGAAAAGAGCTAAATAGGCTTATCCTGTGAATATGAAAACCCCGTGACTCAATTGTGATGTGAGGAAGAAATCTGGACTATTATAGGAGTGAGTTAATCCTGTAAATTAGCAAAAGCCAGAAGATCACAATTAGTGAGGATTTGAAGTCTTGGTTTCCTTCCCTGCTTGTAGCTTAAGGATTTTGTCCACATGTGAGACTAGTTTCATTTCTTAGGTGATAGCTGTGCTGATTGCTTGCATTAATTAGAAAAAATATAAACTGAGAGGAGATGTTTTAACAGTGAGAAAACTGATGTAGAGATGGGATAGAAAAGGGGGAAGACAAACTGATACATTGACACAAAATTGTCCTTTTATTTCCTATGATGTAAGCAAGGTGGCACAGAACTAAAGAGAAAAATGATCAGCTCCTGCTTTATTTCATTATTTGAGAACACGGAGAGTTAATACAGCCAATTTGGAAGTAAGAGGAAATACACTCTTTATGCAATGTACAGTTTTTTGGGAAAAAACCTACTTCTACTTATTAGAAAAAGTATTGAGGCCA
The DNA here is from genome assembly GCA_013399875.1 of Gymnorhina tibicen. Classification (NCBI taxonomy): domain Eukaryota; kingdom Metazoa; phylum Chordata; class Aves; order Passeriformes; family Artamidae; genus Gymnorhina; species Gymnorhina tibicen. The sequence continues at coordinate 160,385 of VXAZ01003156.1, forward strand.
AAAGTTTAGGAAAATTCATCAAAGGATTATGTGTGTATGTGGGCAATAAAAAGGTCCCTTCTTTCTGACATTAGGATAAAAAGGATATAAATTTCTATATAGAATAAGGCATTTGGTATCTTATAATCTGTGGAGAAGGCTTCTTTAAGCACATCCAATATGTGGGTAAGGACTAGAATTTCTGAAACTGCCACTGAATCTTGCTGGCACAAGTCCCTGGGAGGAGGATACTCAGTACTTAGACGAACTGTGTGTCCCTCTGTTCTGAAAATGGGTGACAGGTGCTGTGTTTTGGAGGGAGGCCTGTGATAAACAGATCAGTGAAAAGTGCTTTTCCAACAGTTTCTACAACATTTCCAGAGTTCAGTGTAAGTGTTGTACATTTCAGAATTATTTTAACTTTTTTTTTTTATTTCTCACTGAAGTGTGTGAAGATTTTAAAAGATTCTAAAAGCTCTCTTGGGTTGAATCATTCAGCTGAGCAACACATTGGTCTTTACTTTTGCATAAAGATTCAGTCTTGTGGCTGATACTCCTGTATTTTACTAATTGTTCAACATCTGTTGCAAAAAGAGAGGAAAAAGAAATATACTAAACCAAAGATAACTCATTCTAATTGAGATCAGAAGGAGGGGATGACGAATTGGAAAGCAATTTTTTAGAAGCTTCACTTTAAATTCCTAAGGGATATCACTCAAAGAAGACACAAATCAATGTACTGTCTCATTGGCTAAGACATTTGTTTCTCATATTGCTTTTCATAAATGGTACATAGAATTAAGATTAGATTTAGAAACACCGTATTTTTGTGTCTTTTGTAGAAAAACACCGTATTTTTCTGTCTTTTGTAGAATCCTGTTCTAACCTTTGGCTTCTTCTTAGAAAAGTATTTGAGACTTTAAATATGAAGAAGTATGTTACTATGCAAAAAATAAACTTACAAAACCTTTTGCTTTGATTCTGTGCTGTGCTTATGGGAAGTAAGGAATGCATGGCTAGAGACTCTTGTAACTCTGAAATGTGATTCCACACAGCTATCATGTAAAACCATTGTTTTCTTTTCTCTAAAGTGCTTCTGAAATGGCATCAGAAAGGGAGCATCAACTTCCCTGTTGGGACAGCTCTCAGTGGATTCAGTGGATTTGAGTTAAAGTTGTTGGTTCTCCACTTAATATTCCAAAGCATTGAGGACTTGAGAGATGGGTGTTGTCAGATAGAATGCGTTTGGGACCAGACCCTCTTCTGTCTCACTCCAGGATAATGGCTTTGCAGCTGGCATGGCTACACTGGTGTAACACAGATAAGAGTGAGAGCAACATCAGCCCTGTAAGATCTGATTGCTTAGAGTATGAGAACAGCTGTGGTGATGGGAGCAAATATGGCATCTTGCACTCATAGGGCCCTCCACTTCCCTTTGGGGTTGGTGAATGGGGAAGCTTTTTTTTCTATACTCTTCTGGTCTCACCCTGCACTGAAGAGTCTGTTGGAACTGCTCTTGACAAACGAAAGCAGAAACCTGATTGTCCAGCTTCTTTTGAACTTTGAATGTGCCAAGATGTGTTTTATGAAGAAAAAGGAAGAATTGCATATGTACAACGGTGATAAAAAGCCCCTCTCAGCTAATGAAAACATCTTTTAAATCTGCAAACTGCTCTGAGAAGAAATGAAATTGCACTTCATCTTTCACTCCCACATAACCTCTCAAGTAGAATGCAGAATGGCTCCAAAGGTTGAAGGAATGGTGGTGAGCTTTCATCTTCCAAGAGGTTGGTTGGTGCTCATTGTGGTTAACGTTGCTAGCAAATCTTAGCAGAAGCATCTGTAGCTCCTCCTTGTAGGAGAGCACTGAAGTCACCATCACATCTGTCACTCAGGTATCTGAGGACTTGGGTTCTGTACACTGGGAAAGTCGCAGGTCTGACTGGTAGATGTGAGCATCAAGTGACTAAGCTGCAACCAGTGCAAGGTCACAGTGGTGCGGATTGGTGTGCGAGTGAAATGTTTCTATTGTGAGAGCTCTTTGAATCAAATACATGCATCTGTCAAGCTTTACTTCAATTTGATACTTTTTTAACTTGGGGAAGTGGCATGTATATGTGTGTATTAAATATCTGCCTAAATTTATGTAAAGGCTTTTGTCTAGCGGGAAGGGTAGAAAAAGAATTAAAGGTTGGAGCTCTGCTTGATGAAATCACTTCTGCTTCCCTGACTTCACTGTGGCTGCATGCTCAGTGTCACTGGATAATTATAAAACACCTGTAATGTGAATCCTGCCATTTCTTTACACCAAGGCTGTTAATAAAAGCAGAGTTTAGCCCTAGTTTTGTAAAAAACCCCACTTTTATGAAGCATATAGTGATGTAAAAGGTAGCTGACAGATACGGTTTATTATTGCTTTCCTTCCTGTCAGGTTTTTGACTGCTGGAGCTAGGCAGTGTGTTTAAACTTTAAACACAAATCGTAAGCACAATCATCTCTTTGTTTTTTTCCTGTTTGTTTTCTCAGTTACTGCAGTGCAACATAGAAAATGGAAAATTAATTAAAGTGCTATTAGAGAAATTATACAGAGCACATCACAAGAAAATGTATAGTAATGAGATACTATCAGTCCGTAATTGATCAGTCTCTCTGATCCCTGAAGACTTTGTGTGAAGTTTGTTGCCAGTGTGCAGGAGGTAAAAAAAGATGTGATATGATTGTAATTGTATGATACTGATATATCATGGCAGTGATCAGTGACAGGACTGACAGGGAAAAGGCACTCAGAAAGCTTTGTCTACATTTGGACCAGTTTCTACAAAAGTCATTTTAAAGAGTCTTGCAATGCCAGGTTTAGCTGAGGCTTAGTTTGCAAGCTTGTGGAGATTTCTGGTTTGTTTTGCTTTGAAGTAATATAAGCAAAAAATAATATAATTTGTCCTGTTCCGTAAATAATATAACAAGATACTATTCAAGTGACTTCCAAGAACAGTGCAGCAAAAGGTTCCTGGCCACCATGCTTCCTTGACAAATTACAAGAGCATCAGAGGGTGTCCTAGAGCTTACCTATTTTATTTTACTTTTAGATGTAAATGCTTAATGAGGGATCAAGTTGTTTTCATGCAGCTAAGTGCTTTGGAGGGAAAAATCTAGTGCTCATGTTACTAGCTTTTCATTGTTTTCTGTCTTTAGTCAGTCATCACAAGGGTCTTTGCCTGTGTAATCCTAAATGCTGGGATATGCCATTTGCAGCCAGGATTTAGCAGTGATGCTTATGATCTCCTGGCTGTTGTCTTGCACTTCAGAACCTCTGTAAAGATCTTTTTAAACATTGCCAGAGCCCAGCTTATCAAGATTTATTCCTATTTATGTAAAAGTCGGTGAAATGCAGACACCTGACCTGCTTTAGATCAAGATTTATGGAAAGGGGCTCAAGATAGGGGTGCTATGTATGTGCAGATATGAGATTTTTCCAATCCCAGTGATGTGGATTTCTCTGCTTCCTTCTCCATTCACTGCTCAATCACCTTAATCATATATTATGAATATTTGCTACTTCTCCCTGCCATCTCAATGCTTTATCTCTGAAACAGGAACCGTTGGCACTGATACAATGGGCCCTTACTTCTGTGGCCTCTAGGCATTTTATGTTTCAGTGAATATGAATAACAAAGCACCTTATTCCTCCTCTGTTCTCTAGGGAAGGTGATTTCAAGTGTGGCAGTGGAGGATTATTATGGCTTGGTTTCCTTTTGAGGGTGAGAGAGTGGGAGGGCACCTATTAGTTATAAATGCTTAAAAGAAATACTGGAAAACACCTTTTTGGTCCTCAGTATCCCATTCTACGTGCTGGAAATTTTTATATGATTCATGATAAAAAAATTTCTTTGGTAATGCTATTGCTGCTAGTATTCTTGTGCCCAGTTTGAATACAACGAGTAGAAATGCCTCTTTGTAACTTGCTGAAGAATCATTAGATGCTACCACAGAAAGCCAAAGGACCTATCAGTAGCCACAACTCTACTACAGCAAGAGAATGGTTTGTACTTAGGCCATTAGAGAATTTGCTCCCAAGATTTTTTAAACGTTGCATGGACACTGAGTGGGGAAAAATGAAGTTTTACTAGGAAATGTATAATGTAAACTCACTTGAATTGGTAACTGTAATATTTTGCAGACTTTAAAGTCCATATCTGTAAAATGATCAAAAATACTTGGAGGGAGGAAACAAATTGTATTGTGCTATGCTTTATGTGTTAAGAAGTGGATGTACAGGAAAGATGAAGAGTATGCCTTAGGTGGCTGCTATGCAGTCTGTGAAGAGTTGAGAGAATCCTGTTACACCCAGGGAAAAAAAGGGCCATCTTGTCATTTCACATGTTGAGGTTAGATTTTTCTGTGCCTGCCTGAAAGAATCAATATCAGAGTGGATTATGAAACAGAAATTATAAGGGCTCAGAACAATTTGAAAAAAAATTGGTAAGAGAAGGGACTGACTAAAAATATCTTGCTGGTTGATTGTTTTTTTATCTTCAAATACAGCTTGAGCTGGAATTTTTATCAACTGCACAGAGTTCATACACTCTGCCATTTTCAACAAGCTGCTACTGTGCTTTCTTGAGAAGAAAAGAAACTTGCAAATAAGGACTTTGCTTTAGTGGGATTCACTTGAAAGCATGCCCTTGGGAAAGAAAAAGACTGCGGAAGTTCTAAATTGACCTCTGAAGTTTTTAGGTTTTAGCATCATTGAAACATATTTTTTCAAAAAGCTCCTGAGTCCAGGATATGTCTTTCTTGTTTACTCTGCCTTGATTTCTGACTTAATAAAAGTAATCCCAGGAAATATGGAAATCCTCTCATTCTCCTACAATGCTCTGTTTTTTCCTAGGGAACCTTACAGTAATGCTTTTCTGCTGGAAAATGGAGCTTCTAAACAGTAGTACTTTTTGGGAGGGAGTTTTATAATCATCTATTCATGGTGGATAAGACTGAACCCTGTGTGAATGAGCCCCACTGTCCATAGGGGACACTGCAGTAAGCATCAGCAAGCATTAGTTCTAGAAGGCTTGGTTCTTTGTTATCCTGCGTATGTAGTGCCGCTCTACGTTTCTGAGCTGGTTCATGCCCATCTTGTATTCTCTTTGTCCTAGAGTAAATGTCTGTGCAAGATGACCTGTGAAGTGCCTATACTAAACCTTGTGAAGAGACAGTGGGACCTTTTACTTCAGTCATACAGGTTACAGCATTATACTTCCACTGACCTGGGGTCAGTGATCCTTCTTTTGACGTGCTACTATGGAGCAGCAAATGAGTCCGTGGTGCTCTATTAAAAAGTAATTACAGTAGAATAAAGAGTTCCTTTCAAAAATTAATTTAAAAATAACTTCTGAAAATTTTGCATTGCAAACCCACTAAATAAGTTGAAGGGGAAACATTCAAAACAGTTCGTGTGCAAAGAAAAATTCTCTGTGCAGTAAGCCAAAATTAAAACTGAAGATAACAATGAGACATTTATTACAGTTCAGAATAGTTTACTAGAGTTCAGGCACAATTTTAGATGGTGTGCCAGTTTGTTGTTGTTATAGTTGAATTTCATTAAATACATTTAATTAAATCTATTGTAAATCTGTTTTATCCCCAAGGGGCCAGTTAGTATAATCCTTCTGTCTGCTTACAAAAAACATCAACCAATTGTTCCTGCACTAATTTTAATCACTGTTTATTTTTAAACAATAGTGAAGTGCATTTGGCAGTTTAGTTTCTTGTGCAAAGTCCTTGGGCAATGAATTTTTGTTGTTGTTTGTGTCCTGTGTAGAAGAAATTTTATATTCATGTCAGAGTGTTTAAAAAAAAGATAAAAAGAAAAAAAATAAGTAGAACAGTGCCACTTGAAGTTCATTTAGGCTGACTTTAAAGAGAAAGAAATTAATGTCATTGTGAGACTTGATAGTATACTTTCAGACGGTAATAAAAATGAGCAAATTTTACTAGTAAAAATTAGGAAATAATAAGCCTACAAGGACAAGGAGGCAAAAACTTAAAAAATGTCAAGAGTCTTAGACAATTTACAAAGCACAAATCTAGCTGAGATTAATGCAGTTCAGAGACAGACAATCATTTATAATGAAAGCTGGAAGAGTGTGCTGTGGATATGTACTGTGGACAGGCTGTGCTGTGAAAGTATACACAAAGTGTAGCTATGAGCAAGGAGTAAAGAATTGGTAGTATTTACTGTGGGTGCTGCATTCCAGAGTTAAATGCATTAGGTAGTAAGATGCATAAGACTTTGCATATGACTTCCTTGTATTTGTCTTTTACAGCACTTCTCCTAGACAGGAAATCATACAAAATCATTAAAGCTCTGTGGAGTCTACCCTTGGTTTGATCTGAGTTCTGTTTTAGTGGAAAATAATTCCTGATGAATCTGGTTGGTATTTGTCCACTCAAAATTCCCATGATAGGTTTTACTGATGGAATTTGAAACAATATCATCTCTAGAGGAATGATTGCCATTTGGTAGTGCTGTGAAGTGCTGAATAGATATTCAATTGTTCTCTCTCCTGCCTTTCCAGAAATAGCTGTAGAGCACACCCAGACTAAAGCCTGTGCCCCTTTCTCTCTCTAATAAATTTTTCAGAACGGTGAAATTTTGAGAATGTGGATATCTGTAGTTTATATCTTCCTAACTGATCGCTGATTTTTTAAATCACGTCTGAGAAAAGTAAAGGAGTTATGTCTCAGCATTTTCTAAAAAAGAATCATTTAAAAATCAGTGATGAGAGCCAAATATAGTTCTACATCTGATCTTATTTAGCTGGTCAGTGGAGATGGGGATTGGTGTTAATTACTCAGTCTGCAAGTAAATGTGCACAAAATTCTGCTGAGAATGGACAGTGAACATGTTTAAAGTTCTTAGTGTACAAAGGCCCTGAGGGGACACGTGGGAATGTCATCTTTGTACTGTACTGTACTTTGTACTGTAAAGCTGTCATAGTGAAGATGGATTATGATGGTTCCTGCAAACCAAAATTCAAATTGCATATACTGGAGAAAGATCACTGTGTGCACTTGAATTAAATACTAGGTCAGCTTTGGATAATGTAGTGTTGAGTTAGAGCCTGGAAAACTGTGCTTAGCTTGGGTCCCTTCAAGGCTTGCAAATCAAAGCTGAAACAAACAATTTGAGTGGAAAACATGATAGAAGTTGCAGCAAATCAGAGGAGACAAAAACATGATTAGTTTGGAAAACAGAAGTCATCTAGGAGCATATGTAAAAAGCTGAGGATGTTCGCTGCTGTGTATGAAAGATCCGTCCCATCCCAAGTAGAGTGCCATACCAAGCATGTGTTCTGATGGTCACAAGCTGATCCCTTTGTGCCACTGAAAAGGAACCAGAACAGGGAGTGGCCCACTTACTAATGATTTACAGTATGCACCAACTGAACTAAATCTGATGTTCAGTTGAGGATATGCTTCTCCTCTTTTTTTTTTTTTTTGCTTTCATTAGCGGGGAGGGCAGTAAATCTAGAGCAAACAGAAGACAGCGTAGCATAACTGAGCACCTTGTCAGCCTATGGAATTCACCCCAGGAAGTGGCCTCCAAGTCAAATGCTTACAGTTGGGTGATTTTTATGACTGCTAATAACAGCTGTAGCTATGCAAACTAAGGTAATAGGGCAACCAAATGTATGACTTAAGGTGTTCACTTTCAGAGCAGGAAGCAACTATTTCTGTCCAGCTACTGGTCTCATTTGAAGGTTCTTCTGGAACCTTTTGAATTCTTTTCATGGATTCCCGTTAAAAATTGATTGTTGCCATAATAAAATAATTTTAAAATGTTAGCAGGACATTTTTATTATTAACATGAAAGATAGATGTGTTCATGTGTTGTGACAGTGATTAGAAAGACCAACCTTGTTAAATTTATAGAGGTCACTCCTGCTGATGTGTAACTCCTGCAGAACAGACAGGGGTTTTTTTTCTTTAGTAACTGCACTACTACTGACTCCTCTGGATATGGGGGAGTTTCATGGCTGCTCCTATAAGCACTGATAACTTGATATCAGCTGTTGCCCTGAAGAAAGGAACATCTTCAAGGGACTATTTACTGAAGGGACAGGAAAGGGCAGTTTGGATTGTTGTGGTATCCGCCAGCACTAATACAATTAAGCCTTTGGCAGCAGATCACAAAAAAGCTGATACTCATGATTTCTTTCTGATGGGGAAGCCACTGAAATGGTACCAGTTTCCATATAGAAACTCTCTAGATCCCTGGGGGTCAAACCCGTGAGCCTTTCCATGAGAAGGTTGGTAAGAGACTCATCAGATGTGTACTGATCTGATTTCCAAAAAGGTCTGATCTTGAGGTGATTGTGTGCCTGGACTGAATTTACATTATGCCATATTCTTATGCAGTAATCATTGCAGGAATTTCTAAGCCTGTCAGATGTTTTTCTCCGTACTGGAAACGAAGTAGTTCTCTCTTCTATTTAAATTGGTAGAATTTAACCATATGTCTTTATTTGAATAAAGACTAATGATTCCACCTATGTGTGGATGAACTAGTCGTGGTTTTTATGCCTTATTCTCTTGCTAGCTGCAGAAAGAGGTTGCTTTCTGGGTCAATAATGCCATTTAAGTTAAGCCCACATGCTGTCACACTCTGGTGGCTTCTAGAGCTGTTCTTGTCAATTGACAAGTGAAAGGTCAGTGTCTCACAGATTGTTGTTTGTGATAAGGAAACAGCTACAGTAAGATTTGAACTTCTTATGTCTTGACATTGCTGGCAGTTAGTGACTGGTCAGAGAAATGAAAGGTTGTTTTCATAAGAAATGCAGTACTCCTGCACACAGTGAAATAGTTGTGCTTCAGCTTCAAAAATGCAGTCACTTCATTTAACTGCTGCCCCCCTGTGTACATGTGTACAGACAGGAGTCAGACACACTCATCTTTCAATTGCTGCACTAGTTGTTTTAGCACAATTAGCCTGGCTGCTGAGGACTCCAAAGGTAGCTGATGCAACAAGGGATTACAGCGAGAGTGCTGAATCTGGGTGTATGAAATCAAGTTTAACTGAGTCACAGTTAAAGGCATTTTATCTTGTAAAATTTTACTAATCTGATAGGGAATAAGTCATAGTAGAAAAAGATCCAATTAATTTCCAGCTGCACAGCTTTATAATGCAGCAAGATATACAGGTAATTAAGAGAATTAACAACTTCATGAAAGTAGATTTAAAAAAAAATTCTGAAATCTATAGGCAGCCTCAGCTTTCCCACAGATAGCAATGTTATTGCTGTCTTCTTGACGAGAAAGGAAGCAGTTTTATTGTGTTGTTGCATTGTGCCTTTTTGTATTGCTGAAATGCTTAGAGACACAAAATCGAGAACAGAACCTGTCTTTGCTAGCTGATGTTCCTATTTTTCATTTGCAGAGTCGGTATGGGAATATGCCAACTGGGAAACCTTACATTGCTGTTCTGTCAGCAGAGGCCTGGCTGTTGGAGCTTTGTGAATGAGATGCCTATGTGGACCTGGCTGATGGTGCTTTACTGCTTTACTCAAAAGGGATGGCTCACAGCCCTGAAGGGGTCTGCCTTTGGCAAGTCTGCTTCACTGAGGGCCCTCTGGGGCAAGGAGGGTGTGCATATTTACACCCCAGGATGGCTATCCAGCCTGTAGCTTCCTTGGAGAGGAATAGGAAAGGCTGGCATGATCCTGAATGGACATCAGAAAACTTTGAGGGTATTGAAAAAGGTAGTTCTGATAGCTGTTGTGGTTTTGTAACAAGGTAGAGGCCTTACCTTTCAGAAAATAGTTTAATCATCAAGAAGTAGCTAATAAATAAGATTTGCATGCTGTGTCACTCTGTCTAATGGAGCACTGCAGACTAGAATCTACTTCTGTACAGGGGTCGAGTTCACTTGAGGTAGATATCTGCTGTCCTGAATGCTTCAGATCATGAAATTTCCCCTCCTCTAATATTGTTTTCATCTGTTTACTTTTCTGCTTACTAAATATATTGAAATAAAGTGAGGGAGCAAGAAGGCAGCTTGATAAGTACTGTTTCAGACTCTGTACTGATTTCTTTTGATGTATATACAGTGCTGTGATGCAGATACAGGATGGGTCAATGAAGGGAGAACAGTGGATGTTGTCTACTTCGACTTCAGCAAGGCTTTGACACTGTCCCATAACATCCTTGTAGGTAAGCCAGGAAATGTGGATTAGATGAATGGACAGTGAGGTGGACCAAGGACTGGCTGAATGGCAGAGCTCAGAGTGTTTTGATCAGTGGGGTAGAATCCAGCTGGAGGCCTGTAGTCACTGGCATTCCCCAGGGATCAATACTGGGTCTAATTTTATTCAACTTGTTTATCAATGGGATAGGAGGCACCCTCAGCCAGTTTGCTGATGACACTAAACTGGGGGAGTGGCTGATAGAGCTGAAGGCTCTGCTGCCACTCAGCGGGACCTCGATAGGCTGGAGAATTGGGCAGAGAGAAACCTAATGTGGTTCAACGAGGGCAAGTGCAGGGTCCTGCACCTGGGGAGGAATAACCCCAAGGGCCAGCACAGACTGGGGACTGACCTAAAGGAGGGCAGCTCTGTGGAGAAGCACCTGGGCGTCCTGGTGGGTGACAAGTTGTGCATGAACCAGCAGTGCCCTTGTGTCCAGGAGGGCCAGTGGTGTCCCAGGGTGCATTGGGAAGAGCGTGGCCAGCAGATTAAGGGAGATGATCCTGCCCTTTTACTCAGCCGTGGTGAGGCCACGTCTGGAATGCTGTGTCCAGTTCTGGGCTCCTCAGGACAGGAAAGACAAGGAGCTACTGGAGAGGGTCCAATGGAGGCCACTGATGAAAGTTATGAAGGGTCTGGAGCACTTCTCTAATGAGGAGAGACTGCAGGAGGTGGCCCTGTTCAGTCTGGAGAAGAGAAGACTGAGAGGAGATCTCGTTAATGCATATCAATATCTCAAAGGAAGGTGCCAAGAGGATGGTGCCAGATTCTTTTCAGTGGTGCCCAGTGAGAGGATGAGGAGTAATGGCCATAAACACAAGATGTTCAACCTCAACATAAAGAACATCTACTTCATGTTGAGGGTAGCAGAACTCTGGAATAGGCTTCCCAGGGAGATTGTGGAGTCTGCCTCTCTGAAGATCCTTTTACCTCTTTGTAGCTCTTCTTTGGACTCTCCAGCAGTTTTGTATCTTTCTTATTTTGTGGCACCCAAAACTGAACACAGGACTTGAAGTGAGGCTGCACCAGCACAGAGTACAGAGGGACAGTCACCTCCCTCTCTTGGCTGGTGATGCTGTGCCTGATGCCTCCCAGGACATGCTTGGCCCTCCTGGCTGCCAGGGCACTGCTGACTTATGTTCAACCTGACACTGATCAGGACACCCAGGTCCCTTTCCATGGCCCTGCCTTCCAGCACCTCATTCCCCAGTCTGTCTGTACATCCAGGGCTACCCTGTCCCAGGTGCAGAATCCAGCACTTTCCCTTGTTGAACTTCATATGGTTGGTGATTGCCCAGGCATCTCTTGCACAGGCCAAGATGTCTCTGCAGGGCCTCTCTTTCCTCAAGGGAGTCAACAGCTCCTCTCAATTTACTATTATCAGCAAACATACTTGGTATTCCTTTAAGTCCTGTGTCCAAGTTATTTATGAACATATTGGGGAACCCCTCTAATGACAGGTCCCCAGTCTGATGTCAGCCCATTCCCTGTACCTCTTTGCACCTGACCCATGAGCCAGTTGCTCACTCATTACATGATGTGTTTATCTAGTTGTGTGCTGCACATTTTGTCCAGAAGGATACTATGAGGGACAGTATCAAAATGTTTACTGAAATCCAAAAAGGTTACATCAACTGGCTTCCCTTGATCAGCTAGGCAGGTTGCCTTGTCATAAAAAGAAATCTGTTTTAACAAGAAGGACTTTACCCTCACAGAGCCATGCTGGCTGTGAACAATGACTATGCTGTCCTTCAGGTGTTTTGCAATAACTCCTAGTATAATCTTCCTCATGATTTTACCAGGCACTGAAGTAAGATTGACAGGCTTGTGGTCACCAGGGTCATTCCTCTTACCCTTCTTGAAAACTGGGACAGCGTTTGCAAGCTTCAGCCAATCAGGACCTCTACGGATTTCCAAGACTGTTTAGAAACCATTGTGAGACATCTCATGATGACATCAGCCATCTCCTTGAATAGTACTCTTGGATAAATCCCACCAGGCCTCTTAGAGGGATCCAATTGGAAAAAAATCCCTGTTTTGTAAGGCAGAACTCATAAGTGTAAGAATTGGAGGAAAATGTCTTATGGAAAAGGAACCCACCATTATTTGGATGTCTGATCAGCCTCTAAGTAGCTGATCTTGAGGCATTCAATGATTCATGGCAAAATATTTCATTTAATGAGCTCTTCAGTGTGATATGGAACTAAAAATAACATAGCAGCTTTGATGGGAAGATGTGCCCATGCCTGTGAAAATTTGGATTTCATCTGTGCTGAGGAGTGTACTGGATCTGTGTTAATAATAATAGTGATAATGAGGATAATCATCGTCATCACTATCATCTGCTTTATAGAGGAACATGGGAGGTGGCTGCAACAGTCAAAGGTCATCTTTCTTTTGGGCAGCAGGAAGCTGTAGGTTGCAATTAAGCTCTACATGCTGTCATGGTAACTAAGTTGTGTTTAAATAAAAGTAGTTTATGCTAAATTATGACTCTGATTAAATACAAAGCATAATCAGCATTCTTGCCACGCCAGTGATTCCCCCTTTAAAAAAATCTCCCTCTTTCTAAGGTACCTTGTTTTGTGTTTGCACACAATCTGTGCTCTTACAGCAGCCTCTTCTGCTAGACCAGTATATCAGATTTTGTGTGCAAATTTGCATAAAGTAGGAGCAAAGCGTGCCCTGAGATACTCCCTGGAGTTTCAGTGTTCACAATGAACAGCACGTTGCCTTTGCTAAGCAGCTTCAGTATGTCTGCATCCAAGAAAGGGTTTGAATGCAGCAGACATTATGCATGTCCTTTGTCAGCCTCTTTCTCATAGAGCACATTCTCTTGACAAGGAAAGGACTATCAGGATCTGCTGTCTTGCTCTTGTTCGAACAGAGTCTGTATCAGTAGTTCTAGTGGTCTCCGGCTCTAGAGCAGCTTAGTATTTCACTGTGAGAGAAGAAGGTCATAATCAAATAGCAGAATGCTGTAGGATTATGTCAGTGCCCTTAGCTACAGCAACTTGCTTACTGATTGCAAATTATGTTTTGTAAAGGTGAACTTTGTACTGAATAATTCCTTAAATGTGTCTTCTGTTGTAGCGGGTGATTTGTGAGAGATGCAGAGTATGTCCTTGGTACTCAGTGGTGTATTAAAAGATGAATGACTTTGGAAATCACCACCACTTTCAAGCTGCTCTGATTGAATGGCGTAATTGTTCCTTTTTGCCCTGTGAAGGATGTGCTAATAATTTGATAGTTGTGTGGGCAGCACAAGATTCCTCTTTCTCTCTACCCCTCTGGCCCTAAAATCCAACTTCAGTTTAATGGTAGTTCAGTAAACCCTCTACCAGATTTACCTCAAAACATTTGAAGCTGTATATATACAATGATATTTGAAACTGACCCATTATGATTTATCTTTCCTTTTTTCACATGCTAACCTTTCCCCACAGCATGGTAAAATTATGAAAATGAAATATAATAAACATCAAATTATCCACTTTTGTCTTTTTTTTTTTTTTTATATTGAGTACAATAATCCCAGCTGTTATCTTGTCCTTTGAATGATACCAAACATAAGTTTATGCTGCACTTTTTTGTTACTGCACAGAACTTAATCCAGAAGTTCCATGTTAGGTAAAAGGGATGAAGTCAGTATTGCTAGAAGGGCTCAGAGAAAATTGCTATCTTGTAGGAAGAGGACCTACTATTTATTGATAAATTCCCTTGGTGAGGAATGTCTTTTCCAGGTGAGGTAGAATTCCAATATTTTCTTCATTAACCTCCTTTCTGAAGAGACTCAAGAAGTGTCAGCTCCTGCTCCATTTGTTTTCTGATGCTGCTTTCTATAGGCAAGTTACTGTAATTCCACTGACAGTTTTAGTGGCTGGGAAGCTGATGGCCGACAGAAAACTTCAGGTTTTTATCTCATTCTGCAATCTACTGCACTATCACATCAGACAGCAAACTCTTATGCAGTAAGGAAAGTGGATAACTTCTTTCAGTTTTCAAACTTAGTTTGTAAATTAGAGTCTTGCCTCAACCTTTAAGAATAAGTAGGTCAAGCCCAGGAAAAACAGGGCTGCTTCTTCTTGGGAAAGATTTGGTTTTCTGTGCATGTGTCAGAAGAAAGACCACATGCAGGATGTACTGTGAGTTGCATCCCCCACTGCTTGTTTCATCACTCCCATACACCAGAAACCAGCCTCTTTGAGCCAAACAGGAAGAATAACTTTATCTTGTTATGACTGAGAAGACACTGATGAGCCAAAAGGAGTTGGTTGGAAGGTAAAAGATTAATATTGTAGAACAGCCAGAATACCTGATGGTGCGTAATGGAAACCTTGGTACTAAGCTGTTAAGCTTGTGTTATAAACAGGTTTGTATGAATTGATGAAGTTTTTGGTATGTAGAGCTTTGAGAGATGTATCCTTTAGTGCTTCCCTCAACTCATCCTTAAAAGGGGAGTCTTTAAGAAGAACTTTTTTCTTGGTTAATGTAGACATTTATTGTCTAAAATAACCCAAGAAGTAATTTAGTCAGTATTCATTGGGCAGAAAATTCAGTGCTGCACTGAATAAAGAATGGCTTGCCAAAGAAGTCATTCATGAGTGTACGTGTGTTATGAAAGAGAGCTTTCTACCTTCAGTTTCTTCTTGGTGGTAAGCTTCTCTCCTGAGGTTAGGAATTCTGGACACTGAGAATTGCTTTATAGTGAACTTGAACACAGATTTATATTTTGAATTTAGCTTCAGATATGGATATATTTCACACATCTGTGCATGCAGTTCATTCATCAGTTACTGATGTTAACTAGATGGTGGGGATGTTTTTGAGTGCTTCACTAACTCCAGAGCAATGGATATTTCACATCTTTCATAAATGCTGACTTTCATTTGTAGGGTAATTTCAGTTGGGAGTCCTCAGTTAGGAGCTTCAGAAACATTAATGAGCTTGGCTGTAAAATGCCCTTATGTAAATATAATTAACCTCATACTGCATGATGGCAAATCTTATGCACAGAGAGACTCTGTAATTGGAATGGGAAGAGAATCTAGCCTGGCTAACACCTGTGGTTTAACTGCAGAGCCATCTTTTTCCCATGAAGTACAGAATTTAAATCATGATTTATTTCCAGCTCTTGCTGTATAGTGTCAGAAAGCAGTGAAAGAGGAGGTTAATGGTTGCCTTGCATTTATGAGACAGAAGAAAAAAATGGAGCCTTGGGAGGGACATCTGTCTTGTTCCACGTGCACTTAAAAGGTTTTTATTGAGACATGAAAGGTTGCGTTGTTTCATGCTTTGTCTTTTTGTTGCTTATCCAGGCAGTGATGTACTGCCAACAATTCTATAAAGGAATTTCTCGAAATATGTCCTATTAACTGATCTTAAACCTCATGTATATGCTATGTGGGTACTCACAGAAAAGAAAAGAAAGAGAATTTAGGAATCAAGTCTTTTACCCCTTAAGTACAGAAACAGCATCTACTAAGAGAGATGGTGACACTAAAGAGGCAGATTTACATGAACTGTGCTTGCCAGGCATATATTAGTGTGGAAAAAGAGAAAGGTAAAAAAAAATTGCTGGCGTTTGTTAATGCTCAGAGTGTAATTTTCAACTATGTCTTTTGAACTGAGTTGAGGGGAAAAAAGAAAGTCTCTAAGAGCTTTGGAAATGTTTGTTCTATGAGTATTTTTCCTTAAATGCATCACATATCCTGGGTGATTTACTCAAGTTTGTGTATGTGTGAACTTCAGAAAGCAAGGCCAGAGAGAAAGGGGTATTTTGGTACTGTGACTGGAGCACAGAGTAAATGAGATGGTAAGATTGCCTCCAAATCCCACTCTTCAGTTTGGTTTAATAATTTGAATGGTTTCTACACTCTTAATCTGTGAACCAAAAGAAAGAAATGCAAAATAACTGACTTGAAGTCAGTAATCTTTTGATATGTGAATATTCTGGGCTCCTTTCTACCCCCTGCTTTACATATATGTATTGGACTCTGGGGATAAATGAGGATTTATTAGTCAAATAAAGATTGTGGGCACACATCTTGATGTCTAGTGAGGTACTCAGCCTGTAGATTGACCCACACGTACAAATTTGTGCAGTACAAACAATACCGTGGAAAGTACTGGATGCGTAAAACGTTCACAGCCTGGCACAGATTTCGGCACAGCACCATCTTTCCCTTTCATTTCCATTGGCTGCATGACCAAAGGGGTGTAAAGAAAAGATAGCAACAGAGTGACTTGAACTCGTTCAGACAAAACCTGTTATTCTGTTAGAGGTCAGGAGTGTTGCAATATCGTAGGATACTTCTGTGGGCTTTTACCTGTGTAACACAAAGTAGTGCTTCAAGCTTCCCAGATTAGGAATTAGAGAGTGTTTGAAATTCAAGTTAGTATTTCAGCTTTCATTGCTTCTGGAGACATTGCACTGTTGAAAAAATCCCACAGTAGCAGAAAGTAAAAAGCACTAAAAGTGGAGATCATTTCTCGATTAGGAGATCCTGAACTATGGCTAGGCCAATTCTTATTTTATCTTGATTTTTCTGTGTCTTAGGTACGTTCCTATTTTGGTATTCCTGTAATACACTGTTGACTAAGAAGTGTCCCTGCTGAGGAAAAGAGTAAATCAGTGGAGCGCAAGGATAGACTTTATGTACATTTGGAA
Organism: Gymnorhina tibicen; assembly: GCA_013399875.1. Taxonomy (NCBI): domain Eukaryota; kingdom Metazoa; phylum Chordata; class Aves; order Passeriformes; family Artamidae; genus Gymnorhina; species Gymnorhina tibicen. The sequence goes on from VXAZ01003156.1 coordinate 177,272, forward strand.
TTTAGTTCTGAGTGAGCTCCTGCTAGGAAGCAGATTTTTTTGCCTAGGAAGTGTGCCAGCATCAGTAAGGAAATGAGGCAGTGTTGCTGGACCCTCAGGATTAAGAGGGTACTTAGGCCCAATGTGCTGTTTTATGAGTGTCCATCCAGGACATCTCTAGGAGGGCACTCAGGAATGATGCTTTTTGCAGATGGTACGTCAATGTAAACAATAGCTCCCTGTTTTCTGCAACAAAACAAATGGTGTGATTGAACAGGAAGCAGAGCTGCTGCCTGTCCAGCAGGCATTGGTGGTCAGTACCATACAGATGTTTCAGAACGCGTTACAGATGTTTGCAGTTTGAGCAGCTGACCATCCCTGTAGTACTTGGACTGTTGTATAGGACACGTGCCAAAACAGCGATACTACTGAAACCCCTACAATTACATTGAAACAACCCCATTCTGCATCTGCCCATAGGATATGTGATTACTAAAAGAAGTGTTATTTTTCTCACTTCTCTCTGTTCTATTTGTGGTACTCCACAAATACAGAATTTGTAAATGTGTTTGATTATTTCCGCCTTCTTTAGTTCCTTTGTAGTTCACAATAAGAAAATGTGACCTAAATAACAGGCTTTATAAGATCTTCATCCCCATTTATTAAAAAGCATTAGCATTCTATGTGCTGACTAATATCTACTTATCTCGAAATGTATAAGTGAGGGGCAGTGGTTTATATTTATATCTTTCTAAAGAAACCTCATGTCTCTTTGGTAAGTGATTATGTTGGAGTGCTTTTGTTTAAGAACTAGTTACCCAAAAAACTCAGAAACCAAGCATCTAGACAGTTTCTGGGAAGCTTGAGAGTAATATTTTTCAGGCAATGTGCACAATCAGTTTAAAGCATTTTATTGCTCTGTGCAGTTCATGTTAGACTTGTGGATGTGGACAAGGATCATTGGAAAGTCTCTACAATCGCAGAAACCACGTCACTAATGTGACGTGGCTTTTATGTTGTCCCAAACACCAAGACACACAAATACTTTCCTGTTTTGCAACTGTCTGAAATGCCTCTCTCAAGCCCCACCATCTCATAACTTCAGGGGATCTGCTGATGCAAATAGAAATGTATTGCACTCGCTGGGGAAGTTTATATTCGGAATTGCAAATCTTTATTTGGCAGAAGATGGGGAGGTTATGATTGCAGTTGAGATAAGTCAACTCATCAACTTCTTAACTGCTGTCTATTTGCCATGGGAGTAGCACTTCCTAGTAACATGGTCAGCAATGGTAATTAATTAATGATGATCCATCCTGATTTCAGATATATGAATTGCATGAACTAAGATGAGGTTAGGTTTATATGTGCACTCTTCTCTGAAGGGAGAGCTGTCTGTTAACAGTTCCCAACATGGAACATGAGGAATTTGGTTTCAGGGTAATTTAAGGGGACAGAGCAGAATCTTGTGCTAGTTCATTGTAAACATAAATAGCTGAGTTATCAAATATTACATCATATTTATGGAAATATTGTTTAGCGAATTCAAGTGCGTTGGATGTCCCAGGTGGACATACATAGGGTAGCAGGACACTGAAGAACTGTCTGCCTGCACGCTGGGAATGTAAGGAGGTATTCTGGCAGACAGCCTAAATTCCTGCATTCTACCAGTAGTATGAGATGATTTAAGTCCAGGATTTCAGCTATAGCCTTCTGAGAGCACTGCTGATTCAGTGTAGTGAATCCTGTAAATCGGAGTGGCTCAGCATGGGATTAACATGATGGGGGCACTTTCAGCAATTTTACTGGTTCCTCATAAAAATAGAGAGGCTAGTTTAGCATTCCTGTTCTTGAAATATTACAGTTGATTAGTCTCAAAGTATGTAAAATAAGGATAAACACTTAGATTATCTTCTTAGCCATAGTAGAATGGATAGCAGTTCTTTATATGAGAAACAGAGGTTGCGTGATAGTTGGCCTAAAAAATATTGTCATAGCACGTCTTTCTTCCGTCCCAAATACAAATCAGTTCTTCAACTTTGCTTTTAATAATGGAAATATTTAACAGGTGAAATAAAGCAAGCCTAAGTGGAAAAAGAACTTCAGGATGACTTCAAATACTTTATTTGATGTGCCTCACAAAGATGTTTTGTTGTTTTTGTGGCTGCAAGTAGAGGAATGAGATTGAACAGGTGAGAGACTACCTCTTGGAAACTTTTTGCAAGGAGAAAACTATGCCGTGGATGATTGCTAACAATAACCTGACAGGGTTCTTTTTAGGAGTATGTTGCAATTTTGTGACATGCATTGGTGAACAGAAGCTATTTGTGGTGAAAATGAGAGAAGGAGGAAAGGGAATTGTTAGGAATTGCATGAAGTCTGGGAGATGACATTACATAATTGTAAATTCATGCAGAAGAAGTCAAGAAACTGAATTCAAAGTATTGAGGAGTTGCTTCAGTAGAGCTGACGCAGCTTTCTGTGAAGTTAGAGATCTTTCAGTTGATTTGAGGAGAGCTGGGTCAAGTCTAATGAAACTCTGATTCTTTTCAGACAGTGAGAGGCTGAGATGAGACTTCCTAATGGAAAAAAATCTTAGACGGGCCATCAGAAGAATGAAATTACATGATATTTAAAATGTTTTTAAGAAAGGCGATGAAAGTGAATAGTAATGATCCCAATTTTGCAGAGAGATGATAAATTGTCTGAGATCCCAAGGGACTCCTTCCTATGCTGCATGTTGAGTTTGCTGGAGAAAGGTCAACAAAAATGCTTAATATGCTAGAGGGGTGTTATTTTACAAAGACAAAAAAAAAGTTGGTTTTTAATTTTTTTCTCGCCTGAAGTAAAATATACATATTTTGCACAAATTTAAGGTGTCTTTCTTGTATCTTGAGGTAAGACCAAGCGAGGATTATGGTTTACTCTTTCTTTTCTGTATGGATGGAAAACCATATGCATTATCAACATTTTTAGTGACGGGATACATTTATCCTGTTAGTGTTAATGCAGACAAGGTTAGAGCTGAGCTTAAATACTGTAGATTAGCATGAAAGCAGCAATAAACTTGTTCACAGAGCAGCAAAAGGGCGTGAATGAAATGCCTCTCTCTTACTCCACCTGCAATCTGGAGGCATTGCTGGATTAGGAGGGGTCAGCCAGTGAGCTTTAGCTGATGACACTTCTGGTTTTTTTTCTGTCTTCAGATATCTCAGCTTATGACAGAGACTAGTCGAGAGGGCCTGACTGAAGCAGCATTGAACCGCTACAATGCAGATAAACCCTCCCTGTACAGCTTCCCTGCTTCCCAGAGCACATATGTTGCCAGTGAAGTATCCACAGGCACCTCGGTGGCAGCATCATTTTTTGCCAGGTAAGAGAGATTTCTCAGATTTTACTTTGCTGGACACGTAATTTCTTTCAAAGGAGACAACTCTGTAGTGAAGAAGTGGGGTTCACAGGCTACAGCACATGTCAAAACTGTAGATACAGATCTATCACAAACTTGCAGGAATGACCATGAAAATGTTGTTTAATCCACCTACATGCATTTAACTGTAAAATGGGGATGATATTTCTGCCCTCTTCTGTAAAGTATCTCTTTAATGCTTGATTTGTGTTAAAATGTGATTGTGCTCCCAGAATAGCACTTGACTTTGTGACATTTTTAGAGGGGTGTATCCCTGAATGAGAAGGACCCATCCAAGTAATTTCCTGAGATGGGAAATTAACTATAGAGCTAACTGGAGGTGGCTAGTTCAGTTTGGTGGCAATCTTCAGACTTCTTTATTGAATTTTACTTCCTTCTAGGGAAATTATCAAGATTCCACTTTCAGACTGAAAAGTTAAGGTTTCTGATTTCAGTTTCTGTCCCTGTCATGCCATTTATGTGACCTGAGGGTCTAAATTCAGCCTTGGAACATGCTTTATGTTGATTATTCAGACATAGTTAAAAAATCTTGATGAGATAAAGTTTCATTTAAAAAGTCTTATGGCTATCTTGATTAATTTGTTAGTAAAATGTTTTGTTAAATGGGCATACCAATAAGCTAATAAGTGAAATATCAATTACCACCAATAAAAATATCTTTTTGTGCAGAAATATGCTCTTTGCAGAACGTAATCTCTCCAGTTGAATCCTTATGTAACAAAAGACATTGAAATAATCCTTGTCTTTTAATGCTTTTTATTAATTAGAAGATTGACTTGGGAAGAGTTGTGAAAGTAATGAAATAACGGGAGAATAAGCCATTATTATAGCACTTCCAATCCAATCCAGTGAGAGATCTTGATTTCAAAACATGGAGTGAACTTTGAGCGAGCACCTCAAACATTTTCCGATCAGCTTCCTTCCCTTGAGAGAGCCAAACTGTTACTAATTCCACATGATTCTATTTTATTTTAAAGGTAAATGGAAAACTTATAAAGTTGTTGGACTCTGTAAATCTGGAAAAAGACTTTCCTCTCCTATTTTTCCTCACCAGCATGAGGGCTGCACATGTTTGATCAGTGTCATACAGCGAGTCATGTAAAAGGATTAACTGTAGCATTTTAGAAGATCCAGTTGTTTGGGGCAACTCTGCCATTTTTTCTTTACAGATGTGATGCTGCAATAGCAAATGTGAATGATGACAGTGGTCTTGGTTTGCTGCCCTTTTCTGTTTAGCTGCAGGCAATTTAAATTAAAATTGCTGAATGTACACACATGGTAGTATCTTACTGGAGTGCAGATTGGGATTAGCACATATTTTAGCATGAACTGATTTATGAAGATGACTTGACTCATTTGTTCTTCATTGTTTCATTGTTTATGCTGAGAGAATTCATTTGCTCTTAATATACTCTGCTGAAATGTAGGAAACTAATTAAATTTACTCAAAATCCCTAGTGTAAATCATAGCATTTTAAGTAGAACTCTGTTAGCTTCTAGCTGATGTTGTGAATTACTGACTGTGCTTGGTCCAGCAGAGATCTCACGTTTAGGCTGTTTACTTTTAAACTGTACTTAGCAAGACAAAAGCGCCTGGTTTCGTTTGGGGTATTGCACAATTAGATTAATATCACTTATGTAAGTCAGTTTTGTCCTGGATTTCAAGTTACATCATCTGCTGGCAATTTAAGCAGCAAATTCAAGCCCGTTGTTCACTGCTTGACCTTTTAACAAGAAAATGCACAAGTTGTTTTCCGAATGTGAATCGCTAATTTTTGTTTTGCATCTTATGTGTCTATTTGCATTTCTGTCAAGCTGGGGTAAGAAGCGTAGGGTAGGGACCTGCGTGTATGTGTATTACAAAATGCAAAGTAGAAGGCAGGGGCTGCCTAACTCATTAAGGTGGTGCACTGTTTACAATGTGAAACAGTCCTTTGTATCAGGGCTATGAATTCTCAACTTCTGCTTTTTATGATTGTCAGTGGCACATGGAGTAGTCACTACCAGCTATATCTGTTTTTTTTGAATATGTGTCACATGCAATGTTTTCCCAGTGAGTAAGAAATTACTATAAAGCCAGAGAAATTTTCCACTGTGAAGCTGAAGTTCAGAGTTGAAGAGCAGAACCTCTTCTTTTGAAGTTTGAATAATGACCCACAGTGTTTTGGTCTAACTTCCCTAACAAGCAAAGCAAACCTCAGATGAGACTCGGATATAAGTCATCCATCATCAGGAAAAAACCCAATTAACTAAAATACTATAGTATGGAGGAAATGTCAAGGCATCCATGGAACTTTTGGTTGTAATTACTTCAGAAATACCAGGAATGGAATACTGGGAGCTCATAATTTTTCTGTTCTCAGGCACTACTAGTTCAACAGTGACAGTCACTTGACTGGCCTATACCTGTCATTGAGTCATGGAGAAGTATCCTAAGGCAACAGTGACTCTCAGTGTTTTTAAAAACCAGGAGACTTATCAGATGTCTCAATAATTGACTGTTACATTTCATGATCTATAGTTGACAGATTTCCAAACCAGCTGCAACTTCTGTGAATTGTCATTTGTTGGGATATTGCTGCAAGGGAACTCATGACACATCAGGATTCCCGTGGGACAGTATGTGAATGCTTTGAAGGAACAAACACTGAAAACTGTCCAAAGTGCTCAGCTGGTAGGCTTATGAATATTAGATGATACAGGTATGAATAATGAATTTCTAATGGTGGTTCTGACACAGAAACAGAATTCAATCAATTGTGCTTTTAGTGACAAGCACCAAATTTGCCTTTCTGTTCAAGGCTATCACTCATTTTTGTCTCAGATATGCTTCAATCATGCTAATTTAGCATCATCTTGCTTCTTACTAGTACACATTCATGATGAGAATAACTCATTTAGTGAATGTGAAATAATGTCAAGATTCTTTACACATAATGAATCATTTGCAGAGCATTTTAGAATTTTTTTGCATGACTTAACTTTTGCCTCCAGTTTGGGTCTTTGTCCTAAGAAACACGGCATCCTTGGGCTGTTTCAGCCTAAGGTGCTTGTGTCTGGCCTCTTGCCTTGTGTCCTCCAAGCACGGTGTAGGAGTGTGCCACCCCAGTTAAGGGATTAGTAGATGCTGGTGCTGATGCTGCCAAAGAACTGAGGGAAAGGCCTTCTGTAGCTTGTTTCCTTGGTGTCTCTGTGAAGCTTTATCAGGCCAAGGGGCAGAGTAATTTGATTCCTATCTACGCTCTGTTTCTACTCAGAGAAAAATTCAGGGACCCTGACTTCAGCTTTGGCCTGACTACCCTGCAAATAAACCTGCCCTGCTGAATAAAACTTCTCTCTTGTGACTGGGCTGTAGAGTTTCAATAGTCTCTAAGAGGGTGATAGCACGATGCAGGAACTAGAAGTCAAAACTGGACCAGAGCCTGTCTGTTGTCCATTAAAATACATTAAAAGTTTTTGGGATCTTAGTGCTGTTCCCTGTTTGCCCCATCACAGTTAAGCTTGCTTTATTGGAGAGGAAGAACTTTGATTGCAGCAGGACAAAGGAGAGACATAAAAGCCCATTTCACTTGGGATGTAAAAATGGTAAAAAATTTTTGAGGACGAGATATTTTTGAATGTTAGTCTTTAAAGTTGTTTCCTGTTGCTAGTCAGGAAGTGTAACTGTGTATTTCGAACAAAAGACTGCCTCAGTCTGAAATCAGATATAGTCATATTTGGATTAATTGAACCTAACGGGAATATAGATAATCTTGAAAGTAGCCTGAAAAATCTGTTTTAGGGATCATTTTCCGTGTCTTTATGCAACTAAACACTAAAGAGGGCCACAAAATGCTACTGTTGTAGATGTTGCAAGGCATGTTTTTCAAACGGAATGTCCAAATTTTTTAAAAGCTCTTACATAAAGACAAAACAAGAATAGAAAAACTTAGTTGCATGTATAATGGATACACAGCTACTCAGTGTGGGATAAGCTCTGCTTACAGTTACCTTAATTCTTGGAAAAACTGCTGGTGACCTTTTCCCCACTCATTCCTCATCCCTGTGTGGTATGGCAGCTGGGGAAGAGGAGGTGAGGCAGTGCTGTACTGCTAAAGGGGTACAGTGAATGTTGTGTTCAAAATGCTTCTGAATGTTCCACAGATTTCCCCTCCATTCCTGAGAATCCTTTTTGAATGTTTTTTAAAATTCTCATGCATCTTGCATGAACTACAAAGCTGATAGGAAGACAGTATTTGTGGGGCCCTCTTGTTAAAGCTGCTGTGCTGTTCTGATGACTTAGCACTCCAGAAACCCTGCAATCTCATGCCTCCCTGTTTTTTGCATACATGTGGAAAACTTCAGTTTATCACACAACAACTTCTGATGTTTGCTGTTTTTACTTGTAGTTAGTCCATACAATCTTTGAGTATATGTCTGTTTTAAAGATCAAAGGAATCCAGAAACACTTTCCCTTAAAGACTACTGGGTATTGTAGGCACACTGTTTTAACATCCTGGCTTGAGTTTTTTGGAGGTCTGGGGCAAGTTTACAAAAAGGAATTTTTCCTGGCATTGCAACAATTTGTCAGACCATGCACAGGAAAAACAGGTAAGAAACAGAGGCAGCAGTTAGTAGAGAAGGAAATGGGTTGGAGAGGATATTCTTGTACCACAGAGCCCAGCTTTGGCTTGGGAAGGAAGGCCCACAGGAGAAACATTGGATTTGTGTGGGTAGTCTGGCTGTAACTGATGTAGCAGAAGTGTGCCACTGGCAGCTGTGAGAGCCAGGTCAGGAATCTGCTGTCGATACTCCTGTGACAGGTGCAGGTGCACATCCGGCTGTGCAGGCACACCCAGGGCATCGGAGCTGCAGTGGCCTCAGAGACCTCTCAGCAAAGAGCCTGTGAACATTGTCAGCTAGTGAAAGCTGCTCATCTGTGCCTAGTCAAAAAAATAATATTTTTGTCTGAACAGCAGATGAGTCAGATGACAGTGTTTCTTCATGCTGAAGAGTGGTGGACCCAGTTGCTTTTCAAGCCATGCAGTGGTTCCCTAGTTTGGGCACTGCTTGGGAAGTTCTTGATATTAAATAATTGTCACCTCAACATCCTTAAGAGAAAATGATTTTTTGAGACTTGGGTGAAAACACGTTTTGGTTTCTTGCTGTCTAAACTATGCAGAATCTAACAGGATTGCCTTTCATTAGCTGAACAAACTAAATTTAGCAGTTAAATTGTGGTCAGATTCTTGAACATTTTGAAGAACTATATGTTAATGACTCTGATCAAAATTCCTACTCTTTTCCCTCATCCTTACCATATACTGCATAAGAAATACATAAAAAGAATGTTAAGATAAAAGATCCACAGACTATCTTTCAGTAGGAATGCTGGCAGCAAGTTTGGAAACATCTGTAAATCATTTTCACAAATATTTCTACCTTCAAAGCCTGTCTTGGGCTGGCTAGTGGGGGAAATTTTAATCACAATGATCTCAGTCTTCCTGAAAGACCATCAAACGTTTAAAATTGGCACCTAGGTTTGAGTGCACAACTTTGGAGGCTGATTTTTCATACTTGCTCAACATTCCTCAGTAACGTAGGAGATCTATGTTCATAGTCACTGCTTTTCTGTGCTTCCTGTTGCTGTGAGAGCCCTAACTAACAGGCTGTTTCTGCTTTCTGTTACTGGTGTTATTTCATGTATATAAATTTAATGCTAGTCAAAAGGGAGTTGTGACTCTCCTGAAGCGAAAGAAAGCTGGCAGCTGAGGCATAAGGAATACTCTTTTTCTATGGTTCAGTGTAAACAAAATGAAAATACCTTGGTGAGAAAGACTATGAGAGTTATATGCAAGAATAGCCAGTGTGTAGTAGTGGAGGCAATGATCTGATATGCAATGAAAAAATCAGAACTTAAGTGCCACATCTGGAAGAGGGAAAGCAAAGGTATGTCAATGATCTCTAATTTTGCATGGTAGTTCTATCTTGGGTCCCAAACAATTTCCAGTGATTTTTTTTTTTTTTCAAAGCTGATGCATTTCCCAGGATGCTTTTGTTTGAATGAGTTCATATAGTTTGATTAAAACAAAAAAAAGAAAAGAAAGCTTAACAGCAAGATTCCAGAGTAGGTTAATTTCTAACAAGAATTGTATAGGCTACGTGTCTGAAACAATGGTGTTTGAATCTTTGGATATTGCACGCTGCCATTATTTAAACAAAAGCTTAAGAAAATGTATGCACTCTTTAGATCTGGGCTGGAAATCTAGTTGGGATATGTTTAAGTTGCCACTGGGCTGTGAACAAAAGTAATTTGAATCTTTATGCCGATTACATCCACTGTGTGTTGGTTGCAGATTATTAGCTTGCACTCACAGTTTAAAATACAGATAACGGACCTTGATTTTTAAATAGGGTATGGGATCTGACCCATGGAGCTATAAAAAGAAATAAGCTAAAACTACCCTAGATTATTGTAGAATACTATACTTGCAGGGGCGTGCCATCTGCTTAGTCTCAAAGCATGTAACTGATGAAAAGGATGTAAATCCTCCTCATGTTCCTAGTATCAAAGTAATCCACTTAAGGTAAACAACTCTGAAGTTAAAAAATGCAGTTTTCTGGTCTAAGCATGTTTTAAAAATATCATTATTTAGAAGAATCTAAAGGAAAGAATTGCTATCCAGGAACAAATTATTTACCATTGAACACAGAAATTAAAACTCTAGCCCGTGAAAAGTATGTTACTTTGATGTTACGCCTTTATTGAAATATGCTACACCTGCTTCTATGTGCTGCACAAGGCGAGTGTTTTCTGACCTGCACTTGCCCCACATATGGTTTGTTTTGTATCGATGGTAATGGTAATCACTAAATAAGGTTGTTATTGAAATAGTCATCAAGATTGGCAGTTTCTTGTGTAACTAGCCTTTCACAGTTTTGAGAGAATTTGCCCCTTTCCTCCCTTTTTCTTTGGAAAGTTTTGAGATAAAATGTTTCTCTGTGATGCAATGAATATCCGGTTCTGTAAGGCAAAGGACACATACTATGGAAATTTTTCTGCTTAAGAGATTATCTTAAAATGGATGTCTTGTCCCCTAAGTATAATTCATTATATTATTTTTTTCTGGTATATATTGCCTAAAAACCAGAATCCCAGATTTTTTTCTGATTCCTGTAGGAATCACTGGTGTTTAGTTATAAACTTTTGTTTCTGTAAATGTGTTTTTTGCATCATTTTAATCTGTTTTACATACACAAATATGAACTTGTGACTGAAATTCATTTGCCCTATTAATTTTTATATGATCAGTGTTCAGTTTTTTCAGTTAAAAAATTGCATCTGTGAATACAGTGCCTTTATATGTACTTTTCCCTGCTTTTTTTCTGTCTGCTTATTTTCTCAAGTACAAATCCATGAAAATGCATGATAACCAAAGACCCATTTACCTTCTTCTCTCTGAGATCCTAGAGTCAACAGCTGATTATATTACAATGAAAAGGGCCAGTAATGCAAACATCTACGTAATCTCCTTCATGCAATGTAAAAGCTTTGTGGAAGCTCCTAAGTGTTATGTAGCCTCTATCAAGGCAGAAGGAGGTAACCAAGACACTTCCTGTCTTCAGTAGTTAGCAATGCCCTTTGTCCGATGTTCTGAGGTGTTCCCTTAGCTTAAAGTTTGCCTTGTCTATCTGTACCCCACTGATTGCTGCTGTTACAGATAAGAGGCTTTAGACCTGTAAATGACTGTGCTGGCCCATTCTTGCTTCGACTCTCGTGTCTTAGATGCTGTGTACCAATGAATGCTTTGCATGCAGGGAAGAGTATGGAATGCTGATGATCCGGCAGCGAGGTCCTAATTACCTTAGTGTGGTTTGTCGAAGAAGGAGGCAGTTTTTCATGGATCTGTGTTCCTAATTCTTCTAGGTCATTTCAAGCTTTCACTACAAAGGTACCTAGGTGTATGGAAGCTGAATTCCTGCTGCTCTCCATACACTATGCTAATTCTTTTCTACTTCTTGTCACATCTTGTGATTTCTTGCTGATTTCAACAGATTGAAAAGGGAGAGGCTAATTAAGCATAGGATTTGTCTTCTGATTTCTAACAGGGATTCTGTAGTACCAGAATACTTGCTACTTGAACATCCGCTCCCTGCACTGATTCAGAAAAACTTGAACTAAGGCCATTTCCTTCTCTCAACATGGCCTTTCTCTGAAACCTGACATATACATTGAGAAAAATTGCTAGCAGCATATGCAATAATCCCTCGGCACCTGTTACCAAAGATTCCTGGTGTTCAATCTTGCTTTTTACTCTTAGGGCAGTGGAAATGAAAATGGTCAGCATTAATCTTTCGACTTTCAGTATAGTTGTGACTGCCAACTATAGTATAGGAAACCTCATGTTGATTTACCGTTTTGCATATTTCTTGCTTCCCTTAAACCTTGACATGAGAGTTCTGATTTACAGTGTCTCTATCTTGATTTGTGGGGAGAGAAAGATGAATTGATGTAGTTGCACTGTCTAGAGCAGAAAATTATATGCACCACCAGTTGTTTTTTTCTCTTTGTTTTTAAAAACATCAAAATAACCTTTGCTCAAAGAGATCATAAATCCGTAGTAACAAGACTTTTTCCTAAACACCTGGAAGTTCAGAGTGGCAAACTCATTCTGATTACTGCTTTCCTGTTACAAGAAGTACTGTTACAGTGCTGCCCCAGCAGCCTTGAAATTCAGCTGTGCTTTACCTTGTCTGTAGCGTTCTCCATCACCTGCTCTGTCAGTGTTTTCTTAACCCTGAGAGCAATCTGTTCAACTGCTGAATGACTGGCTTTTCCTTACAATTACCAAGGAATAGAGGCCATTTTAGTTTTCCTTGCTCATAGAATAAAAACTCAACAAGAAAATGTGCTGAAATGTTGAAGTATTTGTTTATTGCCAAATAATCTAATATTAGGTAGACAACTGCCGGCTGGGCTTGTCTGTATTCAGCCCTGTGATGTGCTTATAAAATATAAGACCACACTACACCTGTATAGGTGACCAGGTGGTTCATAGGAAATAGAGATTTAGAATCTCACCTCTTTGCTCAGCTGTAAATTGAACATGATGCCCATCTTACAACTGCTGTCCATTGGCACATTTCAGTCAAACTCTTGGTCTCTTCTGAGTTACTTAAGTTCAGGAATACATGAATGCATTGCAGGCAGGACAGGGACTCCAGAGCTTTCTACCGCACATCTTGATTTGACAACACTGATTGCCTTTCAGGAGACAGACCTGTTAAAGGATAAAACAAGAAATCAATGTACACATTGATAAGTACTTACAGAAACACTGCGACTAATGACCACAATTTTCCCTGTGAATGAATTTTTTGAGATTTTGTGAGTTTGGGATGTAGCTTCAGGGATTTTCTTATGATTGGGGAATTCTAGAGGTTTTTCCCCTCAAATGTATATTTTGTTGTTTAATAAAGAATTTTAATGATATCTTCAATCAAAGTGTTGACAGGGTCTGCCTCTTCAGCTGTCTATTTTCAGGAAATCAATAGAGACTTAATTTCTTTAATATCTCTGTTTCTCTAGTTAAAATTGGGCAATGTATTCAAATATCCTCTTATAGTCAGAGATTCATGTAGATTGTATATTAGTACATTTTTTTGAATAACCAGGATAAAAAACTACTGCTGTTAACTAGTGATGTGATATTTGGTTTTATCATCCCAACGATCATGAGAAGAAGGAACCAAGATAGTTACTCTATCATGAGAATTACAGCAAAAATCTCTTTGAATCTAAGAAAGAATGCTGAATAAGTGAAAACTGTGGAAATCTAGGCAAAGACAGAAAATACAATAGCAGAAATTATAGTTGTTTCTTTTCTGAATACCTCTTTGTATGTCCTTCCCTACAGCAGCATCAACCTTTTATTAAGACAGAACTACTTTAATGAGCTATGTTATGTTGTGGAAATATCTGATTAGTTGTGCAAGATGAGAGACATTTGAGTACTTATTTCTAAAATCTGCAAGATAGCACTGTTTAGAAATTCCCAAGGGCCTCATGGCCTCTAGTTCAGGTCATTTAAATTAGCTTTAGGTTTTCTGTTTGAAACTTGCTTATTCTGATTTATTTTGGTTCTCTCAATAGGGTTTGTGCTCCAAAGCTAGCATTTCTGTCAGCCTCAACTGCTACCTGTCATGAGTGAGATACAAACCAGGAGACACAAAACAAAAAACCCAAACAAAACAAAAACAAACAAAAAACTTTGGATCTTCGAGCTTTGAGTGTTTAGATATCACATATTTAGATTGTGTTTTTGGGATTCTTTTTTTGTCGGGTGTTTTTTTTTTTTTCCCATTTCTCTGTATGCATGAAGGTCAGAAGTGGACTTGCATAATGGAAGCTGAAAAAAGTATTCTTATGATTCCACAAGTTGAAGAGAAACATTTTATATTACAGAAGTCATGAAATAATGTTGAGGGCTGATAGGAATAAGAATGCATGTATCTTCTCCCTCAAGCTATGCATGGGAATGGGACCAGAAGGAAGGAGAACAAAACTCTGAAGAGGAAATAGAAGTATTTCACTAAACCATGAAATTCTGGGGACACCAGTGAGGTAATATACCACTATTTAAGGCATACTACCTTTATTACCTATTTAAGAGTTTAGTAGAACTGTCCAGATCCCCATAAACCATACTGGACATGACATTGATGCAGGGCAAAGAGGAAAATTCCTCTGATGGAATACAATAAAAAATAATATTGCTAATGAGTTTAGGATTATGGAAAACATGTGTTGGTAATACTGGCTTGGAATGTTACTCCTGAGGTGATTCCATGTTCAGCTAATAAAGTACAACTGATACAATACAATCTATGTATATGTCACTGAGCTGTTTGGGTTAATACCCTGTGAGCTCTTGATTAATACATTACAGCAACGTGAAACAAATTTGGAATACATTCAATAGAATAAACTAGATGAAATTCTGTATTAAATGACTCTGCTCCTGTTGGGATTTGGTAAAGATACAGAATTCCATAGAGCACTAACTGGAAAAACATTGTTAAACCTTTCAGGTGGTGTTGGGAAGATGGCTGGTAACAGTGCCAGCCACAGGTGTCAAATGTAGTGTCACAAAACCAACAGTAAAGAATGTAGAGCATGCTTATGGAAAAGGGACCAGTGGACTGAAAAGTGGCTAGCTGAAAGGATCTATGTGTCATGATTAATTAGTTGCACTTGAGCTCACAGTTGAGACACTGTGGCCAGGAGGGCTAATGCAACTCTCAAATATCTGGAAGAAGAAGAACATATGAAGAGAGGCTGTGTGAAGAATTAGCTCTGCATTAGAAGTAGATATGGCCACGGATAGAATACTTTAATTCTGCTGTCCACAGTCAAGAAAGATGTTAAAAAAATGGAGATGGCTCTGAGAAGAGGCACTCAGATGATTAACAGTTTGGAAACCATGCCTTCCAACAGCTTGACTTTAGTTTATCAAACAGATTTACAGAGAGATGTGTTGACAGTGTGCAGGGAACCTCTGCAGGGAACAGAAACGTGATACTGGAGGACTTCAGTCTAGCAGACAAAGGCATGTCAGGATGTAATGGCAGGAAGTTGGATCTAGACAAATTCTGAATGGTAATGAAATGTGCATGTTTAGGAAGTACGTTTAGGAAAGGGCAATGACCTGCTGAAATGAACAAGGGTAGCAAACAACAAATAGTTGTCTTTTAGAGTCTGTTTTTAAAATTAGAATTGATATTTGAAAAAAAAAAAGCTGAAGTTAACCACACTTTGTGTGGGCTCTAAGAGGTTTAAAGTTGGGAAGATCCATTGCTTTTGCTGTGTGGGAAGCTGCATTAGAGAGTCATAATAGTCTCACTTAACAATCTGGGAAGACATACTTGTGTGTGAAGGTGCAGCAACAAGGAAAAGTATTTCTTATGCTCTTTCAGACAGTAATACTGTAACAAAGCATGAGAAAAAATTGGCATGAAGAAAGGAATAAACTATTATTTTTCTTAATTTGTCTAGGAATGATTTAAAAGTAAGTATTTTAATTGTAATTTTTTTTTAGATGAACTTCAGAGGGTTTTGCTTGCTTGTTTCTGTTAAACTGCCATTATCTGTGATTTTCATTTTTGCCCTTTTATGCAACAAAATGTGGGAATCTTTGTATTTTTCATAGCTTCTCTGGGCACACATCTGCTGTAGTGGTGCATTGTTTTCCTGTTCCTTTGAAATTCTATCCATTTCTTGTCAGTTACAGAAAGTACATCAGTGTATATATATCATTAAGGGGAAAAAAAAAAGCCTTCCTAAAGTTATAAAGGCTTTGCTTCTTCCATTGCCTCTTGGGTTGAGGATGTCAGTCAAAAAAGGTGATGGTTGTTTCACTCCTGACACAAGTGTATGCATAAAAATCATGAGAGGGGGAAAAAGAGCATTCTAATATTTTGACATATAAATGAAGAGTAGAATTTAGCAGCAAAAGCTGTAACAAAAACATATTGTATCTGAAGGCAAATGCTTTGGGGTGAATGTCTATGCTTGAAACTTATTGAAGTGAAAAAAAAAGCAAAGAAAAAAACCCCACCAAAAAAAATCCCAGCTGTTCCACTTGATGGCTCATAAAATCTGAATAAAGTCCTTCAAGGGGTTTTTAATAGGAAGATAGTATTTTTTGTACGCATAGTTATGGTAGCATCTGGTTCCCGTCTTTGGGAATTCAGAGGCTCGGCAGGCACCAACATGCTGTCTGCTGCAGAGAAGCTCTACAACACAGAGAAATGCTTCAGACAAGTGTGCAGTATGTAATGTAATGTAATTGTCTGCAAGCTGGAAAGATGTTGGGGAGGAGGCAAAACCTGAATCAGTAAATTTTGATTAATATAAGCCATAGGAGCAGCCCTTGCATAAAATTTCCTTTGTTCACCTGTGAAGAGTGGACTGATAATCTGGTAACACCTGAGTCAATAAGATTAATCAGTCAGAGAAGGTAAGCTGGGCATACCTAAGGCAAGAAGGGTCAGAGAGTTTTCACGGAGGCTGTGTCCTTCACAGAGGGTTCAAGCAAGGGAATCAGTAAACTTACTGTTCACAAATATGAGCAGGAAATACAAAGGGCTTTTTATGAATAATCTCATTGAGTTTAGTATCAATGAGAAAGGAAGTCAGAATTTGTCTCAGGTATTTCTGGCTCATCACATTTGTCCTTCTAATGCTGCCTTCTTTCTAAAAACAGGACCTGTATGTAAGTAGTAGTCACACTATTACATTAAATGAAATTGTAAGGGTAAGTAATTAAATAAATAAGAGTTTGTTACACATTGTTGACTTCTAGTATCACAGAAAGCAGAATCTTCAGGATGTCTTGAACATGGGCACAGACACAGCACCGATTTTTTGGTTTATATTGTGCTCAGCACATTGGTTTCACTTAATGAGTAGTAGGAATGAGAAAATAGAAAGAACATATGAAAATTTTGCTTCTCTTACGGCTGGTGATGGACTCAACCTCAAGAAGAGTCAAACCCAACATGTCTTTGAGTACAGTTCTGTGCTTGAATGAAGCTTGCCTTCGTGCTTAAGGACACAGCTTATACACACACACACACACACACACACACACACACACTCACATTTATATATATCTGTGTGGAAGAGGTGATAGCAGATATCTCTTGTGCCTTAGGTAACCACACTGTACTTTATAAATGTGCTGGACCTGTATAGTGGCCAAGAGGTTTGTGCACTCCTTCAGGAAACTGAAGAACTGAGTTCTAGACATACCTGAACCTGAAAAGAGTAAAAAATGACAGCTCATGCAACCGAAAAGCACGTCTTTAAATAACACACAAGAGTGGAATAGGTGCTTTCTTTTGTCTTGACAATAATGCCAGCTGAGGATGCTGCACTGTGGAGGGAGGAGTGCAGGATCCACAGGGCCATTGGCAGTGAGTGAGAGAGAACAAGCCCTTCCTTAGATGTGGAGAGCAGGGTTCAGCAGGTGCTATAGCTTCCCTTCTCTTCCTCTGGCTGCCACATCTAAAAGAAAAGAGAGGTGGCAGCTCTTACTTGTGACTTTGTGACTACACCCAGAAAGAAATCTGGGACTGTGACTCCCTTTCCGCACAGGTGCCTAGTTTTGGGCTACAAAAGATCTGTGGTCTAGGAAAAAGACTTGGTTTCAGGAATGTCTGTCTTCAGTGCTCCCTATGGGCCAGTTTATATGTTTGCAGCACATGAAGCTGGGATGGCATTAAGACAATGAGGTTTCACATCTCCCATTAATGGAGTTACTAAGAAATTGCCATGCATAAGGGGTAGCATGGACCTAGGGTGAAGTTTACACCTGGATATGAAGAGTATACACAGACTGAGAGTTTCAGGTTTAGCTTGTGGTAAAAATGACAAGTACATTGTGTATACAAAAAATGCATTCCTAAAATAAAGAACTCAAAATTGCTGAAGAGGTCAGGTTTCCAAAAGCAGTGAGATGGGAATAATTTAGAAGCCATTTTCAAATAATTCAGTCCCATTTTCAAAAACTACTGAAGTGCTTATGAGCTTAAATTACAGTGACTACCACTGGAACCCAGATACCTGCAGACCTAGGTAACTTCTGAAAGGGTACCTGTGAAGCAACTACAACTTTTTCAGTACTTTCAGGAGACAGCTCTTATAGCTGTGTTCTGACTCAGATCTATCTCTGGTTTTGCCATAAAACACTATTCTTGAATTTTGGAAATTATGTTTATACTTAATTCCAAACAAATCACTACACTTAAACCCCAAACACATTATACATTATGTTAGCTCCAAGGGACAATATCCTAAATGAAAACAGATCCTTTTCTTTTTCTTCATGCCAGCTCTTTGTTTAGCAGTATGGCAATTGCACATACATATTCCAGATGTTCATGGAAACAAAATTCCTTTTTAATTTACAGCAGAATCTGGTTTTGTCTCTTGCTGGCTTTGTATTTGTCAAACAAACAAATGTTTAAAGCCTTATAATAGAATATCTATAGCAGTATTTTGCATGCTTCTTAAAAGCTAAGGTTTGTAAAATCTCAGAGTAATTCTGATTGGAAGAAATAACTGGAGGTCATCTTGTGTAATTCTCTGCTCAGAGCAGATCCATTTACATCAGGTTACTCAGGGCTGTGTTTCATGGAGCTTTCTATCTCTGGATGGACCTTCTAAAATTCTGAGGCCTAAATAGTGGCTGGCTATGCTTATGGTGGAAAAAGATGCTCTTTGTGTATAATTTGGCTTTCCAATGTTGCAATTTGTGTCTTTTGCCTCTTGTTCTGTCCTTTTGCACCTCCAAGAAGGAGTCTAGCCCTATCTTCTCTAAACCCTCTCCTCAGTTGTAGACGACATGGAGTGCTCCCCTTCATCTACTCAAGATTGAGTAAGTCCTGTTGTTGTGACATCTCTTCCCACGTTGCATGCTCCAGCCCCTGACCATCTTGGGTGTTCATCTTAGTGGACAAAGAGATCATTGATCTTGTCTTATTGGAGAGAAGATCATGGAGGTGTGCCTTTGGCAAGGTACAGTTCTAGAAATATAAACTGCTTATATGGGAGCTCTGGCTGCTGTGCAGTTTAGCTTGTCCTGCGACTGGGCTTAGAAATCATGCTCCAAATCTGAATTTTGAGATTCATGTTTAAATCTCTGACCCTGGCTTTATTTTCCGTTGCTTTTACCTGAGCAATACATAGTTAGGAGAGCCTGAACTTATTAAATATTTGGTAAGAAGATGTGTGATTTCAAATGTAGTAATTTCTATAGCTAGTGTTTTATTTGCTCTTTTACTAGTGAATATGGGCAATACTGTGGAACACCCATGGCAGATCATTCATATTTGCTTTGCAAAGTCCTTGGCTGGAAGTCAAACAGCCCTGACAGCTGAGCCTCTGTTTCACATGCTCAGGAAGTATTAAATATTGATGTTTCTTGGAAAAAGCCATCACTGCAGATTGAGCCGATTTGGGCACCACATGATTGTGTAGGCTGCAAAAGGATTTTTCCCTGGAGAGCTTTTCCATGCAGGCTGCTGCTGTGGGGTACAGGGGATGAATGCTCAGCTAATGCCACGTCTTGTCAGGTGCTGCCAGGGCCAGTCCCGCAGCACAGGCAGGAGCAGCCCTGGGCACTGGGCTCCTCCCTGGGCACAGCTGAGGCCGCGCGGGGTCGTGGTCCCGCGGGAAGGCTCAGCTCCGTGGGACCCACGGCAGGGCAGGGCCCTGGGGAGCTGGAGCCCAGACCTGCCGCGGGTGTGAGGCTGGAAAGGGCTGCAAAACACCAGCGCAGGCTGTGAAAAGGCTTCTCCCGAGCGAGCTGGTTCATGTGGGCCACGGCGCTGGCGGAGCTAAGGTTTAGCAAAGCCTAGGATTAGGATTAGAAGGTGTAAGCCTAGAGCTGCATCTGTCATGGGGCTGCAAAGAGGCTGCAAAACCGTGGAGCAGTCTGCACAAAGATTTCTCCCTCAGTGATTTGCAGAGAAATTTGGCTGAGCATCCATTAATACAGAGGATGGGAAGAATTGCTGCATTGCCTGCAAAACTCACCGTAATGTAAGCATCTACCAGATTCTCCAAGCAATCTTGTGTTCGTAGCTCATGGGAAACACACCGGTAAATAGCCATATCTGAACTGTAATTTTTTGCTGGACTGCTTAGTTTGTTCAGCACTCTTTATTTTTACACTGGAACTAGTATATTTTCAAACTCTTTTTGACTCCCATTGTGGAGGGTCATCAGAGATCAATACTGGAGTGACACTCATCTCCCTGAACCTTATTGCACTGACAGCTAACTAGCACTGCTTTGTTCTTCTTATTGCTTCAGCTGCTAGTGAAAGGGGGAATAGAGAAGAGTCAGGAAATTCAGCC
Organism: Gymnorhina tibicen; assembly: GCA_013399875.1. Lineage (NCBI taxonomy): Eukaryota > Metazoa > Chordata > Aves > Passeriformes > Artamidae > Gymnorhina > Gymnorhina tibicen. The sequence continues at coordinate 197,583 of VXAZ01003156.1, forward strand.
CAGGCACAATTCATTTTGCACACAAGCCACAGAAAAACAGCAGCAAGTGCTAATTATGTTTTTTAAGTTGAGCTCTAACTGTTAATGTGTCTGCTTGCAAACAGAAAATTCCCTCCACACCCATGTAGTTTAAGACACTGAGATGGTACTGGAGCATGCAAATACATACTTGTTTATAAATTGTCTTCAGACTTTCCTCCTTAGTATGGTTATGAGAGTAAGAGTTCAACTTGGTCAGTCTCTCTTGACTTGAAGCTCTCTTGAAACTATGAGGCTTCACACTCTTGTTTTCCATCTTCTCCCCACTCACTTCTGGAAGGAGCTCTCTGCTCTGCCAAGTGGGTCTGAGTTGCTGTGTCAGGACTGGACAGGGAGCTTAAAAGGTAGATGGTGTTTGGTTTTGACCTGCAGCTTCTACAATGGAGTTCTCTGCTGTGTTTTTCAAACTTCTCTATCATTTTGAAAGCACACTGTTGCTCATGGTGATCCAGTTATGCACTCTGCAAAACAGCAGCATATTGAAATTAATAAAGATTAATTAATAAAGAATTAAAAGAAGGCAATGTAATTAATGCCAATCAACATGAACCTGTGGAAAATAGCACTTGTCAAAATGACTTGTAATCTCATCAGAAAGAAATATCAAGTAGAGTTGATTAAATATAATTGCATTGATGTGAAATTTGGTAGTTGATGACTCTTAAGTCTACTGGGTGCGTAAAGGCAGGCAAAGGCTAGGAAATAAAGAAAGTCTCAGAGCTGAAATAAGGTCTTTACTTTGAATAGAGTTAACCATTACAGATTGAAGATTGGTAAAAGCCTATTAATGGCGATTTCTATAAATGTGCAATGCAGATCTGTGGCCTGTTACATAAGAGAGCAACTCTGGTGACCAATTGCACAAAAAAAAGGAGAGAAAGAATCATATAGCTACATATTTGATTACTTTTTATTTATATGATATAGTACCTTCTACTACTAATGCACCATTAAAGTCTGTGGAAAGACGTTGGTCAGAGTATGACATGGTGTTCAAGCTTCATCTCTTTGAGAGCAGGTGCAAGAAGTGTTTTGCCTTAGTTTTAAACTTGAGTGAAATTGAACTGGGAGAATCATGGAGGTTCCTTTAGGATGCAGTTCCTTCCTTTCTATGCCCTTATTCTAGGTCAGATTTTAGGGTTTGTAATTTCCTTCTGACTAGCTTCCTACATCATGTTTTAGTATCCCTTAATCATCTCAGTTGCACAGGGGGAAAAGTAGCTATTGAAATAATCCCTTTCTTCCACCTTCTTATCCAGTCCTTGTCTACCTAGTGTGGTGCAAAAGGGTCAGTTCTGATGAATTTAGTTTTTTAAACTTAAACCCCTTTCTCAACAGAAGTAGTGTCTTGTACAGAATCCTGTCTTTGCATTAGTGTGAAGACCTGCCAAGAGCAAACAGGATAATTGGTCTCCACAAATTGCAGACTGTCTTGGTGTGGCAAGAGGAACCTGAAACACAAGCTGCAATATTTAAAAATACATAGTGATAAGCTTGCTGTGTTGTTTTGTTCTGTGTGATTGCCTTCTACTAAAGGCTTCTGAGGAAAAGGGATAAGCCAGGTATGCTCTTGGCTGTGCCCTGAGTCTTTTGGCAAGCTCAGCACCCCAGTGCCACACCACTCAGGATGGTGGGTGTTTGTGGTTTTTTCCCCCCACTGTGATAATATGTATGCCTTCTACTCATGTGTAATATGGGCAACCTCATTCAGAAGTTCAGAGAGAAAAAATGTATTTGCCTGTCAAACATTTTGTCAGTTTTTTGAAGCTAGAAATAATGCAAAGTCTTTCTTTATTTCTGTTCCTAATAAATCTGACCGACTGAAGGATCTCAGAAGTATCAAGCCTATCTTTAACTAGGCGCTTCTGCTCCTCATGTTGTCCCCCACTTTGTCTCCCTCTGGTCCATATCTCCATTATCCACTCATCACGGATTATTTTTGACAGTACACGGATAGATATTGGGAGTGGTCCAGTTCCCACTGAGACCAATATAAGTGTCTAATATGATGGAAGCTGGGCCAGGTTCTTTGTAAGGTGCCTGATAACTCTTAGGTGATACTTATTACTTTTAATGTAACATCAATGGATATTGCACTGCTTTGGAAAAGATAACCTTAGCTCAGGTCTTCATCTTCTTTCTGGAATAAGTTTACTTGTAGAGAAAGAAGGCTTTATCTCTACAGAAACTTTTTAAAAGAACACTCTGTGAGGCATAGTTGATCATTAACTGGATGCCAGAAAAGGTATTTTAGATAATAAAATAAGAAGAACTCATACTCATTAACTCTGTATTCCTATTAAAATCAAATTTATTTTCTCTCTCTCTTTTTCTTTTTGGCATTTGGATTATAAATTGTACACAATGTCATGGGCCACTGGACAGTCATCTGAGTGCAGCTTGCTCTGAATAAATGATGCTGAACAGCATTAGGCAAGCCTTGTTCCTTTACTGAGATAATTTTAAATTTAAATTTTGTTTGAACTAAAAACCAAGAAAGGAACTAATTAAAATTATTAAGAGGTATTTCAGTTGGCAAAATCTGTCAGTAAGAAAGAGAAAAAATCTATCTGCCACAGAATGTTCTGGCACCATTTGTACTGAAAGCCTGGAGGGGAAGGAGTTACCTAATCAGTAATATCAAATCAATACTTTTATGCACAAAAGCATTATGAATAGCATTAGGGGAGCTCCTTTCTCTGTAAAATAAATGTTAGCTTAGTGTTTTCTTAGGTTTTCATCACATACATTTAATGCTGTTGACACACTTCTCTTTGTGTTCTTCTGCTCCTCCGAAGTGTCCCTGAACCAGTGGCCACAGTAACTCTTACTCGCTGTACGTTCGGTTACCTCCAGCACTGCCTTTCTAGGGCTGGTTGTTAATGAGCATCGTTTGCTGGCTCATTTGTACAAGGTCATTCTTAATTTCCTTCTGGTTTTAATGCCAGCTCAGCATTGAAGAATCTCAGCACTAACATCCCTAGGGTGTTTTTTTTTTTGTCTGAGAGAAAAAAAAATGGAATATATACATATTTAAATATAAATAGTACTTTGTTTAGCATTTAGCTGATGTGTCATCTTGCCAGTTTGTTATTTATTTATTCATCCTGTAATTGTTGAAATATGAAATCTTACCAATTTGTGGCTCTGCACTACATATCTGGGTCCTTCTTGTATACATTTTAGTTCTGCAGACAAGATCTTAAAAATGTCGTGGATTTATTGCTGTCTCTCTGCCTGTGGGCTGGCGGCTGGAGTATTATTTGCATATCATTATATAGTTCTGCCCTTGTTGTTAATACATTAATTGTGTGTCATTGTTCTGCTGGCTGACAGAGCCCTATCTGGCTTCATCTCTTTCTGAGGGCTGATGAGGCAGCCCTGTCTGTATCAGCCTGGCTTTCACAGAGCCTCCCCTGCAGTGGCGAGGGGACTGACTGAGCAGCAAGAAACCATGGCCAGAACTGCTGAATAGTTGAACACTGTTTGCTTTTTAGCAATGTGCTATCTTGGAATTAAGACTGAAAATACTAAGTTTTAAGGCCCATTAGCATTATGGAACCTGTAAAGCCATGTGTGAGAGAGTTTCTTTGGCCCAAACATTCCAGTTTTCTTCCCTCAGGAAGCACAGAGCTGTGTGCGCACCTGTTGCATGAAAGCAGGAGGCACAAGGCTGCTCACCTACACCAGAGCTCCCTTTGGCACTGCAAAAATGAGTCACAAATGACACAGTTCTCTTTCAGCTTGAGCAGTGTAGGTTAGCAATGGGAGAATAATAATCTTGTGAACTTGAAAGCAGAGGTAATTTGCTCACGATAATTGGCGGGCAGTAAAAAAGCTGCCTCTTTTACCAGCATTTCAGGGTGGAAACTGCTGGAGGGTTCAGGGTTTACCAGTCTGGATGATATGCGAAGGACTAAATGGTGCTTGCAACACCTTGCTAACTTGTCCCTTTGTTGTATAGGATATTTGTTTGAAAGTTATTTACTGGGCTTCCTTTTCCAGTCACTTCAGTGCCAACTCAAAAATTACTTATGTAGCCATTTAAAGGGAATAAGAAACCACTTTTGGAAATTCAGTTCCTAAACAGTATTGCAAGGAGTTGGGTGAGACTTGCTGAATCATTTAGTTATGACAGGGTCATGGAACTAATTAATAATTCTGTCACAAATGATACATCAGCTGGAGAAAGCAGCACTGAGAAACTGGTTACAGGTTAAATATTTCTTATCCTTAAACATGCAGTAACATGAAGCAATCAGGCTCACTTGTCACTACTCTGGGAGAAGTAGAAATGGTGTTTCTGGAGCAAAGAGAAAGGCAAACAAAGGGTAATGTTAACACTTGTTTTTATTGCATCTGAAGGGAAAGCTGAAATTATACCATAAATCCCCAAAATTTTCTATTTAATTAACAGCAGAAACTGATTCATGCTTCTTTGCATGTCCCATGGTGGTGTGTATGCTGTGTGCATTCATTGTAATGTTTAGTCAGGAATGTTGCACTTTATAGCTAAACAGACTGTGTACAAGAGAGTGAAACTTGACTGGTTTGTGAAATTACTGTGGAAAAATGCCTAATACCCTTGACAAAGAGAGGGGCATGTTTCAATGTATGCATAATGTCTGTTAAAGAAAAACAAAACCTATGAAAAATGTGTCATATTTCTAAGGATGGACAGTGTCTGGAATGGAATGTCTGAAGTATAATCTCAGTTTTAAATAATAGGCACGAAATGGAAAAAAAAATCCAGTGTGCTGCTATTTTGTGCTGTTTTCTGTCCATAGATGGTGATGGAATACTTCCACAATGTGCCAGTGTTGGCACACCAGCCTATTCCAACCACCATCAAAATAATCAAAAGAAGCATTTGACTCTTTGACAAGTGATGGTTTGGAAAAAATCTCTTTATCCAGAGGGAGTCTAAAGATTGGTTTTAAATGCCTGCTGAAAACCCACAAATATATGAAGGGCCAAGCCATGAATAATAAAAGCTGTGGTTTTTTTCAGAGTAATGAGTCTTTTAAAGACAGAAAGCAATTGCAGAACAGTGGGTTGTAAGTACAAAGTTCTGTGTTTGTTTCTCTTTGTAATGGTTGCTGTCTTAGCACTGAGCTGTGTTAACAGAAAACTATTGACTGGGTTTAGTTAGGTCTGGTGGTGAGCAGTTGATCAAGCACCAAAGGCAGTGCTAGAGAACAGGAGGAAGTCCAAAGCTGGAGTCAGGGGAAGGAAAAAAAGAATGCTTAAAATCTGGAGTGAGAGGTGCTGAGGGCAGTTGTCTGTCATGAAATGCCCAGTGTCAGGTCGATTGCTATGGGTTAATTTTGCTAGGGGTTCTCCTTGGATTGAGGCCCAGCTACTGCTGCCAGTCACAGCTACACCTTGGTTGTAATTAGGCATTGGAGAAGAATCTTCTCTCCAGGAGTACAGGTTGACTGTGATGCAGAAGCAGCCATTAAGGACAAGTATATTATTCATTCACTCAAAGATAAATAGTAAGAAAGGAGATAAAACTTAAAGTTTTAATAGTAAGAAAGGAGATAAAATTTAAAGGTCTCTAACTGCATTCTTCCTGAGATCTCCCTTGCAAATCTTTTAAAGTTAGCAGCTTATCCTCCTACTCATAAGACACAGTCCAAGCTGCTGCACTGTTCACATGATGATGTTAGGATCTTGCTTAGGCACCTACTGCCATTTCTCTCTAGCTTTCTCTGTAGATCAAAGTCTTTCATACATTGACTTCCACTGCATCCTACATTCTGGATTTTCTGAAGAAGGGAACCTGCATATGAGGAGACTGGCATTTCTTCAGTAGGTAGCTCTTCTTTTCTCTTGTTTTACTAAAGAGCATGATGTTCTTTCTGATAGAACCTTATCTTTGGTGGTTTTCTTCCCTGCACCTTACTGCTTCCACTGATTTAATTCTGTAGGGTCAGATTAGTTGCTGTCTTGATCTACCTCTAGTGTAAAACTGATATGCATAAATAGAACAGTGATCTGTCACCCTTGTTCTTTGAAGGACAGCTATGGAGAGATATGTTTCCTGTAATAGAGCACTCTGTTCAAAAGAGAAAGTGACTTTAAAGACTGAAAAGAGAGCTTTTGGTAGATTGAAGAGTTTGAACTGTTGTGTTGCCCTAATTTTGAGTGCTTTAACCACATAACCCAACTAATGTAGTTTTAAAAGTAAATGAAATATGCTGTACTGCATATTTAGTACCTCTCTCAATGACAGCTGTCAGGTTCTTAAGGCAATTCAACAGTGACAACAAATCATTCTACCAGCCGGCTGCAAGGTGGTGCCATTAGATCTGTGTTGCTGGAATTGTACACGAGCTAAAGTACTTGAATTTCTGTGTGAGCTCGCATCTTTAGCTTCCATTAAACAGATGGGATATGGATGCACTGCCTCTGTGTGTGCCATATCTTGCGGCTCTTAAGTTTTGCACTGGAGTTATCTGTGTTCATGGTGTGCCCACTCTCAACATGGCATAAGCATGTATCAGAGGTAGAGGAATAAAAATCAACTGGTTTTATAGTATTTTTTTGGTGACTCAGACGCTGCATGAATCAGGCACTATGTATTTCATATACCTCAGTCTACTGAGGCACGGACTTTAAATGAAGCACTTGTTGGAGTTTGTAGTTGGACTTTAAAATGTTGAACATGTACCTCAGTGATTTCTGGACCTGGATCTTTCAATATGAAATGTGTTTCTTTCGGGTAATGAGGGGAGCACCCAGTAAAAAAGTGTGTCAAGCAATGGATTCACAAATATTTGTTTTTGTTTTGGTAAACTTGTTTAAAGGCTACCCAGAACCAGGTGAAAAACAGCAGGTAGATGGTGTGAATCTTTGAAATGAGGTCAAGCTATTCTGCCATTTCATGTTTGTTTAAGGTATGTGAAGAGCTAATTTGGCTTTATAGACTATTTTAATTAGATTGAGTGTAATCTGTGCTCCCACCATTCACAGAAATGCCAGAAAATGCTTTTTTCCCAGTTAGAGAAAATTGTACTGCTGGGTAAAGGGAAAATATGCAGACACTGTAGAACCATGACTGTAATCTTTGAGAATTAGAGAAGGAAGTAAATACGGAGGCTCAATTGCAAAGTACATCGTAGAACAAAGTAACTTTGATGAGCTGACTCAAACTTTTGCATTGTTCACCTCTTCCCAGTCAGGACTGCATGCTGTCCTCGTGGTACACAACCACACAAGAAGCTGGATATGTAGCAAGGCCCAGGATAATACATCTGCTGGGCTTATCGGCATGGGCTCTACAAGTGGCACCACAGGAGGCAGCAGGAGGGATACAGGGGTAAAAGGATGCTGATGAATCAGCAACAGGACTCTTGGGGAATGAGGAAACATCTGTGAAGCTTTTCTGGGGGAAAAAAAAGGGTGAGAAAACCAGTACCATCTTGGATATTTGCTGACATTATGAACTTTCACACCATTTTGTTTTTTCTTTGGTGTGGGTCATGGTCTGCTGCTATCCCAGTAGGGGTATTTAACAAGTCCTAGAAAAAGAGAACCGTGTTTGTGGAAGCTGCTGTGCACATTTGGTGGGATGTTAGGATGGGGAGGCAGAACAATCAACTTGTCAAGACATAGCATTAGGCAAAAACAAAGTGAAGATAAATATATTTTTTCTTTTTGATACGGTGTGAATCTTTTTACTGGCAAGCTCAGTTGTTAAATGCCTTCCCTCTTACTTCCAGGATGTCTGCTTTTGACCATGAAGGCTTCAGAACAATCTCTGTAATACACTGTAAGACACTGTCTGCAAAGTCAGTGCTAAGAAACTGGTAATCCTCTCTGAATTGCAGTCCTACTGTGTTTGTGGTTAACACAGCACTCTTGCTTTACATTTTTTCCTTTGTAATATATGCTTCACTGGATTTTGAAAAAATGTTGCAGAAGCTTTGAAGATGGATAACACAATTTCTTTTCCACAACACCACAAGCCTGCATTGTGAATGGCAGAGGCAATGAAGTATTCCAGCAGGAAACATGTTAAGTGGATAAATGATCAAGAGATCTGTTCAAGTGTATTTCTAAGAGTTGTCCAGGAGAAGGAGCTTGATAATGCCATAGTACTGAGACTGTATCAATACCCTGCAGGCCCTCTAGTTCTGGTTGTTTGCAGTGTCTGTTTCACTCAGAAGGCTCATAATAGGCCAATTGGTTCTGAGTAAGACTATGAGAAAATGCCTGTACTCACATAGGTTATATGGTACTCAGCCTTGAGTGTTCAGCAGAGAGCCTGTGTGGGCTAGGACAGAAACTCACAGAGAGGTTGCTGAAGGTTGGGTTGGCAGTTTCAAACACCAGAACCAAAATTGACAGATGCAATTTCTTCCTACTACAAGGCTATATAGTAATTTTATTCACAATTTATTTAAAACATAACTTAAGGACTGCAGTTTGATTTGTTAAGTCAGAAACTAAACCGAGAATGCTTGATCATTTTGTCAAATTACATGAACACGTCAATTATTAATATACACAGAACAGAGATGTAGACATAGAAAAATATGCTTGTACACTAACTGAAGTATTCCCTTCTGATTTCTTTTTGGTGGGAAATTATACAAGATGTAATGAAGTCTTGGAGTGGAAATCAAAGAAATGTCACCCTGTATGATTGGGTGTAATGGCACCAAGGGAGCCTGAAAGTGTTGTCTCAATTTATCATTTCCAAGACAAGCACCTTGCATTTGAAATGAAGCAGGAAAGGTAAAAAGCCTTCAGAAACATTCTTTCAACAGCTCCATTTCAGCATTTGTAATTTTCATAGTGTACTTGAATTCCTTTAAAATAGCCCTTGGTTGAATTGACTAACTGCTGGTCAACTTTTCCAACTGAAAAAGGAAACTAAAAATCCCCTTCCCTGTTCTCTTCAACTCTCCACCAAATAAAAACCACTGACCAAAAGTTTTCATTCTTCCTGAAGAGTTTTTTCTGATTGAGACCCACAGAATTAGGGTCAGCATGAATGCCTCTGTAGTCTTGCCTACTCAATATTTTCTTATGCTAATATACCTCATATCTCATTGTGCCCTCCTTTTCACTCGTACTTTTCCATCCATAACATTTTAAATTCTTCATTCATTTAGTTTGTACTTCAACATTTCCTATCAGCTACAAAGGTGAGCAGAGAGTGAGCTTTCAATCACAGTCACAAGATTAGCTTTTTCCCCTGCTTCCCTCCTGCCTTCTCTCTATAAAAACCAACTAAAACATGAAGCTTAAATGAGTTGTTTTTCTGCAAACTTTCCAGTGCTCTTGTGCACATTCTCCTCTTAAATTGCTCCTGGGGAGACCTGGGGTATTTGTTTCATTCATTAAAAGGTCCTGAAAAATTTGATGGAGGGCTGTCTCCTATTCACAACCTTCTTAAAGTAGCTCATGGGATTTATTAAGGTAATGCCTCTGTGCTATAAAATTCAGTTACTTGCATAAATATTTTTTAAACTCTCCTATGACAGATATGATGTTTAGAATAATTTCTATAGAGTTTGTTTAATTTCTTTCAAACTTTATTGGTTCTATCCTTATTATATTTGATGGGAATTTCCCATGAGAAGAGGAAAAAACCCCAGTGAAGTATGACTTGAAAAAAATACCCTCTAGTTGTATACATTCTTTGTAGAAGAGACATAGAACTGTGTCCTTAATTGGTAACATAATAAATTGATGCATGTGCCTGCATTCTCTTAGGCTTATACTGTACTTGGGAAAAAAAGTGAAATTAAAAATGTTTTTCAAAATATAAAAAGCTTACTAAAAGATTGAGTAAAAACGCTTCTTTAAAAAACATTCACTATTGTAACATTGAGACGTCTGCACCATTTTTCTCTACTTTCTGAGCTTCAGATTTGCATGGTATTAAATATGCCGTATTATAAATAATATGTACTTTGTAAGATAAAACTTTATATCAAAGTAAGTGAAAGACAAGATAACAACACAGATCATAGCACCATATCATTGGTATGACTTACTCTTTTCTATACATTTCAACATAAATATAAATGTAGTGAGTACCTTTTCTAAAAGTGGTGACTTTTGTTGTCTGTTGTACTTTCTTCTGAAATTCTGAAAGCACAGCAACAGTGTCCTATCAAGCTTGAAGCTGTTACTCACTTTTAAAATTTAATCAGTGCTTTGGATTGTGGATGGGAGCACAAAAGAATGGGTTGTCATGTGGTCCCTCTATCCCTTGATACAAATACACTCTGTCTCCTGTCCTGGTGGTTTATATTGCACCTCTGTTGTACATTCAAGTAACATATGACCAAGCTATGGCTCTGGAGCTGCAAATGCAGTGTTTTCTGTTAAAACATTTTACATATATTTGTCCATTCCAGACAGTGGTATCTGCAATGCAATAGTGCTTTTCACTGAGCTAAGATATGATAATATTTTAGATAGCACCAATATAAAAATAAAATTTGTTTGGCTTTGCTTTTTTTAAAGTGACCTAATCAAAGATTGTGGTAACTTCTTTTATGTCTTGGCCATTGTGCAAAGCCAGCTGTTAGACTATGCATGTGAGCTGAAGAAGAGGTTTGTGTAAGCATGGCTTTCCCATATCAGGTTTAGAATTTGCAAGGCAAACCACAGTATCAATTCCTATGAGTCAAGATTCCTTAAAGCCGTCAGGGCATTCAACAGTTTTTGATCCCTTATAGGAGCATATCTAGTAGAGGAAAACACGTAAACTTTTTCTGTCCATCCGTGTTTTCTGATTATGTCAAGACTCCAAACTTTGTGCTTCTCAACACACTTATGCAACACATAGGTGGTGTTTTCATGTAATTTACAGTCCCTTTAAGTAATAAAATTGGACTTCATGGCCGATTAATCTGGAAGGGAAATGAGAGAATTTACAGAACACTTAACACCATAAAACTTTACCAAATCTACAGGTATAGGAGAACATTTAGATTTAAGAACATAGAAGATACTATTGCAGTAAAAAGGACAGTTTTGTATGCATCCTATATGGAACAGCCAGGCATGGACAGATCAGCAGTTCGTTTTACACACCTTTTCTAATGGAAGAGGTAGCTTTTGAACAAAGAGAAATGCAATGACTGCAAGACTACCAATATTTTAACATGCGTCAAATGGGAGACTAAAATGAAAATATGTCTGTATCTCTGCTGGCTGCAGTTCTTTTGTCTTGGTCTTTCTCTTTTCACAGAGTTTTTTGAACAAAAGTTTCTCTTTTGTTTTTGTACCCTACCTGTTAACCCTCAGTACTGCGGTACCACTGAGGATGTGTGCCATATTGCACTACTTGCATTTTCGACCTCATTATTCTTGCATGATCAGAGAAGCCAGAAATTGAATTGGAAACCTCAAGGGCCTCTAAAGTGAAAACTCAGGCAGAGATGCTAAGGTTAACGCTATTAGCTCTGTCTGTTTAATTCGAAGTTCAGTAGCAGATTATCTTTTACTTTAGCAGTGTCGAAACCTTCATTAGAAATGAAACTGTGTTGAAGATGAGCATGTGGCAAACAGTCTGTGAACCTTAACTAAGGCCTGTTTATCTGGGGCAACCACTGGAGAGAATAAGACAGAATTGCTTTGGCTGGCTTTATGCTTCGTGAATGAATTTGAGTTCGTACTTCTGTGGAGCTGTTGATATGAATGTGTGAGGAGGTGGGGGTAAAGGGAAAGAAATGGTTTTCAAGAATTTATGCTTTTCAGTTGCTGGCATTTTCTTTTTCCTTAAAACAAAGAATTTAAAGACTGGACAAAAACAACAGGAGTGCGATGCAGAACTAGTGTCCAGGTGCAAACACTGGGATCAAGGTCAATCACTGTGACTGTGGATGGGATTATGTGATTTTCCTCACTATAGGAATGCTATGTCTCTTTGGGGTCTGTGTTTTAAAAAACAGTTCCCCAGACCCCCAGCACCATATTTGTAGCTGGCAGCTAGTGAGCTTCATCTTACCTGTTCAGATATATTACCACCTTAAAAACAAACAAACAAGAAAAGTCCCAAAACCAACCAACCAAAAACCAGCAAAATCCAAACCACCCTGAACGTTAATGGTGAGAACGAAGGAGTACAGTCTGTTGGGGCTTGATGCGATGGACCCTTCCCAAGCCTCGGTGAGCGAGTCATCCCACTGTGCATGCAGAGGCTTGCAGACAGGCTGGCTCTGTTAGCTCTGATAGCCACAGCATTTGCTTTTCTACCCTCAGCTGTCGATTTACTCCAGTGCTTTTTCATCAGATAACTTATTTAAATAATGCTAACAGACAGGTGGGGAGCAGTCACTAAGAAAGCTGTAGTGGCTTAGATGGGCAAAGGGAGATTTTAGTTAAAATCATTAAGCACTGAATTCATAAGAGGTGTACTGCCAGACAATATTCATCATGCTTTTTTAGTATCTCTTCTATCTGTGGTAGATCTCTGGTGTGTATTAGCAACAGCAGGAGATTCCCATTTTCCCTTAGCACAGACTGTGCTAGTGAAGCAATTCAGAACAACAGGAAATGCTTTTTCAAAATAGTGAGTGGCAAGAGTCAGGTATGTGATTTGGATTTCAATTCTGCTCCTTATACTAACACTGCTACTAGCTTAACGGGAGCATTTCAGTATAGAAGTATATAGAGAAGAAAAGATGTTTCTTCTTCTGAATAAAGCAGTGCAGGTGGATGAAAGTCCTGTGGCAGTGTTCTGTGATTAGATGTGTAATTGTGTTAGGCAGTGTGAGAAGTAACGGCCTTACTTACTGTCACTGCTGCTGGTTCTTAAAAAATCAGTCTTTCACCCACATAAAGTGAATTATCCTCGGAGCTTCAGCGATCTAAACTTACTATTCTTTTCCCCACTAACTGATATGAGCAAGAAAACTTATTAGATTCATTAGTCCTTCTCTATATGCTTGTGTTCCTAGAGAAGGCTTTGCCTACAAATGTAGCAAGAATAGTAACTGAAGCCTTTTAACTTGCAGAGAGATTTGCTTGTTCCCTTGGCTTGTACCAATGTGAAGAAGTCTGAGGAGATGACAACACGTGAAACAGTCAAAAATCTGCATCCAAAAGCTTTATCATGTCTTGCTGCTGCCTAGATAGCAGCAATGCCCATTCTTTTTTGCAGGTACCTGTGGCTTGATGTAGTGTCTCCCCTCATGTGACTGAACATGTTTCTATCCCAAGATCAGCCTGTAGATTTCATCCACCATTTCATAATGCTGACCTGTGCCTTGTTCATGTAATGGATGTGCAGCAGGCCACATGACAGGGAGAGCCAGCAGGAGCCTGGGGAATAGAGAGTGGACCAGAGTTGACTGATGATGCCAGAACAATTCATCTTCCTACAGCCCAATCCCTGCCCCTGGCTAAAGGCCCTGCAAGCAAATGGGGGTGGTAGGAAATCATCTACAGGTGGATGAAGTATCTTGACGGCTTGATCCTTGCCTGCAGTCTGTGGGTGTGGTACATGCAGATACCCTGGGGATCGTTCTTTGCTTAGGCTTTTTGAAGTTTCTGGATTAGTGGCAGTGGTGTGATGTTGATAGTGCTGATGATGGCGATGAGAGAAAGACTATTTTTTGCTAAACACCTAATACTGTCAAAGGTAAGTTCAACAGAAGTAATGTGAACGCATCTGTCTATGAACAGGTCTACTACCTGTTCGCATACTGAATGCCCTGTGCATGTTGGCAGTGCTTCTGGTGTTACTGCCAGCAGCTTCATTGTTGCCAACTGACTTTCTTTTAGAAACCTCAGAAAAGTACCAGGAGTACCTTGTGGCTTATGCCATCCTCAAACTCTGTCACAGCAGAGACAGGCTCCTGCCCAGCTCTGGGATAGTGCTGAATTAGAAAAGCTAAGTTGCTACCTTCTGAAGCATCTGTGAGCTCATGAAGGTGCAAAAAGATGCTCTAGCCCCAAGTGACAGAGTGGGTAATTGCTTCACACTTTCTAAGCATGACGAGTGGATGCCTAGGATGTTAGCTTTGCTGGCATACCCCTTTGTTTATTCGTTTGTTTAATTATTATTTTTTTTTGTTGCTGTATAATGTGCACACAGCTGGGACTACTAGCCATTTTTCAAAAGTCTTAGCTATGAAAGGAAGCCCTTTAATGAAACTTGAAATTAAATTCTTCCTTTTCTATTGGCAAGTTTTTCAGTTTTTCCATTTAATTAAAAAAGATCCGACGTGCACAAAGGGTAACATTCTCCATATTAATGTGTTCAGTCTGTTTTGTTGTGGACCATATATAGAAGACTCAACATTTTTTTGGACATAGATAATTTCTTGTTAAAATTATGAGGTTTTTATGAATAAATTATCTTAGGCAAGTACTCGAGTATGTTTAAATGCATGTATAGTGCATTTTATGGTTCAAACCCAGTAAAATTCAGTTTACAGTCATCTTCTGTATTGCAGCAGACACTACTTGTGCTTGTTGGTAATGTCACCTTTGATTTGGTTACATGCATATTAGTAAGCTACCTGGTAACGTGTCCCATCAATGTTCTACAAAGATGCACAGAGTTTCAAAATGAGGCTTAGTGCTGTCAGCCTTAGAAGACTGGAAGGGACTTCTGCAGTGAATGAATTTTTTTTTTCTAATGTATCTAACAATACAGGGTATCTCAGCAGAAGATGTGGGCTCATAGCAGTACTTGCTGAGTGAGTTTCTGTGCCTTGTGTTATGCAAGAGGTCAGAAGGAGTGGTAGGATGATGCTTTTGACTTTAATACAAAAAACTAGCTTCTTCAGAAATTTACTGAACTCTTCCCTTCTGTTTTGCGGAATTTCACAAATTAGGCTTGTATTATTGCATCCCACTGTTTTCATACAAGCTTTAAAAAGACAGATTCAAGCACAGACTGTGCTTTGAAAGGAGTGTTTGTATGCTTTTTATACATTTGGCAGTTGCCATGGTTAGTTAGTGTCAGTACAACACAGTTTACAATATAATGAGCTATTTTTGAGAAAATTCATTAGCTACAGAGCATGAGTTGGTGCATATGAGCTTGTGCACGTGCACGTGCACAAGCATATCCCAGCACACAGCCGTTTACTCTGGTTACGTGCTCCTGACCCAAACATCCAGTTTAGTGGTACCTGCAGTGAACCGGCCTGTTACTTTATGCATACCTGTTCTGGAAGGAATGTCATTGTTTGCTGTTTTGGAAACTATCTTACAGTAAGAGAGAGGCATTATGTAGCTCCTCAGTGCTTCTACCAGCAGTTGACATAATTCTAATAAATTATCATAAACCTAACCAAACATATAATGTGCTATAGTTGTTTCCCCATTACACAAGGTAAGAGGGGAACTGAAACACCCTGAATAACCCAGATAATGCTGTACTGAGGGGAGACAGCTGAGTGGCCAATATGCACAGCCAAGTCCTCCACAATTTGGATAGCTTTGTGCAAGAGCTACTAATCGAATGCTGACTTCTGTGGAGCAGAGAGGAGGCCAGGGTTGTTTGCTCTGCCAGAGTATCCATCTGCGCTGCTCTTCATTGCAGCTATGACTGTTTCCAAGAGCCTACAGATCTAGGAAGCATTGCCTGGGTGGCTCATGTGGAGGCATGTCAACTTGAGTCTGTCTTGTTAGCTCCAGGTGTCCTTCTGTGACTGCTTCACAGCAGCTGATACCTGAACTGTGGTTCAAGGGCACTTGTGGTTGATGACGAGTTCAGTGGAGCTCCAGGCAGGAGCTTGTACCTTAGGCAGGCCTGGAGACAGGGCAGAAAGTCACTGTGAGAGTCTCTGTATCAGTGCTACTGTTGATTTGTGATGGTTAAATTGTCCTGAAATACTGAAAGATTTTACAGAATTTACAGACTGGTGACTATGCACTAGAAGGTTTGGACTTAGAAAGCCCATTTTGTTTCCTGAGGCTAAAGGAATTGGTCCATTAACTGTGTAGAAGAGGTAGATTTTAAATTCAGCCACTGGAAGGAGAGATGTGATCTTGTGCTTTAAAGCAAGTGTAGTACATAAAAGATTTCTCAATGGGCTTTTTTGTAGCATGCCTTTATTTCCAGAGCAGCTGTGAACAGGACTTGTGTGAAAAGCAATGCATGTAGATGTCTTTGATGAAAATTTAAAACACTTTATTGCTGTCTAAAATTTATGTTAGATTTTATATTTTGTTAAGTTTTTTAAAAGAAGTAGTGACACTTTCTACCTCTGCCTTAAAAAAAAGAAAGCAAAACACTGAAAAAACCCCAACTCCCCCCAAACCTATAAAAAGAAAGATTTGCAACAAAATATTGATGCTGGAAACTAATTAGAACTTTGCCTCATCAGAATAGTGATTTTTTTCCTTAATCTTTTATGCGGGCTAAATTTTCTACCTGGTCTAGCCGTTATTGATGGTAGAAAGCTGTGTGTGCCTTCCATGAAGGAAAAATTTCCAGTAGAAGATCCCAACCACTTACATTTTTTTAAAATAAAATTTTGTGTTAGATCTTTTCCACAAGAATTGTTTTTGACTGACCACGCTTACAAAAGACAATTAAAAAAAAAAAGGCCTTCCCAGGAGAATTTCCTTGGCATTCCCTGACTGCAGTGAAACTGGAGGCGTTGTACCAAATAGCGCACAATTTCAGTGAAGGGGTAAAGAGCCCTATTTTTAGTCTCTCTCAAACACTTCAGGGGCTTGTAGATGTTCTGTCCTTGATACTTTAGTTATTCCTGGCACAAACACAGGCTGCTCTGGAGAACATGACCTTGGAGGGTGCTGAGGATCCCAGCAGTATTGTTTCAAGGGTACAAATTGATCTGAAATGAAATTTCAGGGCATTTCTCCATATGCATGTTATGGATCCTTCCACTGCATTGGTTAATTGGGGTCTAGCGATGTAATTGGAATTCTGGAAACATAAATTAGTGTCATTGTCAGAAAGAACCAGAGCTAAGTGATGTATTTTATTGGTTATTCCATTTAGATCTAATGTAATTTCAGATGTTTGTAAGATTAAAACACTGAGGCCTAATATGATAGATTCTGTAAGTGGCTAGATTGGGTGCTTGAGAACAATTAATACTGAGGAAGGCCTTTCTTACTATTGTTTTGGTCTGAGGCAGGAAAGATCTTCTCAGACTTATTCTTAAAGATAAACCAGAATACTGGTATTACTACTTCACCAGTCATATAAACAAAAATCAAACAGTATTTCAAAATTTGAAAAATTAAGAGTAATACAAGGACTTAAATAAATGTGGGTTTTTCCACTCATTCTTTTCTTCTCATGGCTTGAAGTCTGTGAGCTCTCAGTGTCCACTGGAATAGATTCCCATGTAGTTAACATAAGTAACAGGAGTTGTCAATCCTGCTTCAGATTCCATCTTAAGTTAACAAAACAGATAACTATTTCACGAAAAAATATATAAGAGAAGTGAGCAAGCAGATAATGACGTGCATTCCTCCAGTTAGTTTCCCTAGTTCCCTTTTGACAGTACATGTTTTTGTGCTGTACATCAAGCACAACATGAGGAGAGGGGATCTGGGAGCAGTGCATGCGAAGGTGACTGAGAGAGCCAAGGGCGGGAAAGTCAATTTTCCGAATTTTATTCGTGTGGTTTCTGTCAAGCAGAATTCTGCTTAGTGCCCTGCCATGTTCCTGACAGCTCCAAGGATTCTGCTCATTCTCATCGTAAATTGGTTTCTGCAGTTACAAATCCAAGAGGAAAAGTAAAGCTACTAATTGAATGTAAAGGCTTTCTGACTTGGCTCACAGCTTACTCCAGGGCTGCTGTGTGTCTACTTGCAGGCCATAAGCAGGAATGAGTTTTCTGTGTACAAACAGTGCATTTGGCTGTGCTGAGGCTGCCCATTTAAGAAGGAAAAAAAAAAGAAGCTGAAAATGTAGTGTCATGATATATTTGAAACATTCAGTGGTATGTAATCCTTCAAGGCAATTGAGGTTTTACCACAGTAGGTTATGCTGCAGTCTGAACTCACTGTGCTTGCTTGGTAGGAGTATTATCAATGGAAAAGATGCAGAGATGTTTTTAATCTTAAAAGCAGCAATTGTTTTCTTCTTCTAAGATTTACTGTCTTGAAGCTCTGAACAGTGCAGGTAATATTTTTAAAGTTAAAACAGTTGGCTTGACAGAATAAGGTAACACTGCAGAAGTGGGAGAAAGAAAAAGAAACATTAGTGATGAAAAAATATGGTGTAATTTTGCTTAGTTTCCCACGAAGTATAAGGTCTGATTATAGGTTTAAAGACTCCCTTCCGTTGAAGGTCCCCTGGCAGTCAGTGCTTATTGCTGAGCTCTGTCTTTGCCTGGAGAAAGGGGACTGGTGAGTGCTGGTGGTGAGTGACTTTGTAGGGCAGCTGCCCCTGCCCCCTTCCTCCCTATCCTTTCCTATGCCTTCCAGCAGGACCTACTTTCTTCCTACTTTTTGGGCAAAAAGAGGCAGTGTTCAGAACTGAGGCGGGTGTTCCCTATCCACCAAGCTGAATTTTCTCTCTGGGTAACCGGGTGGGGTCATACAGAATTGACTGGAACGGAAAAAAGTGTTATTTTCACGTGCTTATAAACTTTGTAATTCTTTCTGTTTTTAGGCATACATTACTAAATCCTTAAAACCTTCTGTCACCCTCATCTCCCACAGCCTGCTCTGTCCTTATGGACCTCCTTATGGACAGGGATGGGCCCAAGCACTGACGGGCACTTGCTGGTGCTGTCCAGAATTAGTGTGGATGTTTGGCCTCTTTCAGAGGAGGCCTGCCTGGAGTTCACAGCTCATCCCCAGTGACTGTGCTTGGATACAGGCACCCTCTTTTAAGGGCTGAGAGTGTTTATCTGAGCGCTGGCCCAACTGGTGCTCTGGTGAAAATATGATTGTTTGCCCAATTTTTCTACTAATACAGGGTGCAGTGGTGGATTTTGGTTATCTAAGTGGCAGGTGACACTGTGACTTCTGCACCTTCTGCATGTGCTGCAGGAGAGAACTTTTGTTTTGGTCCTGGCCTGATTTGGCTGTCTGAAGTCTCTGATGAAATTACTTTTTATGTTTTCTGTGGAAGCAAAGTTGTACTGCAATCAAAAGCTTAAAATAAAATAGCATCCTTGTCTGCCATGTTTGTTATAAGAAGTTGGTTTTTTTTTTGTTTGTTTTTTTTTTTTTTTTAAATTCCAAAAGATAGCCAGGGTGTTACTCAAATGCAGGATGAGCACACCACACTGAGCTGTGGTTGGAAAACTTGAATCTGTCAGTACATAGAAGATTAAAACTTTTGGAGATAGGTTTTCAGAATACAAAATAAGTAAATTGGTTCTACCTGCTGAAACTGTTATTCATGTGAAGAAGTGACCGGAATATGAAGATATAACTGAGGGAAACTTGTGCTTAAGAATAACATTATTGCAGATTTTATTTGACTTTGAGTGGTTTTACACTGTGGCTGTATACAAAGAATGATTTTGATGATGCAGATAATTGCAAATGGAATTTTTGGAAAACTTTTGGCAAATCTCTTCATTCACTGTGAGTGGATTTTGCTGCTGAAAGGCTTTTCCATGTGCAAAAGGAGTTCATGATGAAAGATTTCTGTGTGAAGGAGTTTCTGCAGAGGGGCTGCTCTGGTTTCCTGTTTTAGGAAAGCTCTGCAGAGAAAGTGTATTCTGGCTGTGGATGCAATATGCATTATAACTTCAGCAGATAAATCGTTCTGGATCAGGCAGATAATGGCAGCTCCAGTGGGCAGCAGGGTGCTCAGTGATGAATTGCATTTTGACACTTTCAGTGCTCCTTCATGATTTCATTTTCAGTCAGTTGCTTCTATTTGCCTCTACTGTGATTTGTCATGCACATCACTGCACTTCTTACCCTCACTCTCTTGGTGTGTTCTGTTTGTCTCCTTGCCTTTTGCATGTCCCCAGCATGGTAGGCTCTGTGTTGCTGCCATCCCAGATGCTAGGATGTCCCCCTCTCCCTACATTTCCTCTGAATGCTCCTTGATTCCCATGCTAGCGCTTTCAGTCCAAACCTCAGTGGGACTGGACCGGACTGTGGAAAAGCATGTCCTTTATACCTAGTTCTGATGTTTTGGAGTTACAGGGCTCCCTTGAAAGTTCCTTGGTTAACTGTCAGTGGCCTGGAAGTACTAACTGGGATGAAAATCAGTGATTCTGTATGTTCCTGTTCCTGGTGGGTATGCTTATAATAAATATTTGGTTGTCTAATGAAAACTAAATATTTTGCTTCTTGAGATGTGGGCATACATTTGATTAAGGAGCCAATATGAAAGAAAATAATTTTGGGTCAGAAAATGAAAACAGTTCTTTTGGAAAATATGTTTTGGAAAAATGTTTATAAAGGGCAGCAGATACTTTGAGCTGCTTCTAAATCTGAAGATGTAGAGAAACCTGCATGTGCAACTAAGAACAGAAGTTACAGCATTGTGATTTTCTGCAAGTCTCTGGAGGAGGCTCCATCAGTTGTAACTAATTTGTATGTGTTGTGGTTTAGCCCCAACCAGCAGCCAAGCCCCAGGTAGCTGCTCACTCTCTCCCCCACCAGTGGGAGTGGGAAGAGAATGGGAAGGGTAAAAATGAGAAAACTTGTGGGTTGAGATAAAGACAGTTTAGTAGGAAAAGCAAAAACTGTGCACGCAAGCAAAGCGAAACAAGGAATTAATTCACCACTTCCCCTGGGCAGGCAGGTGCTCAGCCATCCCCAGGAGAGCAGGGCCCCATTACACGTAACAGTGACTTGGGAAGACAAATGCCTTCACTCCAAATGTCCCTCCCTTCCTCCTTCTTCCCCCCACTTTATATACTGAGCATGATGCCATTTGGTCTGGAATGTCCCTTTGGTCACTTAGGGTCACCTGTCCCAGCCGTGTCCCCTCCCAGCCTCCCATGCACCCCCAGCCTCCTCACCAGTGTGGGTGGCCGTAGGAGAAGCAGCAAAGGCCTTGGCTCTGTGTATGCCCTGCTCAGTAACAACAAAAACATCTCCAGTAACAAAACCAGCTCTGTATTATCATCCCTGTGTTCAGTTCAGCACAAATCCAAAACATAGCCCTGTACTAGCCACTGGGAAGAAAATTATCTCTACCCCAGCTGAAACCAGCACAGTATGTAAAGAAGGATGTTCTTACGAAACCACCTACTGTAATTCTTGATCTATAGGGAAGCTAAACTCCTACAGGCATCAGCTTAAAATAGGAACCTAATAGAGGTGCTCTCAACGTCTTTCAGAGTAGTTTGTCTCTCTCCACAGACTATATAGAGGCCAGAGGTACTGTCTGGACAGCTAAATCAGGTTCATGCAATTCAGCATTAAGTATAAACCTAATTGTTTTCTATGCACTTCTCCTCCCTGGAGTTGACATAAATGTGAATTTCTGTGCAGATCTGGGAAGACAAAAGAAAGTTACTGATTCAGCATTTTGCTGTCTAATTATTTGTTGCTGCTGTCAGAACTACATTTCTAGAAGGAACCTAACTATGACTTTTGCTCTTGGGCTTCTCTCTGGGTTAGAGCATGTCTGTGCTGCCTGAGGGGTGCCCCAGGGCCCTCCTCTAGTTACATATGAAGTCCTTTCCCAAACAGCACTTTCATCCTTTGAAACTCAGACAGTATAGTGAAATGTGTAGGTCTGGTGAATTCGCTAATAGATCAGCTCACATGGAAGCCTAGCATCTAGTCATCCAGTGCATCCGCTGTTTTAAATGAAAGGCATTCCTGAATCAAAATTATATCAATTTTAATGAAAAACTCTTAAATAATGTTCTCCGCAGATTGTAGTTAGAATAGTTGTGTTGAAACAGTGTTCCCACTGATTGTTACTACATTACTCATCATAAAATTGCTTTCTTTTCCTATAGTCTTTTCAGAATGTAAATGAATTTAGATTATTATAATAATTTTCCTCAGATCCTGCCAATTAAAAAAGAAGAAAGATGAAATAGAGGTATTGTTTTGCAAGTGACAATTAGATATCTTGCACTGCCTTAGGTTGCATTTCTGTTTGTTTTCCTAATTTCCTTTGAATACAGTTTTGTGTTTTTCTTTCTTTTCACTTCTTTATTTTCCATGGGAATTGTCAGCAGAAAATTTTAATATAATTATTCATGGATCATGTTCATGCCATGGAATGCCTTTCTTGCCACAAAGGCTTTTATAGGCTCCCCATGGTACTTCTGGCTGACATCTTCCTAGCCCTGGAGTTTCCCTATTCTCATCCTGGTCATGTTATTGAGCAGAAAGTATAAAGCAGCCTCTTTCACTAAAAGGTCTTCAAGATCTGTAAGTGTTAGCTTTTAAGTGTCTTGACTGGTCAACATGAAATTCTGTCCATACCCACACACGATGCAAAATGACATAGGTCTCCTATGGACTGTGGTTTAGGACAGCTTGTCTGGGGAGCCCTGTGGTGGTCACACTGTTACAGCACTGCCATGACTTGCTAGATACTGCTGTGGTCATGCCTGCCAAATCAGAGCTATGCTCGTACAAAGCAAAAACCACTTCAGCTAAAGAAGCAAAGGATGCATCAAAGGATTCTACCTTGGCAGAGCCAAGGTAGAATCAAAAGGTCAAGAGTTTCCTCAAGACAGGATGTATGCTGGCATGTCATTGAGTGACAGAGAGTTGGTGAGATAAGCAGCAGTTGTCACAGAACAGGAATAACTTCTGGATCAAGTTCACACTTGTTTAGTTCACTGTCCTCTTTATAATAAGCAGCTTGTAGCTTCTGAGGAAATGCAACAAATTCTGTGGGGGCCAGGCATAAACACATCTTCTGAATTGTAGTAGAGCACTGCGTGGTTCATTTGAATCTGGTTCAAGCTGCAATCTGTGCATCATCAGCTTGGCCAGTCACGTGGGACACAGTGTCTTCCTGGCCAAGACCAGATGCACACTGTTGGTTCCTAAAAGATGAGGGCAGGGGAAGAAATACCCTGCAGAAATGAAGGAAATATTGTCATGCAAGTCATCATGTGGGTTGGAATGGCGTTTCTTCAGCAGTCTGGATTTAGTGCCAGGTTTAGTACCTTAGTACCAAAGTTTGCCATGATAGTACTTCAACTGCAGAGAACATGTTAGCTGTAAACAGCATCAAACTATCTTTCTTCCTGTTTCTTAAGGTCTAACCATCTTTATTTAATAATCTAGTTCAATAGTCAGTAGATTTTTAGCAAATAAATTTACCAAAATTTTGATAGAAATGGTGAAAAAAAAAGCTCTTAACTCTAGACAGTACAAAAATCTTAATGGAAATCTTTTGGAAAAAGCCCATTTTTTTTTAACAACAACAAAGCCCAGACCCTTTTCCAAAAGGACTTCTGCAGCTTAGCTAATTGCAATAGAACAACTGCAGGATAAATCAGTTCTATATTACAGTTTGCCACATCATACTTATAGACACCTCCAGCCAAATTTGATATAAGCTTTGTAGACATGGAAGGTAGGATCTGAAAAAGCCCTAGGAGATTTGTTTAGAGACACACGCTAGTACACGAAAGATAAAATGTGTAATGAATCTGAAGGGAAGTCAGAGGTTAGTGACAGTGAGCACAGGCTTAGGATATGTCACTGACATTTGAAGTTCATAATATAAATGGTCAGGACAGTCAGGTTCCTGCTAGAGAAAGAATGTTATGCCAGCCAATGTTATTTTTTGATCTTTTGACCCACTATTTAAATAGTGATGAGAACATTTAGAGTGTCATTGGAAAACAAAGTTCTTCCCTGATGTAATCAGGGCTTCTCTGAGCTTTATCGCCTTTCTGACACCCTCTGAAGTTGTAGCACCTGGTAAAAGATATGTTGACCTGTCAGTTAAATTTGGATCTAGTAAATATATCTTTAGGTAGTGTTTCAGCATTTCATCCTAGTCAGAGACTGTTATTTCAGTAGCTATGGACACCTGTGCACAAGACACAGTTCCTATACTCAGCCAAAGCTGCTCTCTAAGAGTGGAAGTTGTTTTTCTGATAAATGTTCTCTATTAACCACCAGGGCTGCTCAGCAGATGAGTATTTATGTTATCATCTCTCATCTTGTCATGCTTGTGGTTTGCCTTCTCTCGTTGCTCATTGCAGAGGTCTCTGACTGAGCTCTGTTTATGTAGGTGTGTGCTAAGGCTGGAGGAGAAATGGGGCAGGATGCACCTTTGCCTTCACACAAAGGCAAAGCAAAGAAGTCAGTTCACATTCCCTGCCTCCTCTTTACCTCTCCAGGGCTACAAAGCATCCCATTCTCTGTGGAAAAAGGGTTAAGAATTTGTTCTTACTCTCTCAGTGTATGCTGTAGCCACTGAGAAGGATTAATTCTGTGGGAGGTAAGATGTACCCAATAAATACTTGCTGTATCTATACAGTCCTTGCCTCTATACCCATCTTTTGTGTCAGTGTGATTCAGTGTCATCTCCGTAGCATTTCAGAGCCTTTAGTGGTGTAAGCCAAAGTCACTGATACCAGCAGTGAATTCACATTGTTTTGGTGAGGCAGTGCCTCACTGAATACTCAGAATCAGTGTTTTGTTAAATACTAGCCAATTATTAAGGGCATTAGTTGCACCAGGGCACTGCTGATATTTTTTAAAAGTCAGGATTTTTTTTCAGCCAAAGCTTACTCAAAAGCACACATGGTGACAGAATCATTGAAACTCTAAGAATAATTAGGGCAGTAGTGAGACATAATTATACCTACCCTGTTATTGGAACTAAACTATGCAGCACTGAAAATACCATTCTTGGAAAGAAAATTCATTCCTAAATATCAGTCTCTGAATTCTCAAGCATACTTGCTTGAGCACAGTATGTTGTTAATAGTATTTAAGTCAGATTTAAGTATTTAGATGCTTAACCTCCAGTAGCTTTAGATACTACTGAAACTATATGAAAAACCATCCAAAACTGGGCCCTTTTATTACTGCAGCAGTGAACATTATACTAAACCTTGAGAGAGCAATGAATTTTAAAAAAAAGTATTTAAGAGAAGTGAACACAGTTTGAGATGGAGGCAAAAGCCAACTCTTAATCCTATTTGTGGGCTTTGCTCCAGCTGGGCTAGCTGTGTGGGTAAGGGAAGCCAGATTTGGCATTGGGAAGCAATAACACTGAAGAAGACATAGGGACGAAGAGATGCAGTATGCAAGAGCTAAACTCTATTCTCTATTTCTGTGAGCACTGGGATGAGGAGATTGGAGTTCCTCTCTACAGTGTTGCAATGCAGGAGCATGGGGAATACTGGCTACAGTGTTGTTAGAGAGACTGGGAAACCAGGGAGTTCAGAGGAGGGGATTAAGAATAATTAACAAGTCCTAATAAAAAGGACTAAATGAGTATAGTTTGGCTAAGTGGTGACTAATATGACCTAAGGGATAGAACAGCCCACAAATATCTGAGGGATGGAACTCCCACAAAGAGAGAGAGAGAAGAATTATTTAGCATAAAGGATGAGTTGTAGCTATAAGTAAATGGAGGAAATTAGACAAAGAAGAATTTAATCTCAATATTGGGAACAATTTTCTGAATGAGAGTTCAGTTATTACCCCCTGGAATAATCATCCTCAAGAAGTGTGGGAGCCTGACTTTTCCCTGTATTAAACACTTGGCTGTAAAAATACCACACACACAACTGGAGGAATCTTAATCTTAGTGTGAGGGAATAGAGAAGGTCTAGGGCCCCACCACCCTTATGCTCTCTGAAGGAATAACACATTCCTGGACCTGTTTTTCTTCCCTGATGTTTGGGAGCTTTTTTCTCTGAGGAATCAGTTTAAATTCCAAAGTATATTGGCAGATAAACCCGTATAGATGCAGCTGCCCTTGTGCCATGGGAGGCTGGCCCTGGCTGCCTGGGGAGCGGCTGTGCCAGGGAGGACTTGGGGCCCTGCTGAGTGGCCCCTGCCTGCAGCGTGCCTGGCGGCGAGGGACAGCATCAGCATCCTGGGCTGGACTGGCAGGAGCAGAGCTACGGGTCAAGGGATGTGACCTTCCCTCTTGGCTCGGCACTGGTTATAATACTCTGTCTAGGCACTGTGTCCAGCTCAGACAGTCTCCAGTGTGGGAGAGAGAACAAGATGAAGGGAGTTCATCAGGGGCCACAAGGCCCTGGTTTGAGCAGGGGGATGTACCAGAGACTAGCCTTCCAACCTGAATTATCCTATGTAGTATCAGTCTGGTTTTGCTAAAGACAGTGATAACCTTTAGAAGTTTGTATAAACTTCTTTGTTTTGGTTTATTTCACAGAAATATTTTGGTTTATTTTGGTTTATTTTGGTTTGTTTCACAGAAAGGTATGAGATTATGTAAAAGTATAGGGAAAAGCTGAGGAATATTTTAGTGTTTTTTTTTTTTTTTTTTTTTTTTT